>CM019065.1:72192412-72585477 GCA_009667805.1 Leptobrachium leishanense
GCCACTAGATGGTGCCATCCACTGCCAAATTGAGTTACAGAGGTTTGAGTGGCTGTTCTATTTTCTTCTTATTTTCCCTGCATCAACTGCTGAAAGCCCGATATTTCAGAGCTTTGAGCAGCTGATTTTACAGTTTAAACTCTTTGGACATTATACCCACAGGGCTAAAACTTTGGGGCACCTTTTGCAGCCATTGGACCCCCCATCTCCCGATCTGTGGCAGCTTGGGTTTAATGTTTGGTTTAATTGGAATGGCCAGAGCATGGCCTTTCCAATGATACCGAACATGACTATGTTAAAAGTAAAGAAAAAAAATTAAAATATATAAATATATTTTTTTTTCAATTATTTTATTAATGCAGAAATATTGTTCCCATTTCAATTATAATGTGAACAATGATGCTGCACTAACGATTTTTTCTATACGGTGGTTTGCTAAAAATCCCCCCAAAAAAATGTAACGAGTCCCATTTCTACTTTTATTAACAAGAGCACCCCATAGAAAATATAACTGCAAAGGCTCTGATGATAAAAAGTGAAAAAAAACACTTTACACGCTGTAGATGATTGAAAATTCTAATTTTATTGTGTTTTTTGTTATAATATTCAGGCAGGACATGACGAATACATATAATAATGATATATTATGAATCTGCCGAGTCTGCCGGAAAGAAAGATATATATAATTTGTCTGGGTCGTTTAATAAAATGTGACTTCCAATCGCGTTTAAACATGATGAACGAAACCGGCAAAAATGAGCTCAGCACACAGGGGTGAAATGGCTCAGCAGCGATAGGGTTAATGATAAAAAATTCTTCCTAAATATAGCTGGCTAAATTTCAAGTCGTTTATTTTGTATGGCCCTCGAATGATGTTTTAAGTCTCTAAATGGCCCTTGGCAGAATAAAGATTCCCCACCCCTGCTTTAGGCAGTGTGTGTGGTTTTTTTATTATTTTTGTGATATCATTGTTTTGACATCCAATCTTTTTTTTGTGGTTTTCAAATTAAGGGTTAACCCTGTAGTCTCTTATAATCAGCATTTATCATCTCCCCCCATGTATTTTGGTACTTCTCTGGTTATCCAGAAGTTGTGTTTAAGTTTGTAATAAGTTTGCAATTAAACGTTTCAAGTTTGTTATCGTGATTTTTTTCTCATTTTGAAGATAGTTCAACTGTGATTGGCTGCCTGCTAGTGTGCCTGCGCAAAATAATGCATAATTATAGGCAAACCTCCATAACATATGTTATTGTAGACCCACAGAAATCTCCACTCTCTGGATCCACAGCAATTCTCTGCCAATATAGCCGTACTGCTCTCATCCGTCCTATCTCTCTCCTGTCCTAATGAAGGCATCACCCGCTACAACTCTACTCTTTCCTCCACCCTTGATAAGTTGGCGACTTCAAAACCCTGGTCAATAAGGCAACAAAACTTGCAACCCTGGCACAACAAATTGACATGGCATCTCCAAAGATGTTCTAGAACTGCTGAACGCTATTGGAGAAAGACCCGCTCCCACTCCGTCTTTCTTCACTATAAACTTATGCTTCACTCCTACAGCTCTGCGCTTTTCCTAGCCAAGCATTCATATTTTACAACCCTCATACACCTGCTCCCTGGAACCCAAACCGCCTATTCACCAGCTTCAACTCCCTTCTCCGTCCTGCGGTGGCTGTTCCTCACACTGACTTCAAAGCCGAAGACCTAGCCTGCTTTTTCACAGCAAAAATTGAACAGATAAGAACTGAAATCTCCACAATGCCATCTTCACCCATGCAGGAAGATACTAACCATGTCTATCCTCACATGTTTAACTTTTTCCCTTCAGCTACTGAGCAAGAGGTCCTTAAATTACTACGATCCTCTCATCCCACTACCTGCCCCCTCGACCCCGTTCCCTCACATCTTGCCAAAACACTTTCTGTTTCTCTTGTACCATCCTTGACCTACACCTTTAATCTGTCTTTAACCTCTGGGGTCTTTCCTGCTCCCCTCAAACATGCCACAGTAGTCCCGATCCTAAAAAAAACATCTCTGGATCCGACTGCTCCCTCCAACTACCGCCCCGTTTCCCTGCTCCCTTTTGCCTCCTAACTCCTCGAAAAGCTTGTGTATGCCCGTCTGATTGACTACCTCAACACCCACTCTCTCCTTGACCCTCTGCAATCTGGCTTTCGCTCACTGCACTCAACAGAAACAGCTCTTGCAAAACTGACCAATGACCTTGCAACTGCTAAATCCAATGGGTGCTACTCACTGCTGATCCTTCTTGACCTCTCTGCCACCTTTGATACAGTTAACCGCTCAATCCTCCTTCAAACTCTTAGTGATATAGGCCTTCAAGGTTCTGTTCTTTCATGGTTCGCTTCCTAACTGTCCCAACTATCGTTTAGTGTCTCATTTGCTGGAAGTACCTCCTCCCGGCAGCCTGTCTCTGTTGGGGTGCCCCAAGGTTCAGTATTGGGCCTTCTACCTTTTTCAGTCTATACTGCCTCCCTAGGGAAACTGATCAGCTCCTTTGGATTCCAGTACCACCTATACGCTGATGACACTCAAATTTACCTCTCCTCCCTTGACCTCTCTCCAGGTCTCCTGGATTGAGTCACTGCCTGTCTCTCCGCTGTCTCAAATTGGATGGCTTCCCGCTTCCTTAAACTCAATCTTGCCAAAACTGAAATTCTCGTCATTCCTCCCTCCAAGAAGAACCCAATACCACCTATCTCTCTACGAGTAAATGGAACACCCATTAGCCCAACACCCCAAGCTCGCTGCCTTGGCGTCACTTTTGACTCTGACCTAACATTCTCTTCCCACATCCAGATAGTGACCAAATCCTGTTAATTTCAACTCAAAAACATTGCGCGTGTCCGTCCCTTTCTGACACAAGATACCACAAAAGTGCTGGTTCATGCTCTTGTCATTTCATGACTTGACTACTGCAACTCGCTCCTTATTGGCCTCACCAACTCCCGTATCGCCCCATTGCAATCTGTAATGAATGCAGGGGCCAGGCTTATTTTTCTCACTAAACGCACCTTGCATACTTCCCCACTCTGCCAGTCCCTCCATTGGCTTCCTGTACGGTTCAGGATACAGTTTAAAATACTGATGCTCACATTCAAATCACTCAATAACTCAACCCCTCCCTACATGTCTTCGCTACTCTGCAAGCACATCCCATCTAAACAACTCCGTTCAGCAGGTGATCTCCACCTGTCATCGGTCTACACATGCACGGCCAGCTCTCGCCTCCAAGACTTCTCAAGGGCAGCACCAGACCTGTGGAATGACTTGCCTTGCCCTATCAAACTCTCCCCTGACTTTCAGGCCTTCAAGAAATCCCTCAAAACCCATCTCTTCAGATTAGCATACCACATCACTGATGCAACTCATCCCTCTGCTCACCTACTCACACTTGATTGAAGCCGCTTCTATTGCCCCACCATTTCCAAACCACTGGCACTAATGATCCTGCCATCTAGTGTAATTCCTCTTGTCTTCCTCAATCCAAATCCCTCTAGACTGTAATCTGCTATGAGCAGGGCCCTCTACACCTCTTGTTTCCATCCTATGTCCGTTTACATGTATTTTGTTCCCTTTGGTTATTGTAAAGTACTGCAGAAACTGTTGGCGCTATATAAATGATGACAATAATTATAATAATAATAATAATAATCACACAAGCTACACTGACCATCATGCATGGTGGAGCCTGCATGCTGGCTAATTCCTGCTCTGTATAAGTTAAAGTGAAGTGCATATAAATATGTTGTTGCTTATAGGTAACATTGAATATAGGGGCTCTGCTGTGATTACATTCTAATTTACTGTTTAGTTTCATGCAGATATATTTAACACTGTGGTATTGTTTTCATGTTTGTGATTTATATCTAAGGCAGTCATAACAAATATTATACATATAGACAAGGGCTGACTGACAATTGGGGCCTGCAGGCAATAAGAGATCATGGGGCCCCTTCATTGTATCAGCTTGCAAGTAAGCCACATACAAGCACCACCCATATGCACATTGCTGAATTACAAAATTAATTCTCACTATTTTCAAAATTAAAATATAGCTGCTGCACTACGGTAGCCATCAATTACTCACTGGTATAGTTATATACAGAGGAGCAGTAATATATAAATATATACACAGTTAAAGCTAACTACTGATACTTTCCTCATTATTTTTTATCTACAGTGGTGTGGGTCCCCACTGAAAACACAAGCCTGACCAAGACTTAGGGAGACCTTGATTGGGCTCACTCCTAGGCCAGGGCCTTCGGGGCAGTGCCCTATTTCCCTAATGGTCAGTCCACCCCTGCATATATAATTGATGGCAATTTCAAATATTTGCACTTTAGATAACATGTAATACATTTTTTATTTGCTGTGACCAAAACATCAAGGTTTAAACCGTTACCTACCATGATCACATGATCATAATCATCCATAGCAGACACAGCAGTCCGAGATCATGCTAACACAATCTGTCAGTCCGTACCAACTGGTTTTATGGAAAATGACTTTCCATTGTCCACACAGTAAATATATTCAGAGGTGTCGCTCTATATATGTACACTGTCAGTAAGCCCTTTTTGACAGACAGAGGGGTTCCCTCTCCTGGTCAAAACGTGCTACTACATTTTACATTATATATTGCGCTCCATGGTAGTGTGAAGGAAAAATGGATCTCAAAGCTTTTCAAATAGTTTCAACATATCGGCTGTCCTGTCTGATATGTTGAAAGTAAACTTTAGGGGCATGTTCTGGAGCCTATAAACCAAATTCCATTGCATTGCTACAGAATCAAACTAAGCTGAGTATACTCGGGATATCTGCAGGTGGTTTTGAAGAACGAATGTACGTAATTGTCACATCTGGGGCTCATGGGGGGCCCCGGCACCCAACGGCACCATCAGCACCATCACTCAACCAGGTGCCAGGCGATGCATTGGCTACAGCATGTCGTGGGCATGATCAGGAGGTGGGGCACCATGGCAGGATGACGCGTAGCTGCCGGCTTTAAAGGAGAAGGGTGCGATCCGGCTCATTGCCCTGTCGTGGAGTTACTTCTCCAGTGCTGAGTGATTCGTTCGTTGCGATTTACTGCCTCCCTAGTATTCATATTGTTTGGTTTGTTATCGACCCGGCTTGTATGAGAACCTCCCTTTGTGTACCAGTTTTTGGTGATTTATAACTATTCTGATTCCTTTGTGATTTGGTGTTTATGAGTATTATTCCTTGTGTACTAGTACTGGCGATCTTTGACTCTACCGAGATTAAGGGATATATATATATACACTATAGTGCCAAAAGTATTCGCTCACCCATCCAAATAATCAGAATCAGGTGTTCCAATCACTTCCATGGCCACAGGTATATAAAATCAAGCACCTAGGCATGCAGACTGTTTTTACAAACATTTGTGAAAGAATGGGTCGCTCTCAGGAGCTCAGTGAATTCCAGCGTGGAACTGTGATAGGATGCCACCTGTGCAACAAATCCAGTCGTGAAATTTCGTCGCTCCAAAATATTCCACAGTCAACTGTCAGCTGTATTATAAGAACGTGGAAGTGTTTGGGAACGACAGCAACTCAGCCACGAAGTGGTAGGCCACGTAAACTGACGGAGCGGGGTTCAGCAGATGCTGAGGCGCATAGTGCGAAGAGGTCACCAACTTTCTGCAGAGTCAATCGTTACAGACCTCCAAACTTCATGTGGCCTTCAGATTAGCTCAAGAACAGTGCGCAGAGAGCTTTATGGAATGGGTTTCCATGGCTGAGCAGCTACATCCAAACCATACATCACCAAGTGCAATGCAAAGTGTCAGATGCAGTGGTGTAAAGCACACCGCCACTGGACTCTAGAGCAGTAGAGACGCGTTCTCTGGAGTGACGAATCGTGCTTCTCCATCTATGGACTAGTCTGGATTTGGCGGTTGCCAGGAGAACGGTACTTGTCTGACTGCATTGTGCCAAGTATAAAGTTTAGGTGGAGGGGGGATTATGGTGTAGGGTTGTTTTTCAGGAGCTGGGCTTGGCACCTTAGTTCCAGTGAAAGGAACTCTGAATGCTTCAGCATACCAAGACATTTTGGACAATTCCATGCTCCCAACTTTGTGAGAACAGTTTGGAGCCGGCCCCTTCATCTTCCAACATGACTGTGCACCAGTGCACAAAGCAAGGTCCATAAAGACATGGATGACAGAGTCTGGTGTGGATGAAATTGATTGGCCTGCACAGAGTCCTGACTTCAACCCGATAGAACACCTTTGGGATGAATTAGAGCGGAGACTGAGAGCCAGACCTTCTCGTCCAACATCAGTGTGTGACCTCACAAATGCGCTTCTGGAAGAATGGTCAAAAATTCCCATAAACACACTCCAAAACCTTGTGGACAGCCTTCCCAGAAAAGTTGAAGCTGTTATAGCTGCAAAGGGTGGACTGACATCATATTGAACCCTATGGATTAGGAATGGGATGTCACTTAAATTCATATGCGAGTCAAGGCAGGTGAGCGAATACTTTTGGGAATATAGTGTATATTAGGTTTGTGTTCTGTCTCCCCTTGCATGTATAATGGCTCAGGCCGCCCCAGTTAACCCTGTCTTGTGTATACATCTGTACCTGATATATATGTGATTGTGTCCCTATAGATAGCCAGCTTACCGACCATCTGAGGATCAGAGGGATAGAAAGGGACTCTCTGAAGGGACCAGTGTTGTGTATTCTGGATGGATTCCGTGACAGAGATGATGGAAGTGAAGGGATTAACTCGAAAAAATCTCACGCAATTAATCAATCAACCACCTATAACATATCGGCTGGCATTTTAAAATAAAGGAAAAAAGGTTGATCGCAAAATGTCTTAAGTAAAACATAATCGAGACACAACCACAGACTCAATGAAAACTGCCTCAAAAGCCAAGATCTGATGCTTTCTCATCTCTTTGTAACACTGTAGTGGAAAAAAACAATGATGTTAAATTTAAATCTTACACGCAGCACAGGGAACGTCACAGAAGACTCCAGATTATTTTCCTGAGATATATTCTATCATAATTTGTTGGGAGGTGACAGTTCTATACACATGATTGCCTTTTCCCGCCTAGTTAGCCTGCCAAGGTCATTGTCCTTTAGGTCTCTTCGGTGTTTATTGTAAGTCACACAATTAAATAAATTACTCCACAAGACAGCTTGATACGAATGGTGTATAGAGCACAAATTTAGTCAACCTAAGGAAAATACCTGTATGTGAATTGATGCATTTACTGTAAATAAACTTGTTTCTTGTTTTTTATCTAAGACTTTTCAACATTCCGTAGAATTCATACATGATATAAGAATGGAACTAAAAAGCCTGTGGTTTTACCAACAAACAGAAATTGTACATGGTAAAATATAGCAATAATAATAGTACTGATTTCCATAAGTATTATAATAAAATTGTTGATAAAAAAGATAATAACAAATTACTTTAAGTTTTCCAATGGAATAATGTCTGGCATAATGGATTGAATTATGGTTCGATCCCGGCAAGAGCTCCTCTCCAGTAAGTGTCCTTGGGCAAGACACCTAACGGTAGATACTCGCCACTCAGGACATACTTGAAAACGAGAGAAATCTCAATGTATCCTTCCTGGTTAAATATTTACTCCACAAAAAATAATTATATTTGTATGATATATGACAGTAAGATAAGCTTCTCCATATTTTAGGTGTAGTGTAAGGAATCTGCCCCTCAAAAGCAAAAACCTACAAGGTTATTCAGAGAGAGGTGAAAACCAGAAGAATGACTGGAGAAGTGAAAATTCTAGGTTTAACTAGCCAAACCAGAAAAATTCTCCCATTTATCTCACTTTCCAAATCGGCTATTTGGTCTAGATTGTTCTCTTCTCCTGCCAATTCTCCTAGTTTTCACCTTTCTCTGAATAACCCTGCTAGTACTTTGCAATAATCCACTTCACCACTGGAGGCTATATGCCAAGATGTATACTAACAGGGTTATTCAGAGAAAGGTGAAAAACCTTTCTTTGAATAGACCTGTAAGAGAGACGGTGAAAAGTGCCAAACTTTATTATGTGACACGGAATATGTATTACGTGATATGCTGCTATGTAGAGGAAGTTGAGATGGTGAACTATCTACCCCAAAGGTCACTGGAGAGAACAAATGGAAAATGGGAAAAACTTCCTAAAGCGCATAAGAGCTGTGTGAAAACATGTGGTGCACCATAGGACCAGGAAAGGGGCTTTATATGTGTTACTCGTGGATTATTAACCAAACAATAAGTGGCTTAAAGGTATTCAAACCATGCATATACTTATGATTCTTGAAGTGGATCTTGTGCAGGTAGAAACTCAAAAGAAATACATGGGATAAAACCAATAAAGTGTAATACAATTTATACATGGTGTCCAATAAATTACTATATCAAGTGGCAACTCACGTTTTCCAGAGCCTATGTAATATTGGCTCTGCATGATGCATGGTGTGCCAACTTGTGGAGTGGCGGCAGTCTCTTGCCCATTCCCGGATGGAAGAAGGCGTCCCGGTGCCAATGGAGAGAGCAATAAGGGGAAAAGGCCAATAAAGAGTGTATAATAAAAGGTTCTGGTTTATTTAATAAAAAAAACTGGTATTACATGTAAATACAATACAAATATAAAAGTAATAAAGTTAATCGCGTTTCCCTGATATAGTTTCGGATTCTGCATTCAGTAAAACCCTGTTGTTTTTTGTTGGTCTTAAATACATATAAAATTAGGTCAAACATGGCGCCGGTGCGTCTACCGCTTACCAAAATGGAATGCAAAACCCTGCACCGTCCAATGAGCAAGCAGTCTTTACTTTTCCTATCAAAGCGAGGCTTGGTATTTCTGATGTCCAGAACAGGAGAAACATCGGAGATTCCCAGTCTCGCTTTGATAGGAAAAGTAAAGACTGCTTGCTCATTGGACAATGCAGGGTTTTGCTTTCCATTTTGGCACGTAGAGAGATAAGACCGTGGAATTTGTTTCTTCACAGGGGCTTTTGATATGCTAATGAGCGCTATTCATATGTATTATAACGCAAAATCAAGATAACTCGACTTTGTCATTGAAGGGGGTTAATGGCAGTTTTCCGCACATTAACATCTCCTATACTTTGCATAGGACCAGTTAATAGCAAGAAAAAATCAAGTGATTCCAAAGTAGCTGAGTTTCCTCAGCTGGCTTTAACACTGCTAAAAAATATGAATACAGTATATGAAAAACATCTATGCTGATCCCTAAACCCCAAGGTGCAAAAAGTGGTGCGCCAGATCCTCTGGCTGCATGCACACTGAGAAGAAATAGTTCCCAGTGTCCTTCCTACGATTCCCAAATATACTGACTTGAGCTACTAGTACAGCATTTTAGGCTAGGGTCAGAGTGGGGCAGTCGGAACGCGCGTGCAGGCGCACTAAATCACGGCGGCAGTAGCAGCACATAACGGCCAATGACGGCCAATATACGCAGTACGTGCGTACAAAAGTGCGCCGACACCACGCAACCGGCAAATGAACGCATTTTTATCAGAACGTGAAACCGCTGCTACAGACGTACAGAGTGCGCGGCGGCCGCATGGCAGCGTGTGTGCGTGATTAGGAGACGTCAGACGCTGCTAGTGTGCGGCCTACATAACGCTCAAACAGCCGGAATTCCCCAGAATTGCGTTGGTGAGTACCTGCGACTGTGAAAGATGTCTGGACCAGAGATGGACGTCGAGAGGCTCATCAGCGCTGTGGGGGAGCATCCAGGGATCTGGGATACGGCCTGCGAGAGGTATAAGGACAAGGGGAAGAAGGCGAGCGCATGGGTCGAGGTGTCCCGTCAGGTGTACCCGGATTATGATATGTGGTCCGAGAAAGAGCAGCACATACAGAGTGAGTATAATATTATTTAATTCATAATCCATAAATGTAAATCACAATAATAATAATAACAAACAAATGTAATCATTGATGTGAAACTCAAATGCTCCCCAGCTGCCAGGGCACCTCACCTGCATCACTGATGAAATAATTAGATAGAGCATCGCGATACCTGTTGCTGTATCTATTCACAGCTATGATGTCATAGTTCACATCATCCACAAGACCGACAACTGTGAGGGTATCGTCAAAATTAAAACCATCCCTGGCCCGCACATAATAATTATGTAGCATGCAACAGCATTTCACTATGTCCACACAGAAGTCCACATTCACATCCAGCGGTCTATGTAGAATCCTCCACTTGTTGGTCAGTATGCCAAAGGTACACTCCACATACCGTCTCGCCCGCGACAGCCTATAATTAAACACCCGCTTCTTCACAGTCAGGTGTGTCCCTGAGTAGGGCCGTAGGAGGTGTGTGGATAGGCCGAATGCTTCGTCACCCGCGAAGGCATAGGGGACTGCCATGTCACTGCCAGGCAATGGTGCGGGTCTGGGATGTTCAGGGACCCACTCTCAATTTCATTCCACAGTGTGGAGTTCCTGAACAGTGTGGAGTCAGAGTCTTTGCCGTATGAACCGACATCCACATACACAAAACTATAGTTGGCATCTGACACCGCCAGTAGGCCTATAGAAAAGTAATGTTTATAATTCTGATACAGTGAGCCACTGTGCGGTGGCTTCACTATGCGGACATGTTTGCCATCCACGGCTCCCAGGCAGTTTGGAAAGTTGGCTCTCTCCCAGAATCCTGCTGCAATTTCTAGACATGCCGTATGTGTCGGTCTTGGCAAACATTCGCCCTTCATGGTCTCCCATATGGTTTGGCACACCTTGCGGACGATCTCACCAGCTGTTGATCTGCCAACGCGGAAGCTATAATGCAGATCCTTCAAACTGCACCCACTAGCGAGATACCTAGAAGACAAAACAGAAATGTTTGAATATGATCACATACCATGAACACAAGCTAATGTCACTCTCATCATGTTTTTCAGCACAAGAGGCGATGAACAAATGGCGCACAGTACGCGACAACTACATGCGCGTCCAGAAGAAGCAGGCCATGGCTGCGCGCTCTGGAGCTGGTGCGAAAAAGGTCCGGGGGTACATATATGCCGACCAACTATCGTTCCTCCGCAGGACCCAGGAGCCGCGCAGGAGTGTCAGCAGCATGGACCAGCCATCGACCTCTGGCACACAGGTACAACAAATGGTGCCAGGAGGTTCTGCCAGCTGCCAGGAGGAGGAGAACCGGGGTGGTGCTGAGTCGCAAATGGAGGAGGATTCGGAGACACCACAGGTGGCAGGTACCGCAACCACGGTCAGCACCAGACCTGGCCAGAAGAGGAGGGCACAAGCTGCAGACCTGGAGCAGGCCATGGTCACCTTCATGGAGGCTCAGACCAACCATGCACACCAACGCTGCATGCTTGCGGACTCTGTGGACATGTCCTTCTTCAATGCATGTATGCTCCTCCTCAACAGGATGAGCGAGGCAGAGAAGATGGAGTACCGGCACAGATCCCTGGAAATATTGGAGGACATCCTTTCCCGTCCCCATCACGCAGCCGCCTACCATGCTGTGCCACAATCCGCCGGTGGATCTTCCGTCTCCAGTGAGGTGCTGTCCACCCGCCCAGCCATGCCCCTGGAGCCAGGCCACACACGGAGTCGGGGTCCAGCTGTAGCCACACCACGGCCCTCATGACCCAGATGCTCCGCGGTATCAGCAACTGTGATGCATGTCATAAATATTATTAGTTTTTTTGTTATGTGTTATTTGTTTTTGATGTTTTATATATCCTGACCTTCTTAACGAGTTGTAATATATGTCCAGAATATATTACTGTTTTATTTCATATTATATTATTATTTTTTCTACATTGTTGTCGGTCATTTATGATTATGTACGTGTGATGTGATGCCCGTGTGTGTGTGTGTGCATGTAACAGTGGGCATGTGACTACAGACATGATGCACTCATGTCAGGTGACTGGCAGCGATGTCATGTATGCAGGTGTGTGACAGTACGTACCTCAAAGTGATGACTATCATCTCCTCCGGTGGTATGGCGGCCGCATGTTGGTGTCCCTCTTGGTCAGCGGCTCCCGTACCCGCGACAACAGTTCATCAAAGGAGGCGATGGACATCCGCATGTAGTTGAAGAACTTCACGGGGTCCCTCTCTCGCAGTGGCCTGTACAGCGTCACGAAGTGTCCATGCGTGGGTCTGGCAGCGTTGATTTCATGAACCCAGGTTCGCCGCTTTCTCTTCCTCTTAAGGTACAGGTACCCCATCGCACCAAACACAAAGACATGTGCAGGATCCATCTTTGAAAAACGCCACCATCCCAAAACGGCTTTTTATAACCCTTGCCCTTATTTTTTCATTTCTCAATTGATTAGATTCATCTGATTTTACTCTTTTTTTTACCCCCCCGTCATGAAATACGTCCAGAATTGCGCATCGTCTGACCACTTAAGCGTATTCCGTGAAAAAATGCGTGCGCACGCATCGACGTACATTTTTACGGTGGCCGCAGAAAATGCGCTCATCTGTCCCTAGCCTTAGTCGAAATATAGTCAGTAACAGGGAGCCGCAAAGAGACATTTCCCTGTTAACAACAAGGTCAGAATAGGAATTAAAGTAACCGATACGAACATGTTACAGTGCTATAATGTTAAAAAAAC
Source organism: Leptobrachium leishanense (assembly GCA_009667805.1). Taxonomy (NCBI): domain Eukaryota; kingdom Metazoa; phylum Chordata; class Amphibia; order Anura; family Megophryidae; genus Leptobrachium; species Leptobrachium leishanense. The sequence continues at coordinate 72,205,075 of CM019065.1, forward strand.
CTGCACTGAATTTCTGGAAAAATGCCTTGCTTTTTGGTGATTCAGTTCGACAAGTTTAAACATGCAAATCCCTTAGGTTTCAATTTAAAAAAAAGTAATTTATTATTTATTTTTAAAAAAGTTTATTCGTTTCATTTTCAGCAAAAAGCCATTTTTATTTTTTTGAACAACTTTTTGTAGTTTTAAGGCTAGGGTCAAACGAAAGCATTTTTCCCCGCGACCGTCAAAAAGTGCGTCCAAACGAATCAACGTATTTTTTCACGGAATGCGCGAAAACGGTCATACGATGCGCATTTTTCATGCGTGATTTCTTTCGGATCGTCAATAAAACTCTTTTTGCGTCTGGACGTTATGTAGGCTGGACATTAGCAGTGTCTGACATCTCCTAATCACGCAAACACGCCGCTATGCCGCAGCTGCGCACTCAGTACGTCAGTACTAGCGGTTCAGCGTTCTCGAAAAAATGCGTTCATTTTCCACTTGCGTTGCGCGGCCGGACTTTCATGCGACCGTACTTCGTATATTGGCTGTCATTGCCCGTCATCTGCTGCTAGTGCGGCCGTGATTAAGTGCGCCAGAACGCACGTTAAAAGTGCGCTGGTCTGACCCCAGCCTTAGGTGAAATTTTTGTTTCCCAAATTTTTTTAAAACGCGTTTTTTTTATTCTGTAACAGACCTTTTAATTATTTTTTAAAGGACGTTTTTTTTTTATTTAGACACATTTTAATGCATTTTTATTGTTTTGAACACCTATTAGGGGAATAGGAGAGTTCCGTTTTTTTTTTTGTTTCCTTTCCTGCAGTTCGGTGAATTTTGCCAAGGCCAGTTTGCCGGTCTTCGGCGATATTCTCCAAATTTTTCATGAATCTTCAGCAACTCCATCTTCGTTGCACTGCAATGACCCTTACAGTGAGTAGTGAATCGCAATGAAATTTTGGTGCTTCTTGAATAACCCCTATAGTGTTCCACAGGAACAATGCACATGAAGTTCATTTGTATTTGGGGGTCCAGAACATGCCCCTAATTTTAAGCACTGTGAGCATGATGCCCGAGGCTCTAACACTTTTTAAACATCTCCCAGGTGATCCTGTATGGAGCAAAGAACTGTAGTAATACCTTTTGGCCAGCAGATGGTGACATCCATCTGCCGAATATTTTGTGACCGGGAATTGGGAATACTTCCAAATATTGTATAATAATTTAAAAATTATTTTTCCAAAAATCAACTGGTTCCTGTGAGTGGTTTTCTGGAAAATTCCTTGGTATTGATAAGGTTTAGCAAACATTTTCTTTCTCATGCTGCTTATTACATAATCTGTTAAGTAATAATGGGATGACATGGGATGTCTGCAAACATCTGATGTCTCATTCTATAAAAAGAATATGAACAAGGAGATTTTTTCCTGTTCTACACATGTTTAAATAAGTCTTAATATATCTTTCAACTCAACTTGATATGTAATATAACCTAATATATTTTAACTCTTATGGGGTTACTCCACAAGCATTAGACATGTGCGTTTCATTTAGTTCGAATCAGTCTGAAAATCCACCATTTTTTGTTTTCGGAAGCATTGCCAAAACGATAATCAGCCGTCTGCAAATTCGAATCGATCCAAAAATCCGAATCGCGGTAACACAAAAAACAAAATTGATCAGAAACGAGAAAAAAAAATCAATGCAATTCAAGACAAAGCAATGGGTTAATGGGCATTGGGCATCTCACAGAGCACAGCATATGTCCCAGCAAAGGGTTATTGGGCATTGGGCATTTCACAGGGCACAGCGTATGTCCCAAGCAAAGGGTTAATGGGCATTGGGCATCTCACAGGGCACAGCGTATGTCCCAGGCAAAGGGTTAATTGGCATTGGGCATCTCACAGGGCACATCATATGTCCCAAGCAAAGTGTTAATGGGCATTGTGCATCTCACAGGGCACAGTGTATGTCCCAAGCAGTCGGTTAATGGGCATTGGGCATCTCACAGGGCACAGTGTATGTCCCAAGTAGGGATGAGCCGAACACGCCCGAGTTCGGGTTTGTACCCGAACCCGAACTTTCCAAATGTTCGAATCCGAATCCGAATCCGAATCTGAACCCGAACTCAATACAAGTCAATGGGGCTGAAAATTCAGTTTTTAGAGTGCCCTCCAAGAGGGCATATATGCTAGATATTTGCCATAAAAGGTGTATGGGGGTCTGGGTAGTGATGTTTCAAATGACGGTAAATGCTTTTCCTTTAATCTATCCATAAACAACTGCTTGGGGCGGCAGTCTGTATGAAAAGAGAAAACATTTTCGGACACGCAGAAAAAGTTTAGTGATTTTTTGGGCTAAATTATTGTGAAACTTATGCAGGCTTTGGATGAAAGTAACAATAGGTGCTTTAAGGCTGGGGTCAGACTTGCGCACTTTTAACGTGCGTTTAGGCACACTTAATCACGGCCGCACTAGCAGCAAATGACACGCAATGACGGCCAATATACGAAGTACGGGCGCACGAAAGTCCGGCCGCGCAATGCAAGTGGAAAATTAACGCATTTTTTCGAGAACGCTGAACCGCTAGTACTGACGTACAGAGTGCGCTGCGTCCGCATAGCGGCGTGTGTGCGTGATTAGGAGCCGTCAGACGCTGCTCATGTCCGGCCAACATAACGTCCAGACACCCAAAGTTTCCTGGTTTGGATCCATAAAGAATAACACACAAAAATGCGCATCGTATGACTGTTTAAGCGCTTTCTGTGAAAAAACACCTCAATGCGTTCAGACGCACTTTTTGACGTTCGCTGCGAAAAATGCGTTCGTTTGACCCTAGCCTAAAATTGGGCCTTTAGCGTTGGCAACAGTGCCGTCACACAGTCTCACCCCTCTGAGGATATGAATCTGATACAGGCGTCAGTGGCAGTGCAGCCAAATATTGTGCCTTTGGTGCCAGGCCAGCAAGTCCCATCATACAGTAACCCCTCTGTGGTATTGTGGAAGAGTGCAGGGGTGGACCATGCGGTCAGGGCCGGTGCTAGACTATTTTGCACCCTAGGCAAGACCAGCTACTTGCACCCCCCCCCCAAAAAAAACGACACAACATGAAACTGCTAAATTTCTTTTTACTTAAGAATAAAGTTTGAAAAGCACCAATAGTAAAGGTAAATAAAATATAAATAAATATAAAGGTAAAATAAATATAAATAAACTGTATTAAACCATTTTAAATTAACTCTATTAAACAAATTAAAATTAACTGCATTGAACAAATATAAATTAACGGAAAAAAAAATAAGAGTTGTCACGTAAGTTTCAATTTCAGACACATCAAAATTTCACTTTGCACGCCTTATTCTTTGCAAATTTTCATCATGCGTATATATATATATATTGCCCAGGCCAGCTCACATCATGCGTATATATATTGCCCAGGCCAATCCCCTGGTGGAGATAGGGGGTTCATTTGAACCCCGATATCTCCAGGCATCTAGTGGGTCATGGAGGGTGTCAATCGAAAGGCCTGAGCATGGCCTTTCGAATGATACCCAACATGACCAGGTATAAAGTAAAAAAAAATTAAAAAAAAATAAAAACATGTATTTTTTGTGTGTTACTTTTATTAATGTAGCAATATTGTTCACATTGCAATTATAATGTGAACGATGATGCACTAATGATTTTTTTCTATGGGGTGCATTTGCTATAAATCACGTAATTCCCCCCACAAAATGTAACAAGTCCCCATTTCTAATTTTTGTACAAGCGCACCCCATAGAAAACATAACCACAAACGTTCATGTGCTAAAATGTGAAAAAAAACAACACTTTACACACTGTAGATGATTAAAAATTCAAGTTTTATTGCATTTTTTTCATAATATACAGCCAGGACAGGACGTATACATATAAAAATGATATATTATGAATCTGCGGAGTCTGCCAGAAAGAACGATATCTAACATGTCGGTCATTTAACAAAATGTGGCTTCAAAATCGCGTTTAAACATGATGAGCGAAAGCGGTAAAAATGAGCTGAGCACACAGCAGTGAAATACAGCATATTAGTGGAGAAGTTTTAGGAGGGAAATTAACACTTCTCAAATATCAATCAGAAGCAGACACCACCCCACCCCCTCAGTATAGTCTACAATGTATCAAATTGATTAGACCAGACTAAAAACACCTGTTATGCCATTTGAAAAACACAGGTCATTTAGAGTTGAGAATCTTTGCATGTACACATTAGTTTTTAATTCAATATCTAATAAACCGTTGCTTATAATATTCTGCAGTAAAGAGTCTCTTTATTTCTAGATTTTTTAGTATTTTTTCAAGCATTTTCTATACTTTTTTAAAAAAAAATTTGGTGAACTCGAACCGAACACACCCAAAAAGTTCAAAGTTCGCAAACTTTCGAACAACCAAAGTTCGGTTTGAACTCCGAACTGATCGAACCGAACAGCTCATCCCTAGTCCCAAGCAAAGGGATAATGGGTATTGGGGATCTCACAGGCCACAGCTTGTGTCCCAGCAAAGGGTTAATGGAGCATCTCACAGGGTCCTCTGTATCTTTTTTTTTTTACACTCTTTGTTTTTAATCACTATAAAATTATATAAAACGGTAAATGAATCGATCCGAAAATGAAATACGGATCGTCCGAAATCAACGAATCGGTCCAAATGTCGTTAATGAATCGATCCGAAACAAAAATTCGTTTTTTGCAGCAGCAAAAGTCGGCATTGTTGCAATCGCATCAAACTCCAGAATTTTGTAAAGAGAAATTCAAGCTTCATCAGTGAATCTTCTGCCACTGTTTAACCCCTTCACTGCCAAGTGATTTTCCAACAAAAACATTGTCAGAAACCAGTATTTTGTTTGAAAATCCATTTTTAATAAATTGTGCAGTAATAGCTATCTATTACTGTAATAACCTATTTGGCCAGTAGATGGCGCCATCTACTTCCAAATTGAGTTACATAGATTTTACTAGAAGATCTATTTTCTTCTATTTCTCCCTGCATCGGCTGCTGACGGCATCTGAAAGCTCAATAGTTCAGGCTGTCAGCAGCTGATCTTACAGTTTTAGTTCTTTGGGCATTATGCCCACAAGGCTAAAACTTTGGGTGCACCTTATGCAGCCTAAAAGCTAACGAAATTCGTTTGCAGCAAACAAATTTCATTTTCTTTTGGGCTGCAGAATAGGGATGGGCTGCCGGTTCGATGCGAACGTGAGTTCGCATCGAACATTGGCCATACGCCAAACGGTGAACATTTTCGCATGTTCACCCACAATACACCACAAAGGACCACAATGCACTTTTCCACTAGCCTGAAGCTTGTAATTGGCTACAGCCTTGCACCTGACCACAGGTCAGGTGCAAGACAGGTGCAAGACTATGCCAATCAGGGCTCAGAGTCCTGATTGGGCAAATTTTGCCCAAACATAGGCTCACAGAGCTAAGTCCAGCAGCACCCTATATAAGGCTTCCCCGCAGCCTCCCAGCATGTGTTTGTTGCAGGAGTGAATCAGAGAGGAGAGGAGATTGTTCTATCAAGGTGTATCACTGAGTTATATCAGAGTTCTGGAAATTTGAATCTGTGTCTTGCCAGCTATCAGGGTGTATCATGAGTTATATCAGAGTTCTGGAGATTTGAATATGTGTCTTGCCACTGCCAGCTATCAAGGTGTATCACTGAGTTATATCAGAGTTCTGGAAATTTGAATCTGTGTCTTGCCAGCAATCAGGGTGTCACACTGACGTATAGCAGAGTTCTGGAAATTTGAATCTGTGTCATGCCAGCTATCAGGGTGTATCACTGACTTATAGCAGAGTTCTGGAAATTTGAATTTGTGTCTTGCCAGCTATCAGGGTGTATCACTAATTTATAGCAGAGTTCTGGAAAATCTGTATATCTTTAATTCTAGATACCATAGAATACCTCAGTTGAATCAGAGTTCATCTGTATCTTTAATCTGTATCTTTATCTATTCAGAGTTGAATCTGGGTCTTGCCAGCTATCAGGGTGTTGCAGTCTGCAGGAGAGGAAGTGAATCAGAGAGCGAGAGTAGAGGACATTGGCAGCCTTGCAGGGAAAATATCAGTGAAATTGCTTACTTATAGCAGAGTTCTGAATATCTCCAATCTTTATAACAGAGTTGAATCAGAGTTCTGTATATCTTCAATCTATATATCTCACTCACCATGTCAGAAAGACCAAAAAGGACAGGCAGACGCTCCCAGACACAGATAAGAGGGTAAGCAGCCTCTGTGTCTGAAGGCTGTGCCCCTGGTCATCATGGACGTGGTGCATCCTCTGCAGGGGCACGCTTGTCCTTTCTAACTGGTGCTGGCCATCTTATGCAGCAGTAACATACAGAGGATTTTGTGGATTGGCTAGCCAGGCCATCCTCATCCTCTGAGTCCTCTGCCAGCCAGGCTTGTAGTGGTTTACAGTCTGCCTCAGCTGTCAAAACATCTAATTCAGCCTCCATGTCCACAGTTACTCCTGCCGTAGCCTCACCATCATACATGGAGGAGTCAGCTGAATTGTTTGACTACAATGACAGTGACATGCTGCTTGGGGATGTGCAGCAACTCCAGTGCTCTGATTCAAACTCTGAGGTTGAGGAAGGGAGTAAAATCAGCCTAGAGGGAGGGGGTGCCAGTGACACACAAAGAACTGGCAATCATGTTCCCCCAGCAGCTGCAGTATACTGCCAGGTTGGCTCCAGTGATGAGGAGATAGGGGGTGATGATGATGATGAGGTCACTGACTCCACCTGGGTGCCTGATCGAACAGAGGAGTCAAGTGAGGAGGGGGCACAACAAAATCGAGGCATATGGTGCAGGACTACCTAGGGGCAAGGGCAGACCTGGATACCTTTACAGCAGATGATCCACTGGCTTACTGGGTGTTGAAATTGGATCACTGGCCAGAACTTAGACAATATGCTATGCAGCTACTAGGTTGCCCTTCATCCAGCGTGCATTCTGAAAGGACGTTCAGTGACGCTGGAGGTTTTGTCACAGACAAAAGAGTGTGTCTGTCCACTGACTCTGTAGACCGGCTGACATTTATAAAAATGAATCAGTCCTGGATCAGCAGCTATCACTCCCCTGATGCTGATGTAACTGAATAGATTGGGGATCTCTTCTGCATTCCCAAACCCTCCACCACTGCACTCTTCCACAATACCTCAGAGGGGTTACGTTGTGAAAGCACTAGCTGGCACCAAAGGTCTAATATTTGGGTGCACTGACACGTGTACCAGATTCATATCATTGTAATATTTGACCACAGGGTCCACCACCACTGCACTCTTCCACAATACCTCAGAGGGGTTACAGTGTGAAGGCACTAGCTGGCACCAAAGGTCCAATTTTAATGCACCTGTTGTTACTTTCATCCAAAGCCTGCATAAGTTTCACCATAATTTAGCCAAAAAATTACTAAACTTGTTCTGCGTGTCCTAAACGTCTCCTCTTTTTATACAGACTGCCGCCCCAAGCAGTTGTTTATGAATAGATTAAAGGAAAACCATTTACCGTCATTTGAAATGTCATTATTTTCTTTTTAAATCTTTCTATACATCCTACAAATCCGCCACTTCACGGGCAGGTTATGGAGACCTCCTAGGCACGATATTTGAAGGATTTTTTTGTTTTTATTCTTAACCTTTATGTCATGGAAAAATCACTGTTCCTTTAAAACGTTTAAAACTTTTTTTTTTACTTTTTGTCCTTGTTTCCTGTCCCACAGGGCACTACCCGGACCCCCATACACCTTTTATGGCAAATATCTGGCATATATGCCCTCTTGGAGGGCACTCTAAAAATCAAACGTTCGAGTCCCATTGACTTGCATTGAGTTCAAATCGTGTTCGCGTTCGAATTTGAACTTTTTAAATTGTTCGATTTCGAATGCGAACCGAACACGGGGGTGTTCGGCTCACCCCTACTGCAGAACAGCACATGGAGATATCTCGATATCGGGGCACCAGATGGTGCCTTTTGAAACCCGAGATATCTCGATATCGGGGCACCAGATGGTGCCTTTTGAAACCCGAGATATCTCGATATTGGTATTGAAGGGGATAAAAATTCTCTCTTATGAAGCACCAAAACTTGTGGCAGATGCATGCTGTTGTTTTCAAATTTGGCACATATTGTCGCTTTGTGAATAATAAAAATAATAATTATAATAATAATAAAGACTATTTGTAAAGACTGTAGACTGTAAAAAATAATTATTACTTTCGTAAAAAGTAATCCTAAATATCAAATACAAGTGTACAGTTGGTTTGTGTATTATCTGTGTAATCGTGTTCTCTGGTATCATCCTTAACGTTTGGCTGCCGATGGATCCATTGATCCAACAATTTTATGGAAATTACTTTGAATAAACGGTATAATTTTATTTTGGTTTGCTTCACATGCAAAAAAACTCTAATTAAAATAATACATGCTAAAGGCTGGAAAAGATCGTGCCTATTAATGTGGAATATTTCTTATTTTCAGCATCTTTTAATCAGCTGGGTATACTTCTAAATACACTTAATGGGTGTGAGAAAGTGGTCATATTTCAGGCCATTTGCGATTATCAATTTGTGATGTCTAAACCATTGAATTTCTTTATAGCTTACATTTTGTGTCCTCCTTTTCAACCGTGAGGGGCATTAAACACATTGCTGAATGGACTACTTATTCAGAAAACAAATATAAGCATTGACTGTAAAAGGAAAGAGGAATTTTAAATCTGCCCTCAGCTGATGTCAGATAAAGGGCACAGAGAGAAAATATATTAATATTAACTTAAATTAGAAATGGGGAAAAACAATGGAAACATTATTTTTCATACATTATTTCTTACCTTCGCGCAAAAAAAGGTGAATAAATTATAAAGGTGAATGAAAACAATTTCAGAGTGAGTTATGGAAGCATGATATACATTTCATTTATCATATATGCTTTAGTATCAAAGTTAAAAAAAAGAACTTTGAGTCCCACTCCCAAGCAACAACAAAAAAAAGTAATGGCAGTCCCAAAGGGAAATATTCTTGTTGCAGTTTCCTCAACATGTAAAAAGAGCTAAACTGGCCATCGCTGGAATCTAGACGCTCCCATCACCTTTCCAACCTGGTGTTTGAGATTTTCTGGGAAGCTGCCACCCTACCTGAATAGGCTGCTTCCCCCCAGCAGTTCCCTCATCCTATAACCTCCAATCCAGGACCAGCACCTTGCAACACCACAATACAAAAAGAAAGTGTCTCGATCTTCCTTTTCCTACAGAGCACCGCAATTATGGAATAACCTCCCAGACACCATCAAATCTTCCCCAGTCTAAAGTCACTTAAGAGCTCCCAATTAACATACCTCAATACAGAATGCACCTGTAAACATGTAACATAGTGACTATATTTCCTACATATTTATTTTCTGTTAATCTGTATATTTGTGTTGTTTTTTTAATATCTTGCATTTTATTACTTTGTATTTCTGTAACGACTGTAAAAATTTTACGTTCTTGAACCCAGGACATACTTGAAAATGAGAGAAATCTCAATGTATTCTTCCTGGTAAAATACTTTAAAAAATAAATAAATAAAGTAACTATACAATATTAAAGGGACACTATTCACCCTGAGCAATGTATTGTTTTAAAGTGGCCAGGATGTGAGGAGTGCCCCCATTCTCCTTCCCTCCCAGCTGCCCCAAACTGGCAGAATCGCTGGGTGAAGTGGAGAAGTTTCCTTCCCTTATCCAGTGTCCCCAGCAGCTGGGATTTTGAATTTCCAGCCTGCTGATCACCGATCTGGTCACTAGTGATGTCAGCATGCAGAGCGCTTGCCAATGACACATTCTGAGACCAACGGCTGTAGTGACTGGTCTCAGAGAAACATCCAGTGGATTGGATCTGTACATACACGCGCAGCTCCAATCCATCATTCTGCGCAGACTCTACAGATCTTGCGTGCATTAAGTGTGCTAGTTCCAGAGCAGTGCACAGTTTGCTGTTCATACGCTACACAAGTTGCTTAGGAGCGCAGAAAAGATTCAGGGATTTCTGGGTTTGTGAGCCCCTATGTGACACTATGTGCGCTCGTACTGACGTGCCCCCCGGATTGCGCGCACTACAGCGGACGTGCTCCGACCGTGCTGAAAGCCTCCCCGTCGAAGCGCTACGACGTGCATTTGATGTGGCTGCAAAGCGCAATCCTCCATAGGGGGATTGAGCCTTGCAGCGCTGAGCGCACTAACTGCGCTCAGTGAGGTGGCCAGACGGGTGTCAGAGTGGAAGGAGCGTCCACTCCCACGGACGTTCCTTCCGCTCTTAAAAACACTCGTCTGACCCCGGCCTGAGTCGAAGAGGAGGAGCTGTGCGCAGTGAGGGGAAAAGTTGAGTAAATGCATCCCAATAAAAATAAATAAATTAATTAATCATTCGGCGGCAGCTATCAACAGCCTCTGCCCAATTATTTAAGAGCAAAAAAAGGGAATTCTATTTTTAATAGAGCACGCCTTTAATATGTATAGATAGAAGGTAGGCATCATGCTGTTCACTACATATCCCTTTTTAACAGGCTACCTGTATTCTGTTAATTTGCAGCAAAGTCTCTCTAATTAATGTCTTAAATAAATCCATGTGATTAGTGGAGTGTAGAACACAAAACGAGCAAGTTAAATATGCCATGGTATGGAAGGAAAACTCCATTCAGTTCTTTAAATAAACTTTCAGTTCTGATGGTTTACATTCATTAAACTAAGTAGGTGACATTTTTTTCACATGTTAATTGGGGTTTTGCTGATTTTATCAGAATTTCTGCTGATGGAAGCACAATGGCTATTTATTTATTTTTGCAATGAAGCTAACTGTTCGGTTCAAGCTTAACGTTCTGTAATGAATTTTAAACATCCTCCTTCCCACACTACAGTTTGAATCTGGAATCCTCTATTTCATTTCCTACTTCCCTTCTCGTTTCACTTTAAATAATTAATTGCTTTGCTGAATGTAGGTAGCAGTTATACTTACAGTGGATTTTTCTTTTGGAGGTCTTAACTTAATATTTCAGTAACAGAGTCATTTTGCTTTCCTTTGCGTGGTAAATGTGCAATGACATTGGCAGCTCTCGGAAAAATACATAAAAAGCATATATTTTGCTATTTATTTATACATGATGTAGCGTATGTGTCTAGAAATCGAATGCGTCCTTTATAATCTCAAAGTATTTTATTTTATGAAAAATTCTTTCCATTGATAGTTCCATTTTCCTCCACAGTAGTAAGTACATAATACATATAAACATACATACCACACATTTCACATTTAAGTATTTATGTCAATACCACATGGTATACAAACACCTGGAGTACATAATATATATATGTTGTTTTTGCAGATGTAAAGAAAAGATCTTAAAATATTTTTTTTATTAAAATGTATGCCTGATTACTGTATGTAATTGGTTTCTGGGGAGTTACCACCCTACCTGAATAGACTTCTTCCCCCAGCAGTTCCCTCATCCTATAACCTCCGATCCAGGACCAGCATCTTACTTGCAATACCACAATACAAAAAGAAAGTGTCTCGATCCTCATTTTCCTACAGAGCACCGCAAATATGGAATAACCTCCAGACGCCATCAAATCTTCCCCCAGTCTAAAGTCACTTAAGAGATCTCTATTAACATACCTCGATACAGAATGCACCTGTAAACATGTAACATTGTGACTATATTTCCTGCATATTTATTTTCTGTGTTAATCTGTATATTTGTGTTACTTTCTAATATCTTGCATTTATTACTTTGTATTTCTGTAACAACTGTAAAAATTTAATGTTCTTGAACCCAGGACATACTTGAAAACGAGAGAAATCTCAATGTATCCTTCCTGGTAAAATCCTTTATAAATAAATAAATTTGTGAGTATATTTTTATTTGTCGTTGCATATAAATACTGTTATTTACAGGAAAGGTTTCCTTTGTCGAGGTTTTCCATACATCGCAAACTTTAATTTGGCAACGTGGAAATCATTATAATAGAGGTAGGCAACCGTTTTTTTTAAATTTTCTATTTTTAATTTTAAATTATTTTACATTTTACATGGTCATGTTTGGTATCATTGGAAAGGCCATCGCACTGGCGCAATGACGTCTATTGTTCCCGCCTGGGTACCGGAGGCTGGGCTGACATCGAGGATGTCAGCCCACACCGGGGGGCCGCCGCAATCGGCCGGAATCCCAGGCGATCGCCACTGCAAAGGGAGGAAATGCTCAGTGCGTCCTCCACAGCGTGTACATGTGTACAAGTGTACATGCGGCAGGACGCGCTGTCAGGGCAACTGTCAGGGTACGCACATGAGTCCAATATGCAGAATAGTATGCACACAGATGGTTGGGTAGAGATGGATTGCAGGTGAACCAGATAGGATGGCCGTCGGACAGGACACGTATAGGACTGACTAGGATACTGGGGATAGTGGAAAATGTAGTCCTTGTGTACTGACCACACAGGAGATCCAGGAATGGTAGAAGTAGATCTTGACAGAGACACGGTAGGTCCTGGGAGAACACAGTGGGTCTTGGAAGAACACGGTGGGTCTTGGGGAGCTGGAAACAAGGGGCCTGTGGGAGAGAACAGGCTGAGGGAACTGATAGCTTAGCAGGGTAAGAACAGGTATTCCAGGAGCTTGCAGAAACAGGTCTTGTTCTGTTGAACAATGGGCAACAATCATGAAGCCCTGATTGGAGGGAGGTGTAACCTTTTATTCAGGTGAGTGTGTGCTTACTGTGTTTAACTGTGGGGGAAAACCAGGGGTGGTGTGCAGGGGATTGGCTGAGATACCAGGCTACACCAAAAACCTGGACAGGAACGAGGATACTGCAGGAAAGGTGCTGTCTTCAGGCGAATGCACAAGTCAGGCTGTGGATAGGATCCTGACATTAACCCATTTGGGTTGGCTGGTTTAGGATATATCTTTGTGGATATTTTTCTTGAAGTATGAAATAAGACACTGTATTCCACCTCTATATTTGTTTTACTTACAGCATTACTCAAATTGCTCACACTATGACCACAAACTAACCCAGAAATTGCAACACATACCAAATTTCTTTCTGTTCTTCCACCCTGCATAAAACTTAACTTTTATGCAGGCCAAAATAAACGTTGTAAAGAAAAGATCAAAAAAGAAACAGCAACAAATGGTACTAAATCCAAAAGATATGGGGGAAAATAAATGTACTCCTCCTAAAATCCATTAAAATAAAAATAAGTTCACCAACCTTCTGCTTGGTGAGTCCAGGGCTAATTTTTCATTGGTTTTGTTGATGTGATCATTTTGTTACCATTTCAATAAACCAGCGAATCACAATTCAGACAAACGTGGTTTGTCCTAAATCAATTGCCCTATATATATATTTATGGATTTTTTTAAACCAACATTTTATTTACCAGCTAAGCCCTGTGTAACTATTTTTCGGAACTTGTTTCAAATTAATCATGCTTTGATTAGCTCATGAAATAAATTAGAGTTAAGCAAAGTCCATTTTCTGCACTGTCTCTTTAGGCTAGCGTCAGACGAACGCAGTCATCACATCCGTGTTGCTGCACAGTTTTACGCATTGATTTGTGACAATAGAGACCAACACATGAAGTACATGCACACCGAAGTGCGCACGCACCACGCAGGTGGCAACGGACGCCATTTAGGCCTCAACATAAAAGCGCTACGATGGATGCCCAGAGTGCGCCATGTCTGCGCAGCAGCCTGTGTGCGTGATGACGACATGTCAGACGCAGCGCATTTGCGACGTCCATCACGTTGTCACTCAGAAGTTTTTTTTGGTCTGGCTGACTGTACCTGTCTTTTATTTTAACCCTTTCGCTGCTGAGGCTTTTCCCGCCCCTATGCTGAGGTCATTTTTACCTGTTTTGCGCATCATGTTTAAACGTGTTTTGAAGGCTTATTTTAGTATATGACCCAGACATATTATATATCGTTCTTTCCGTCAGACTCGGTAGATTCATAATATGTCATTATTATATGTATACGTTATGTCATGTCTGTATATTATAACAAAAAATGCAATAAAATATGTATTTTCAATAATTTACAATGTGTAAAGTGTTTTTTTCCACATTTTAACATGCGAGCAATTGCGGTTATATTTTGTATGGGGTGCGCTTGTTAAAAAATTAGAGATGGGGTCTCATTAAATTTTTTTTTGGGGAAAATGACACTATTTTTAACAAACGCACCGCATACAAAATCGTTAGTGCAGCATCATTGTTCACATTATAATTGAAATGGGAACAATATTGCTGCATTAACAAACCCAAAAAAAAAAAAAGTGTTTAATTTTTTTTTTAATTTTTTTTTTAATTTTTTTTATTTTTATTTTTCATTTTTTTTTTTTTTACAACATTTTTCACTGTAGTGTTTGGTATCGTTGGAACGGCCATGCTCTGTCCGATCCAACCATACCAAAATTTAACCCCTAGCTGCCACGGATCGGGAGATAGGAGTTCATTGGAACTCCCTATCTCCACAGTTGGTGGCAGTTAGGGGTTAACTCTAGGACTGGCGTCATCGTGCTACGCACGATGACGCCAGTCCTCTGGGGGAGTTCCCGGAGGCTTGGCCGACATCCAAGATGTCGGCCAGCTCCGGGAAAGGATCGCGAACCGGCGCTTTTCAGCGCCGATTCGCGATCCAGCTCCCCAAGGGTTAATGCCAGGCATCATTTGGAAGGGCAGGCTGTGCCCTTCCAAATGATGCCTGGGTTAACCCCCTGTGCGCCGCCGATCGGGAGGGAGAGAGGTCCGAAGGACCTCCCCCCCTCCCTTTCAGGCGCCTCCTCCGCACATGCGGGGGGGCGCCTGAATTAGGTGTCATCGCGCCCCCGCGATGACACCTAATTCTGGCGGCTGCTGGTCCGGATGCCGGGCTGACATCCAGGATGTCAGCCCGCACCGGAGGGGCCAGCGATCGGCCGGAACCCGGCCGAACACTGACCCCAATGTGAGGACGCGCTCAGCTCGTCCTCAGCACACCAGCGGGACTGCTGAGGACGCGCTGAGCGCGTCCTCAGCAGCGAAGTGGTTAATTAATTTTGATTCCCATATTTCCCTCTTTTTTCTACATCTGTAAAAAAAAATGGCCCGTGTGGTGTCTACAGTATCTTCCGTCAGTACGGACGTCCGTTATGCACGCACGCAGAGTGCGCTCAGACTGCGTTCGTCTGACATTAGCCTTAACTGAAATTCAACATAGCTGTTTTAGGCTAAGGTCAGACTAACGCAGTATTAACGTGCGTTTAGCAGCACTAAATCACGGCCGTGCTAGCCGCAAATGACATCCAATTCTGGGCAGCATACGAAGAACGGCCGCACGAAAGTCCGGCTGCGCAACGCAGGTGGCAAACGAACACATTTTTTCGAGAACGTCAAACCGCTAGTACTGACGTACAGAGTGCGCTGCGTCCGCTAGCGGCGTGTGTGCGTGATTAGGAGACGTCAGACGCTGCTAATGTCCGGCCAACATAACGTCCAGATGCACAAAGTGTTTTATTGATGATCCGTACAAAATCACGGATGAAACTGCGCATCGTATGACCGCTATTGCGTATTCCGTGAAAAAATACGTCCATTCGTTCGAACGCACTTTTTCACGGACAACGCGAAAAATGCGTTCGTCTGACCCTAGCCTTAGACACATCACACACTGATATTTTTTTTCCTGTCTAAAATTAACATCTGACTCTCTGAAGAATAATTAAGAAAAGTAACGAGGAATTATGGAGGGATTTGGAATATATATGAAAAATAAAATGAATTTAAAAAAAAATAGAAGCATGCGCATAAATACTCTGGCTGTTGGACAGAATAATGTAAGACCAGAGGCAAAAAAAGGCAATGTTCCCTTTGTTGGATAACATATTGAAGCTTGAACTGCACCACAACATATACATTCCCTCATTCCAGAGGGAGATTTGTGGAAATTGATGATATATCCACACTATCATCTACTGCTGACTAGTTTCTTTTGAAAGGGGAGCTATAACTTAATGAAATGTTAACATTTTTGTAAAATGCTGTGTTTGTATTTTCGTAATATTCTTGATGATACATAAACTGAGTTTGTTTCCCTGTGGTTGGTAAATACAACATTAAATTACTAATCAAACTTTGCCTTAATATTCTTAATAGCCATTAATTTGATTAATAGCAAATACAGGTCATAAAGTCAAATTAAATTTTGGACTGTTCTGCACTCTTAATTTTGTTATTTTATTTAATACAGTATACTGATTAAATGGTCTTCATGCCAAGTTTGATTAGAGTCAATTGAATTAAGTGCTGTAGCACAGAACTGTTAAAAGAAAATATGTGAACACGAATTAAGAAAAGGCTGATAAATGGGGTGTGTGGAGATGTATTTAATCAGGCTGAAAATTTAGTTGAGGTTAAACTTCAAATCAAGGTTGCTCCACTTTAAGGAGATGTCATCAACAAATGTGTATAGTTTTAATGTGTCTACAACGGACCCGGATGTGGGAGCTATCTATAACTATAAAATGTTTTGTCCGTCGCCGCACATCCGGTTTCTGTTGCCTGCGCAGCTTCGGACAAACGCCAGATGCGCGCGCAGCCTCTACCCATCGGCTGTGCGCGCATCCAGGAGAGCCAGAACAGCATCGCTGTCACTGGCTCCCGCGTCAAAACCTCCCTCCCTCCCTACGTGAGTTTTGGGAGGGAGATGACACTGGGACGTCTGCTTTCCTCCCTCTCCCTCTCACAGCATGTCTGCAGGGGGGGTGGAGTGCTGGGACGCTGTGGGACTCCTGTGAAGAGTTTGCAAGCCGGCCGCGGCGTCCCAGCACCCCCCCCCCCGCAGACACACTGGGAGAGGGAGGAAAGCAGCCGACCCAGCGTGTGACTGGGGGGGCAGAGTGCTGTGACGCTGTGGCCTGTGTTCTGCCCCGCCCACTGCTGTCACGTGACCCAACCTTGCTGACACAAACCCCCCCCACGGCTCTGTATAGCACACAACCCTACTCACTGTGGCCCGCACGCCCTGAATATATAGAGGAAGTCTCACAGTCAGTAGGGTTGTGTGCTATACAGAGCCATAGGGGGGTTGTGTGTTAGAGTGCCTGCGCCAGTGAGTTTACAATCTAAGGGGTACGTGCACCAGTGAGCTTACAATCTAAGGGGTACGTGCGCCCGTGAGTTTACAATCTAAGGGGTACGTGCGCCCGTGAGTTTAAAATCTAAGGGGTACGTGCGCCCGAGAGTTTACAATCTAAGGGCTACGTGCGCCCGTGAGCTTACAATCTAAGGGGTACATGCGCCCGTGAGTTTACAATCTAAGGGGTACGTGCACCCGTGAGCTTACAATCTAAGTGGTACCTGCGCCCGAGAGTTTACAATCTAAGGGGTACGTGCGCCCAAGAGCTTACAATCTAAGGGGTACGTGTGCCCATGAGCTTACAATCTAAGGGGTACGTGCGCCTGAGAGCTTACAATCTAAGGGGTACGTGCGCCCATGAGCTTACAATCTAAGGGGTACGTGCGCCTGAGAGTTTACAATCTAAGGGGTACGTGCACCCGTGAGCTTACAATCTAAGGGGTACGTGCGCCCGTGAGTTTACAATCGAAGGGGTACGTGCGCCCGTGAGCTTACAATCTAAGGGGTACGTGTGCCCATGAGCTTACAATCTAAGGGGTACGTGCGCCTGAGAGCTTACAATCTAAGGGGTACGTGCGCCCATGAGCTTACAATCTAAGGGGTACGTGCGCCTGAGAGTTTACAATCTAAGGGGTACGTGCACCCGTGAGCTTACAATCTAAGGGGTACGTGCGCCTGAGAGCTTACAATCTAAGGAGTACGTGCACCCGTGAGCTTACAATCTAAGGGGTACGTGCACCTGTGAGCTTACAATCTAAGGGGTACGTGCACCCGTGAGTTTACAATCTAAGGGGTACATGCACCCATGAGTTTACAATCTAAGGGGTACGTGCGCCTGAGAGTTTACAATCTAAGGGGTACGTGCGCCCGTGAGTTTACAATCTAAGGGGTACGTGCGCCTGTGATCTTACAATCTAAGGGGTACGTGCGCCCATGAGTTTACAATCTAAGGGTGACCTGTGCCCGTGAGTTTACAATCTAAGGGGATCTGTGCCCATCAGCTTACAATCTATGGGGACCTGTGCCCGAGAGCTTACAATCTAAGGGGTACGTGTGTCCGTGAGCTTACAATCTAAGGGGACCTGTGCCCGTGAGCATACAATCTAAGAGGGGAAAGAGGAGCTGCTCACGTGAGCTTACAATCTAAGGGGACCAGTGCCCTTGAGCTTACAATCTAAGAGGGAAGAGGAGCCTGCTCTAATATATAAATGCATTTGTAATGCGCTGTCAGCTACACGTGCACCCATCACAGCTGCTTACTCGGCCCTCCCGTTGCGGACGGGACAGATGCGTTACAAATGCATTTATATATGGAGATACTCTTGGATAGGACATTGAAAAACAAATTTGTGGTCACAGATTCTGAGCTGGCGACAACAACAATAGACTGCCCTCCGGGCAGGCTTAACAACTAATATATGATAAAAGACAATCATCTACATTAATATTGAAACAGGTACAACATTTCAACATAGTCATGAGGAAACTGATATATTTCAGGGTCGCACCTGGCATAAGCCAGTTTTCCACCTACCGCTCCTGGTTTAACAGGGGATTACAATGCAGGCGCAAAAAATGCTGCCTGCATTGTTTGCACCCTCTATGTGCCAGTATGCGCACAGCAATGCTAAGCACAGCTGCGCGCATCCTCTCAATGGAGTCCATAGGACTCCATTGAAGCAGACACTGGCGGTCACATGACCAGCCGGATCTCGCCTCACGAAATCCATCCAGTCGGCGTAGGGATACACAGGGAGAGACTGGGGGGGCTTTTCCCCCAGTCTTTCCCTGCGCCCGCCGGCCGGAGGAGGCGGACGGAGCCGCGGTCCTCGCCGCGGGACAGAGGGTGAGTATATGGTTATTTTGTTTATCCTGGTGTTAACAGATTCTACAGAAGCGGAATCCGTTAACACCAGGTTCTGGCTCTGGTTAACTTTTCGCTAACCAGAGCCAGATGTTAATCAGCGCAGGGACATTGTAATCCAGCGCTGATTAACACTTTGCGCTCCCCATGTTAAGTATATGGAGCGCAAAGTGCAGTGACCTCGCGCAGAGGAGCACAAGGTACCAAACACAAACGGGTTAAGTTTCTACGCCACCCCGAATATCACATCCTGGAGTCCATAGGACTCCATGGAGGGCTGCGCTGCCGGTCCGCGAGCCCTGCGCAATTTTGCTTTTGTAAGATCACGCAGCGCCACGGAATGATCACAGAGGGAGACTAGGGACTATTTGTCCGCAGTCCCACTCTTCTCCCAGCGGCCAGAAGCAGCAGATAAAAAATGTTTGTTCATTAGAGATTTCTGGGAAAACTGCCCCCATACAGCATGCTACCCGCACGTTATGAGGCGCTATCAACTATACATGCGCAATTTATTTTGTTACCATACCAATTGAAATTTGCCCCAAAATTACAGAACTGAGTCAGAAGCATCCTGTATTGTGATCAACAGCAGCATGAAAATGCACAGCAAATTAAAGTCTTATCAATTAATTTGCAACGCAGTAGAAAGAACAAGTTGGAGAAAAGGAAACAGAGCGTCATGATTGTGGGAATATATCCCAGTCAGCTCATTTCTTTTATTTGATACATTGCTTGCTTGGCCAATCATCTGTCCTGTTGTCCAGTCCAATAAAAGAAGCTGATATTCATGATTGATGTCAGGGGATACCCAGTAAATGCTGTTTTTGTCACAGACGCAAGTAGCATCATGAGGGCAGCTGATCTATAAATAAGTCTGACATGACATTTCTATTTCACTGTAATTCTTACCCAAGAGCTGACAATGAAACTTAAGAAATGTGTGCCTCTATTCTTCCTTAGTAGATAAAATTATAAAGTCCTTGTCTTGTCTTGTCCTGTCCACATTGAGAGAAAAATCATATCTACAGCTCTCTGTATTTTTCCTAACTGTTTTGGGTTGAATATTATAGACTTGAGTCCTTATTTTATGGTTGACGTTAAAATAGCTACTGTAGATGTTATACATTACGGGCCATATTACATACTTGGTGCTAACGAAGGCTAGGGTCAGACTGAGGCAGTGCGAACGCGCGTTCTGGCACACTTAATCACGGCCGTGCTAGCAGCAGATGCCGGGCAATGACGGCCAATATACGAAGTACGGTCGCACAAAAGTCCGGCTGCGCAACGCAAGTGGAAAATGAACGCATTTTTTCGAGAACGTTAAACCACTAGTACTGACGTACAGAGTGCGCTGCGTCCGCTAGCGGCGTGTGTGTGTGAATTGGAGACGTCAGACGCTGCTAATGTCCGGCCAACATAACGTCCAGACACAAAAAGAGTTTTATTGATGATCCGTACAAAATCACGGATGAAACTGCGCATCGTATGACCGCTATTGCGTATTCCGTGAAAAAATACGTCCATTCTTCGAACACACATTTTCACGGACAACGTGAAAAATGCGTTAGTCTGACCCTAGCCTTAACCAGAGCTGTTGTAAACTTACCAGAGCCATTATAGCCTATGGAGGTTTTCAGTTTACAACAGGTCTGGTTAAGTTAGCACCAACTATGTAATATGGCCCAACATCTCTAGAAGATATTTTAATGTCAGAAATGTTGTATTCAATCATACCACAGCACATAATGGTTCCCTACTTTCAATTAGCATTCCCTATACCTAGGAGGCAATAACTTATGCCTCGGAGTAGACTAAGGAGCTATTCCAATCTTTGCTTGTTCTTCAATCCTGGCATCAGTATTTCTCTAACAAATACCATCTCCTAAAATCCTAAAAGCTGGTGTTACGTTATTCTACTTTTACAAAATAACTTAACACAGAAAGATACCCCCCAAAAATCCCTTCCTTCCTATCCCACAGTGGGAAAAGGTGGCATGATCTGCCACTTCCTTTCACTGGGAGCAGAGTGAGACTGGGAACTATTTGTTCCCAGGCTCCCTCTGTGCTTCATTTGCGACTCCTGTGTAATCTCATGGGTGTGAGCTCATGGCTGGGCTTCATAGAGTTGTATGGGGTCGTGGAAGTGAAAACGTTAATATCAATGGCCATGACTGATTTTTGTAACTCACAAGTTACAGGTTTTATGGAGACTGGGTTGAAGTGGAACCATCAGTTTTGAAATAAAATAAGAGAGAGAATGAGGGCTCTATTCCATAGTTGGTGCTAATGTAGCGTCTCGACGCATAACCATTAGCCCTAGGATAAGTCAGTTTAACATCTGGCATAGATATTTGGATCTTGACGCTACAGTCGGGTGAAAAATGTTTGCACCTCACAGCTTGCACGACCTTACTGTACTTAAGCGCAAACTTATTTTAGCACCTCGACAAGTTCGGTATCACAAGTGTTAGCCCAAATTACAGTCACAAAACACGCAAACAAAAATGTAAACAAGTACGAAAAGTTGGTGCTAAATGATTCTGCAAATGCAAAATAATTGAACACACTCTAAACCCCCCACCCTTTAAATCCCATACTCACCTCTCGTTCCGAGGCAAAAAGGGAGGCCCAATCTGCCGCTTCTTCTCCCCGGAAGCAGAGTGAGACTGGGGACAAATAGTTCCTAGTCTGCATCCGTGATGCCGTGCCATCTCATGGCCCGGAAGCACAAGCCTCCATGAAGTCCTATGGACTCCAGGAGTTGATAATCTGAGATAGCACCTTCCCTGGAATAGAATGGTAACATGGAGACGATAAAATTTTCAAGTGCAGATTTTCCTGCTTGCGGTCTCCATGTTAGTGTCCTCAATGGAATACAACCCCAAGTTTTTATTAATTACTCTTATTTGCATGGTGGAATATATCTTCTAATTACTGTTCCCCGTTCCCTATGTAGCTTTTCCAAATGTGAAAGATCAAATGTGAAAGATCCTATTACAGATAATGAGATGTTATTCCTTTTGACAAATATGGGCGAATTTTTGGAGTAGGTCATGTGTTCCCCATATTGTTACTGTAATCTATATGTAACAAATCCCCATTTTACTGTTCATCAGTGTGTTATTTCAGGGTTATTCAATACAGGATATAGTTATGTAAGTATGCTTGTTCCCTGTTACGGCATTCTATTTTTGTTTCACCCTCAGGGTAAGCTAGAGAGCAGTGGGAAAGGATGATGTAATGTTGAGAGAGCACAATTTAGACACAAAAGTGGGCGGTGGAGACATGGTGGCACCAGGGGTGTTCCATCTTAGGGCTCTATTAACTGCTTTGCGTAAAAGTGCACGCGCAGCGCAATTTTTTTGCGCGCAACGTTAAACGTTAAAGGGTTCGCGCGGGTTCACCCATGGTAGATGTTAACGCGCATTTTTTGCGCAGACATTTTAATACGACGTTCTGCGCAAAGGGTTTTACCCCTTGCGTTAATGCTTTTTTGCGCACGCAATAATGTTTGCGCAAGGAATGTAATAGAGCCCTTAGTGTGGCTTATTTTCCCACCAAAAACTGTATATAACAGAAGGTGTGAAGCTTTGTTCTGTTTTCACTCTTACAAAAAGTCATGTCTCTAGTTTTGGGTACAGTATAATGACACTCCCTGTTCATGGCGGGACAGTTACCATGCTTTAGGGAAGCAACGTTGGCTATGTCTTTGTTAGGACCCCCTGAGGAAGTCAATATAATCACTGTTCCCCTTGTGGAAAAGACCTTATAAGCTGTCGGGGAAATACATTTTTCAAACACTGGCTGACACTCACTGGGTGGCAGCTGGGGGCCAAAGAGTGACCTGAAAAGAGATTTCTCCTTAGAGCTCGGAGCCCCGTTTCGCTACATATAATAGTTTTGTACAGCAATGAATAATTTGTATTTTTCTTCAATGGAGCGGAAAATCATCGAGATGTAATTATTAAACGAAGACGCAAGGAAATATAGGGATACGCTGTAGCATATGGCTTTAAAAGTGAGTCCAAATAACATTTTCCATGTTACACCACAATAACTTCTTCTCTTGTGGACGATAACTATCTGTGTTAGTTTTCACGGTTTCTCAACTCGTATTAGAGTAGCAGTTGGATGGAACAGTTGGATTTTCACTGAACTGAAACTAAGAAAAATAAAGACACATAGGTAAAAAGTGGGCTGTTTTCATATATAGTTTAAATAAGTAGTACTTTAAATTGTAATACTTAGCTTGACAACGATAACTATAGCTGAACAATAATGTTGGGTCTCCGCAACATAGAATTACCATCCTGTATCCAAAGCAACTGTGGCTAAATTATTGCTTTAACCGTGTGAGTCCTCTGGTGTGTCAAGACGCTAAGAAACAGAGGTTAAAGAACAGATGACAGGGAAAAGATGTTTTTGTCAGTTAAAATCCATCATGTTTGATTAATCTGTACTAACACTTTCCAGCTAGTTCCATCTGTTGGTTTGGGGGAATCTGTACATGATAACAATATACCCAGCGGTGCAGCTGAAGTTAATTGAGCAGAAAATTTGAGTAAAATGCAAGTAAAGAATCTCCAAGCAGACGTTTTATTTCATTGTTTCCTTTCCCAGGCGGCTTTCACATTTCCCGACTGAGCCCATATTGTCTGAAGAGTCAAATATTAAATGGCTGCTTTATATACTGGGTCTAGAATTTGAGCCCTATAGTGCAGGACAATGGGGTGACTATTTGACTGCCTATTCAAGGTTACATGTGCTAAATTAGTCAAGTCAACGCATACGGTTTCCAGTAATGCACTCTTCAAATTACAACATGTCTGACATGAAATGGGCTAAACTAGATTAGTGTTTCTTTATATGAAGCCCATCAGAAACTGTTACTCTCAATGAAAAATCGAATTTTAATCTTTTGTATTTTAAAATGTTATATACTTACAGACAGAGGAAGTTCCGCTGAGAGTGGCTGCATAGGAAATCCTGAAGCAGGACATAAAAGTATTCTGTGTCTCACCCAATAAAATAACAGGGAAAAGGAAACAGCGCTGTGGCACTTACAGCCACACTGGAGAAAAGTGACAGCGCATTTCTCCATTCTTGTAAGAAAAAAAGCACACAACTTAGGGCTTGATTTATTTCTATTGGCTGGTTTTTAGATAAAAATACTGGCTATTTGTGGTCAATAATTATTATAATTTTTTTTAAATATCGGCTGAATCAGTTGGAAAAACGCCGCTAGTCCAAAGGAAAGTTGGTTGCAAACCTGCCCAAAAAGGTTAATTTTCAGCTAGAACCTCTGACTGTGTTTTGTTTCCCATGGAGCTATAGAAATAAGCACAGATGATATAGATGATTATACATGAACTGGGCTGATTACTTCTGGTTGTTGCAGCCGCCCTGGTAGGGACTAAGCGCTGAGGCCGCTTTTTCTGTATAATCCTACAGATTTGTGCATTTAAACATGTCTCCTTGGAATTTATTTTTGAAACATCAGAATTTTCTGTCTTATTTCCTCCAGTTTTCAGCCTGATAATCCATTTATAATTTTACAATCCGCATACTGATAAATTCGAATTCAATCAATATAGCCGGAAAAAGCCCAGAGAGTCAATATTTGATCTAAATTTTTGTGAACTGAAATGCTCGTAAACCTGCAATTAAATCTCACGGACTGAAAAATGGCTGAATTCTATCTGTAAGGCTAGGGTCAGACGAACGCATTTTTCACGGACTGTGCGTCTGTGTGCCCAGACGCACTTTTTAACGGAAGACGCGGTAGCGGTCACACGGTGCGCAATTACGGCCGTGATTTTTGACAGAGCTATAAAATAAAAATGGACGTGATGTAGGCCGGACATGTGTAGAGTCGGACGTCTCCTAATCACACACACACCGCTATGCCGATGCAGCACACTCTGTGCGTCAGTACTAGCGGTTCGACGTTCTTGCTAACCTGCGTCCTTTTGCCGCTTGCGGCCGTACTTCGTGTGTGGGCCTTCGTTGGACGTTATTTGCTGCTGCCACGGACGTACTAAAGTGCGGCTAGACGCACGTTAACACTGCGTTCGTCTAACCCCAGCCTAAAAGGTTCCAGTTGCTTATGGTTTATGTTTGTAAACACAGATAAAAAGCATTTAGCCACTAGAGGAACGATTTAACGTTAAATACCTTACTTGAACTACTTGTGTCTCCTTTTAATATCCAGTTTATACTCCATATGTAGCTTTATGAAACATTTCTTTAGCTTAGGGGTCCTGGCTATTTGAAGCAAGACAAAGAAAACCATTAAAAATTCAGAGATCGCAAGAATGCAAAGTCTTCTAATAACTGCCAGACTAGCAATGCTATGCAGAAAGGCCATAATAATTTATAATACAGAGATTCGCGGAGAGTATGTAGCATTTTCTGCGCACGATGTGGCAGCCAGCTAATCACTATCAAAGTAGAAAAAAAAGGAAACGTGTATATGTCAGCGCTTTATCTGAACCTCCTACCACCGAGGGTTTGAATCGTGACTGTAATTTTATTGACGTGTGTTCCTTATAGGGTGTTGAAACATTAATAGATGCTGCTCTGCAATGGAATCAGTGGGTGAAAAATCCTCCCAAATAATACCGAAAAGTGACCAAGTGCAGAGAAAAACTGAAACCGTGAACGCAAATGCCGTCCAACGAATGTGCTTACTAAAACCTTTAGAACACGATAGAATAACTTAATTTGATAGAATAAATAAAATATGATAGAATAAATAAATAACCATATAAGGAATGAGGTGTCTATAAAACCCTGTACAGCATGCAGAAAAAGCTATGTATATTAAACTGGTCCAACACTGGCGAAACGTGAATCTATGACTCAGAAGCCCATGTAGAAGAAAGTATTTATTCTATTTGCTTTATGTAGATTTTTTTGTTTAAATAAATACATATACAGTCAGGTCCATAAATATTGGGACCTTGACACAATTCTAACATCTTTGGCTCTATACACCACCACAATGGAGTTGGAATGAAACAAACACAATGTGCTTTAACTGCAGACTGTCAGCTTTAATTTGAGGGTATTTACATCCAACTCAGGTGAACGGTGAAGGACTTACAGCAGTTTGCAGATGTGCCTCCCACTTGTTAAGGGACCAAAAGTAATGGGACAATTGGCTTCTCAGCTGTTCCATGGCCAGGTGTGTGATATTCCCTCATTACCCCAATTACAATATGCAGATAAAAGGCCCAGAGCTCATTTCAAGTGTGCTATTTGCATTTGGAATCTGTTGCTGTCAACTCTCAAGATGAGATCCAAAGAACTGTCACTATCAGTGAAGCAAGCCATCATTAGGCTGAAGAAACAAAACAAACCCATCAGAGAGATAGCAAGAACATCAGGCGTGGCCAAAACAACTGTTTGGAACATTCTCAAAAAGAAGGAATGCACCGGTGAGCTTAGCAACACCAAAAGAGCCGTGAGACCACGGAAAACAACTGTGGTGGATGACCGAAGAATTCTTTCCCTGGTGAAGAAAACACCCTTCACAACAGTTGGCCAGATCAAGAACACTCTCCAGGAGGTAGGTGTATGTGTGTCAAAGTCAACAATCAAGAGAAGACTTCACCAGAGTGAATACAGAGGGTTCACCACAAGATGTAAACCATTGGTGAGCCTCAAAAACAGGAAGGCCAGATTAGAGTTTGCCAAACAACACCTAACAAAGCCTTCACAGTTCTGGAACAAGATCCTATGGACAGATGAGACCAAGATCAACTTGTACCAGAGTGATGGGAAGAGAAGAGTATGGAGAAGGAAAGGAACTGCTCATGATCCTAAGCATACCACCTCATCAGTGAAGCATGGTGGTGGTAGTGTCATGGCGTGGGCATGTATGGCTGCCAATGGAACTGGTTCTCTTGTATTTATTGATGATGCGACTGCTGACAAAAGCAGCAGGATGGATTCTGAAGTGTTTTGGGCAATATTATCTGCTCACATTCAGCCAAATGCTGCAGAACTCATTGGACGGTGCTTCACAGTGCAGCTGGACAATGACCCAAAGCATACTGCAAAAGCAACCAAAGAGTTTTTGAAGGGACAGAAGTGGAATGTTATGCAATGCCCAAGTCAATCACCTGACCTGAATCCCATTGAGCATGCATTTCACTTGCTGAAGACAAAACTGAAGGGAAAATGCCCCAAGAACAAGCAGGAAATGAAGACAGTAGCAGTAGAGGCCTGGCAGAGCATCACCAGGGATGAAACCCAGCGTCTGGTGATGTCTATGCGTTCCAGACTTCAGGCTGTGATTGACTGCAAAGGATTTGCAACCAAGTATTAAGAAGGGAAAGTTTGATTTATGATTATTATTCTGTCCCATTACCTTTGTCCCTTAACAAGTGGGAGGCACATCTGCAAACTGCTGTAAGTCCTACACCGTTCACCTAAGATGGATGTACATACCCTCAAATTAAAGCTGATAGTCTGTAGTTAAAGCACATTGTGTTTGTTTCATTCCAACTCCATTGTGGTGGTGTATAGAGCCAAAGATGTTAGAATTGTGTTGACGTCCCAATATTTCTGGACCTGACTGTATACTTCACATTTATCTTGTGGCTGCACATATATTCCATATCCATTCTGTGGTTCCACATATACCCTGCACCTGACCCAGTTTTGGGACCATCGAGGTGGATAAAAAAGGGAGTGACATCACCTCCTATTGTTGTCAAAGACGGAATATACTAGAGCCAGATTCACAGGCTCTAAGCCAGGTAAGCATGTCCTGTTTATGCTGCTGCCCTATACTATAAGGACCTTCTGAGGCTATATTTTGTTTCTTTCCCGTTGAGGAGACTTGAATATTTCTTGGAAGGCTGTGTATTGTGTCACTCCCTCGAAGCAGACACAATACGCAGTGCATAGAGCCATCAGGCGTCATCAGGAGTCTCTCCCATCCGTGAGTGGGATACCCACTATTTACTACATACTCTGGATATTTTCTATATGTTTGATACATAATTTCTCCTGGCCATTTTCTATGTATTTTTTATGGATATTTTTTAGTCATTTTTAAATTGTTCTTTTGCACTCTTCTGGATTTATTTACATTGGTTAGAACATTTGCAATATTGTACATTTTATTCTCCCTATTAATTATTTTTTTCTTGACACTGAGATTTATTTATATTTTTTATACTTTTTCTGAGACCTATATTATACTGGTGATTTGTCAGGTTAAACTATATATGGAGATCTATGCACTTTGTTATTACAAATTACTCGTTTGCATTGTTGTGCGGCATAAATGATGCATATGCGTATATTAGCAGGAACACATCGTTGTTATCACAGAAAGAAATATATACAATATCGCACAGCGTGATAAGAATAGCAAATTAATTGCCTATACCATTGGTACTTAAACACCACCCCATGCATTGATAAAATCACACAGAATCATGCAAAGTAATACTTATACAGTTCAAGATGTATAGTCCAGCAATGTTCAAGCCAGGAGCAATCTACGTGTTGCTCTCACGGATCAAGCCCAGTAGTAATGCCCCGAATTTCAGCAGTGCAGACATTTCAGATGTTGCTCATGTTGTATTCTTTCTTCATGCTTCATATGGCTGCACTCAAACAAGAGAGAATCTCCAATAGTGCTTATACCATTTATTATAAAGAAGCCTTGTACATTGAAATCTAAATGCATACATTAAACATTACATGGGTATATAGGTCTTCCTCACCCACATATATAACAAAAATAAATGAATCGTGCTCCATCCTCACGTGCCTCCTCCGCGTACTGTATGGGAGCTTCCTTCGCGTGCCCACGGTAGCGGCTGACTGGCCGTGTGCTGGGGTACCAAAATGAAAGTGACGTAGTGCTGACGCGTTTCGTCCCGCCTCCAGGACTTCTTCAGAGCATATGTCTCAAATGTTTCCACCTCCTTAAATCCTCATTAATGAATATGTGTTCATTATTGTCAATTAGCCTTAGCCAGTCTTTTCAGTTCAGTTCCTAGTGCTTCAATCAATATCCTGAATAATCATTAGATAAACCCCAATAATAAAATCACAGCAGTCTGGTCTAAACCATAAGATTCCTATAACCCTCTTTTGGTGGGCTCAGGCTACATCCTGATGTAGAGCCATGATTTAGAGCCTGCAAGTGTCACGTTGAACGTCAGGATGGGTAAGAAGCACAGTGAGACTGATGCTAAGGATGGTCCCCTTCACTCTGTCCACTGCAACTGGGAGACCTTCATCCAAGATTCAAAATGTCAATATTTAATGTTAAATATCTGGTGTGCAATATATTGTCGATACTATCAATGAATAGTTCAGAAAACAATGGAAATTGGCAATGTGTTATAGTTCAGAAATTATACAAGTAAAATGTGAACTTTGGATAAGTATAGCAGGAGAACGGTATGATTCTTGATTTCATTAATTGCTCTTTTTCCTTTTTTTTCCGCTTTGCTTGCAGTATTTATGACAGCAAATTTGGCATTATGCTTGATAAAAGTCCTTGGAGAGGACCAGAACATTGCACTTTTTCCAATAAACCCTGCTCTTGGTTTCTGCATAATCTGCCTGATGTGACCGGTTCCTTCTTTTGCTATATGTGGATATATAATTTATGACAGCAGACAAAATAGTGACTTCTTCACCTTGCCGTCACCTCCTCCTATGAATATTTGGGATACAGGGAGTGGAACCTCACCCTGATGACCTATTCAGAAGAAAATGCCCTTTGTTTGGACAGACCTGTAATAATAGATATGGTAAAATAAATCATTATGCATGCTCCTGCAAATGAACAGTGAAGTAAGTTTGCGTGCTGATTGAAAATAGAGAATTGCTGTATAAATAGAATACTAAATACTAATACTAATAATAATACTAATACTACAAATTATTGCAAAAAACAGCTTCTTTTTTGCTGTAATAATTATTTTTAAAAACAAAATAATTTTTACATTAAACACTAGTTTTAATTTAAATTAATCATTTTTATATTAAAAATATATTATCTAAAATATACACAATTTTATATTGAAATTTATATTGTTAAATACTTTATTTTGCCTAAAGTATTTAGGGCCCTATTCCATAAGTTTTTGCTAACTTAACCAGAGCTGCAGATTTTCCCTTAGCATACCCATGTTAACGTGTTATTCCGGGACATACGCTAGCTGAGCACCTCTCCCTGGAATGCAGGGCTAACTGCAGGGATGCTCGCGGTATCTCTTCCATGCCGCCGCGAGTGTCACCTCCTGGAGTCCATAGTACTTCAGGGAGGGTTGCGTTAAAATATTGCACTCCCAATGTTGGGTATAGGAAATGTATAAGTACAGTAAGCTTGCTCAAGCTGTGAGGCGCAAAACATTTTCACCCGAGTGTTGCGGCAATGTACCACTACATTAGTAGCAACTGTGGAATAGAGTCTATGGTCTTTGGAGTTGTTAAGTTTACATCTCTGGTTAAGTTAGCACCAACTTTGAAATATTGCCCTTAATTTGCAAAATCTGTATAATAAAACCTGTACTTTACATTATACAGTAACCCTGCAGTCGCAATTATTAAAAATATACATATTTTATTTAAAAAAATATTTATGTCAAACCCTTCTTTTTGCCTAATTTTTATTTTACTCGTTTTATCTGTATAGTAAAACTTGCACTTTTAAATTATAACCCTGAACTTAAAATGCCACCACTGTAAAATACACTTTAAATAATATATGTAAATACGGTACAGCACCAATCTCCAAGTGATTATAAGTGAAGTTTAAGTATATACATACACTATATTGCCAAAAGTATTCGCTCACCTGCCTTGACTCGTATATGGATGGGTGAGCGAATACTTTTGGCAATATAGTGTACATATCCATGGAGCAATCTTAAAACAATTTTCAATTTATAAAAGACAAGGGGCCCTATTACAATTTTCATGCTAAAACAGGGACACTAAGGAGAAAAAGCTGCACCTGCATGTTTCTGCGTCAAGTAGTCAATGTAATAGAGCAGCAGGAAATGCTAGCAGAATGCTTGGTTGTGTAGGGAGAGGTATTAGCAGTAGGAAAAGGGAAGTGCTCATGCCACTGTACAGAGCACTGGTGAGACCTCACTTGGAGTACTGTGTGCAGTACTGGAGACCGTATCTCCAGAAGGATATAGACATCTTAGAGAGAGTTCAGAGAAGGTCTACTAAAATGGTGTACGGCTTGAAGGAGAAAAGTTACCAGGAAAGGCTTAATGATCTTAACATGTACAGCTTGGAAAAAAGTCGAGACAGAGGAGATATGATAGAAACATTTAAATACGTAAAGGGAATCCACAAGGTAGAGGAAGGGAGTATATTTAAAAGGAAACAAAGTAGCAAAACAAGAGGACATAGTCTTAGATTAGAGGGGCAAAGGTTTAAAAGTAACATCAGGAAGCATTATTTTACTGAGAGGGTGGTGGATACATGGAACAGTCTTCCAGTTGAAGTGGTAGAGGCCAAAACAGTAATTGAATTTAAGCAAGCATGGGATAGGCATAAGGCTATCCTAAACAAAAGATAAATCCAGGTACAGTATCCATGTAATTGGGCAGACTAGATGGGCCGAAAGGTTCTTATCTGCCGAAATTTTTCTATGTTTATGTTTCTATGTTTCTATGTCCCCGTTTTAGTGTGATATTACGGTGCAGGCGTAGCGTTAATCCAGCGGCCTACCTCATAACACAGCGCTAAGCCTCCATAGGACTCCATTGAGGCTTCCGCTGACAGTCACTTGCCCCGCGAGATCTGGAAGGTCGGCATAGGGATTTGCAGAGGGAGACTGAGGGACTTTTTCCCCTCAGTCTCTATCTGCTCCAGGTGGCAAGAAGAGGCGGATGGAGCCGCCTTTCTCGCCGCAGGATTAGAGGCACCTTACTTGCAATACCACAATACAAAAAGAAAGTGGCTCAATCCTCATTTTCCTACAGAGCACCACAATTATGGAATAACCTCCCAGACACCATCAAATCTTCCCCAGTCACAAAAGTCCCATAAGAGCTCCATATTAACATACCTCAATAAGGAATGTACCTGTAAACATATAACATAGGGACTATATTTCCTACATATTTATTTTCTGTTAATCTGTATATTTGTTTTGTGTTAATTTCTTGCATTTTACTACTTTGTATTTCTGTAACCATGTTCTTGAACCCAGGACATACTTGAAAACGAGAGAAATCTCAATGTATCCTTTCTGGTAATATCCTTTATAAATAAATAAATAAATATGTGATTTTTGGGGGATTTTCTGCTGGTGCTGACTGATTCCGCAGAAGCGGAATCAGTTAGCACCAGCTCCTAGCTGTGACTAACTTTTGAGTTAACCACAGCAGGACAGTAATTAGCATTACTTTGTAATCCTAACGCTAATTAACACTTTGTGCATCCCATGTTAAGCATAGTGAGTGCGAAGTACAGTAACCTCGCGCTGAAAAACGCAAGATCCAATAAGGTTTCCATATCCATTCTCCTTTAGATCAAGAAATAAGCATACAAGGGCAGACCTCTAGCATAATACTGTATAAAATAATATAAAAATTTATAAAAGGAAAGCCAATTGGCCACTTAAGCTTGTTGGATCCCTCCTTGGCTCTTATATGCACGCATGTGGATTTTTCAGCCAAAATCCACTAAACTTTATGCCAAACGACAGCAAGCAGGATTCTAAAAAAGCACTTATTTATTTCAAAACAATATAAATAAAACCAGAATGCAATTCGCAATATAAACGTGGCTTCTTCAGCTGGTATTATTGCAAATTACATGAACAATGTACCGTAAACCTTAAACTTGCATTTTCCTTAATGGAAAAGCCCATGTTGCAGGTATGTCCGCAATCCACACGTTCCTTAAAGTGAAATCACATATTGTACAGTGAATGCGCCACTCGCAGTTTGTACAAAGCAAAGCCAGTAGTAGTCAGTTCACACCTTGCAGTTTACTTATATCAAAAGCCCATACTGCAGGGCTCAAAATTTCCACTTGCCTACTAGCATTTGGTGAGTGGAAATTAAGTGAGGGTGAGTGGAAATGGACATGCAGGCAGCACAATAAGTTATTTTGTGCTGTGTATTCCAGCGGTGCCACCATGCAGAGGCCCTCCCCCCCTTCCTCAGGCTGCACGGTGGCAGGGACCAGCTGCCTAACCTGACCAAGCTGGTCTCTGTCACTGGCAGGGGAGGTGGAGAAGAGCTTCCCTGCCTCTTTGCTCTGCTCACACTGGGGTCTGATGTCTGGGTATTAATGTTATTTTTGTAACTATATTCTAAATCCTTTTAACAGTCTAATTTCATAAGATAATTTAAGAGTGTGTGTTAGGGGCAGAGTTAAGGGCTGGGTAGGGGTTAGGTGGAGCAACTGGAGGCGAGTAACTTTTATGGCCTGGCTAGTAGCTTTGGACTTTAAATTTGAAGGCCTGCCATACTGTATAGTCATTCTGCAAGTCATTATTACGTAATGTAAATCCCAGAATGTATACTCAGCCTGCAATTCGTAATTCCAAAATGTAAAAGCCCGTACTACACAGTTCGTTCGCAACTTGTAATTCTGTAATGTAAAAGCCCATTACTTGTACAGTCAGGTCCAGAAATATTGGGACAATGACACAATTATAACATCTTTGGCTCTATACACCACCACAATGGAGTTGGAATGAAACAAACACAATGTGCTTTAACTGCAGACTGTCAGCTTTAATTTGAGGGTATGTACATCCAACTCAGGTGACTGGTGTAGGACTTACAGCAGTTTGCAGATGTGCCTCCCACTTGTTAAGGGACCAAAGGTAATGGGACAATTGGCTTCTCAGCTGTTCCATGGCCAGGTGTGTGATATTCCCTCATTACCCCAATTACAATGTGCAGATAAAAGGCCCAGAGTTCATTTCAAGTGTGCTATTTGCATTTGGAATCTGTTGCTGTCAACTCTCAAGATGAGATCCAAAGAGCTGTCACTATCAGTGAAGCAGGCTATCATTAGGCTGAAGAAACAAAACAAACCCATCAGAGAGATAGCAAGAACATTAGGCGTGGCCAAAACAACTGTTTGGAACATTCTCAAAAATAAGGAATGCACCGGTGAACTCAGCAACACCAAAAGACTCGGGAGACCACGGAAAACTGTGGTGGATGACCGAAGAATTCTTTCCTGGTGAAGAAAACACCCTTCACAATAGTTGGCCAGATCAAGACCACTCTCCAGGAGGTAGGTATATGTGTGTCAAAGTCAACAATCGAGAGAAGACTTCACCAGAGTGAATACAGAGGGTTCACCACAAGATGTAAACCATTGGTGAGCCTCAAAAACAGGAAGGCCAGAATAGAGTTTGCCAAACAACACCTAACAAAGCCTTCACAGTTCTGGAACAAGATCCTATGGACAGATGAGACCAAGATCAACTTGAACCAGAGTGATGGGAAGAGAAGAGTATGGAGAAGGAAAGGAACTGCTCATGATCCTAAGCATACCATCTCATCAGTGAACCATGGTGGTGGTAGTGTCATGGCGTGGGCATGTATGGCTGCCAATGGAACTGGTTCTCTTGTATTTATTGATGATGTGACTGCTGACAAAAGCAGCAGGATGAATTCTGAAGTGTTTCGGGCAATATTATCTGCTCACATTCAGCCAAATGCTGCAGAACTCATTGGACGACGCTTAACAGTGCAGATGGACAATGACCCAAAGCATACTGCAAATGCAACCAAAGAGTTTTTGAAGGGACAGAAGTGGAATGTTATACAATGGTCAAGTCAATCACCTGACCTGAATCCCATTGAGCATGCATTTCACTTGCTGAAGACAAAACTGAAGGGAAAATGCCCCAAGAACAAGCAGGAACTGAAGACAGTTGCAGTAGAGGCCTGGCAGAGCATCACCAGTTTCATGTTGTGTCATTTTTTTTGTTTTTTTGGGGGGGGGTGCAAGTAGCTGGTCTTGCCTAGGGCGCAAAATAGTCTAGCACTGGCCCTAACCACATGGTCCACCCCTGCACTCTTCCACAATACCACAGAGGGGTGACTGTATGATGGCACTTGCTGGCCTGGCACCAAAGGCACAATATTTGGGTGCACTGCCACTGACGCCTGTATCAGATTCATATCCTCAGAGGGGTGAGACTGTGTGACGGCACTGTTGCCGACGCTAAAGGCCCAATTTTAGGCTAGGGTCAAACGAACGCATTTTTCGCAGCAAACGTCAAAAAAGTGCATCCGAACGCATTGAGGTGTTTTTTCACGGAAAGCGCTTAAACGGTCATACGATGCGCATTTTTGTGCGTGATTGTTTACGGATCCAAACCTGGAAACTTTGGGTGTCTTGACGTTATGTTGGCCGGACATGAGTAGCGTCTGACGTCTCCTAATCACGCACGCACGCCGCTATGCGGACGCAGCGCCCTCTGTACGTCAGTACTAGCGGTTCAGCGTTCTCGAAAAAATGCGTTCATTTTCCACTTGCGTTGCGCGGCCGGACTTTCGTGCGGCCGTACTTTGTATATTGGCGTCATTGCGTGTCATTTGCTGCTAGTGCGGCCAAGATTAAGTGCGCCTAAACGCACGTTAAAAGTGTGCTAGTCTGACCCCAGCCTTAAAGCACCTATTGTTACTTTCATCCAAAGCTTGCATAAGTTTCACAATAATTTAGCCCAAAAAATCACTAAACTTTTTCTGCGTGTCCGAAAATGTCTCCTCTTTTCATACAGACTGCCGCCCCAAGCAGTTGTTTATGGATAGATTAAAGGAAAAGCATTTACCGTCATTTGAAACGTAATTTTTTTGTTTTTAAGTGTTTTTCCTATACATCCTAGAAATCCGCCACTTCACGGGCAGGTTATGAGGACCTCTTAGGCACAATATTTGAAGGAATTTTTCATTTTTATTTTTAACCCTTATTTCATGGAAAACTCACTGTCCCTTTAAAAATGTTTTTTTTAAAACTTTTGTCCTTGTTTCCTGTCCCCCAGGGCGCTACCTGGACCCCCATACACCTTTTATGGCAAATATCTAGCATATATGCCCTCTTGGAGGGCACTCTAAAAACCGAATTTTCAGCCCCATTGACTTGTATTGAGTTCGAGTTCGGGTTCGGGTTCGGATTCGAACATTTGGAAAGTTCGGGTTCGAATACGAACCGAACTCGGGCGTGTTCGGCTCATCCCTAGTCCTAATGTCCGGTGGTTTCATTTGGCAGGTTTATTCAGGCGAACCCCATAGGTTTCAATGTTAAAAATATTCTTGTTTTTATCCAATATCTAATAAACTGTTTATTCCTTTAATCCATAGTAAAAAATCTCTTTATTTATTGATTTTATTGTTTTAGTTTCTTTTTAGGCATTTTTAAAAAAAAAATCCATTTTTTTTCTAATAGCGTTTTTTCTTTTTTTTGTAACAGACCTTTTTATTTTCATTCATAGGAACTTATATGTTAAGTCCAGACATTTTCGTTCAGTAGTTCTTTTTAAAACAGCAGGCGACGGATTTGCGGCAGCATTCAGTGGCTCATTCCCTGCACTTCAGGGACCCTGTGGTGAATTCACCAGGGAAATTTGATTACCCAAAGTGCGGGCAACAACAGAACACTGAAATCTCTGCGTCATTTTGGTGCTCTGTGAAAATCCTCTTTGTGGTGGTTTTTTTGCCACCCCCTGGAAAGTGCCAGCCTAGGCCTTGCCTACCCGGGACATACTTGAAAATGAGAGAATTCTCAATGTATCCTTCCTGGTGAAATATTTTTGTGTAAAAAAAGAAAAAATATATATATATATATATTTTTTAGGGTGTCACCCTAGGGGGTGGTGTCACCCAGTGCGGGCCGCACCCCCGTCTCCCCTTGCAACGCCCCTGGTGTGACCCACAAGTTTCCGGACACACATTAGAGCCAAAAACTCGTAGCTTAGTACATCCCTCCCCATGTCAGGTG
Source organism: Leptobrachium leishanense (assembly GCA_009667805.1). Taxonomy (NCBI): domain Eukaryota; kingdom Metazoa; phylum Chordata; class Amphibia; order Anura; family Megophryidae; genus Leptobrachium; species Leptobrachium leishanense. Next base: position 72,242,088 of record CM019065.1, read on the forward strand.
CTGAAACGGCATGTGCTCAGATACAGAAAGAACGTCTCGTTGTCACGTTTGCATGTCATAGAGTTCATCAATTTATTTCGGAACAAATGGTAAATATTGAAACTGAATTACTGATAGAGTTATTCATAAAGTCTCCTGCAGGCTGCCCCCTGAGAATTCAGAGTATGATGATAAAATTGCAGTGCTTTACCATAGAGATGACATACACACCAGGAAAACTAATGTATATGGCTGATACAGTGTCCAGATTAGGCTGTGGTCACACGAGTGCGCCCGTCGCAGTTTTGTGACAGGCTGGACGGGGAGGGCCACATGGTATAGCGTGCACACGAATTGTGTTTGCTACCACCAGACATGATTTCAGCCTCCCCATCAAAAAGCTACGATGGATGCAGACGGGGCTACAAAGCGCGATCCTCCATAGGAGGTTCTCGCTTTGTAGCGCTGAGCGCATTAACTGCGCTCAGCGAGGTGGCCACGCGGTCGTCAGAGTGGAAGGAACATCCACTCTCACGGACGGTCCTTCCGCTCAACGCACGGGTGACAGCAGCCTTAATGCCCATTATCTGCTTGGTTTTCAAGCCTGTGTCTGACAACAAAAAAAATTTCATGGGTATCCATTCCATTGCCATTAGGGTAGCATTTTTTTTCTGAAACGGTTACAGATCTGTATGTGTAAATGTATATGTGTTATTTTCCCACAGGTCGATAAAACAGTCTCGTGGTTAATAGGATGCCAAAACTGGCAATATAGTTCGCCTCAACAGTTTAATTGCTCTTCGCAATTAATTGAAAGTTTCCTTAATGACGTTTCACTTTGATATAGCATTTTCATTACTAGATTGTCGTGAAATAATTATTCTATCATGGGACATAAGAGATCGAAATTAGTTATTTAGCTCTACATTTTGCCAGTGTTTAACGTTCAATCTTTTTCTGTCAATACTTTCAAAAAATGATAACTATGCAGAAAGGTATCAATATGTAATTCAAAGCAACAGGTTAGATGCTTTTTGGGTCACTATAGATGGATATGGCAATGTATATCTTGTGACACAAAGGTAAGAGGCGGAAAGAGTTTGGTAGAGAGGAGTAAGAGGAAAAGGGGATTGAGATTTTGAATGTTATCAATTTGCCCCATAAAGCAATGGAATTTATAATGCTAAGATTGGATTTAGGAAGAGGAGGTCTATGAGTCTATTGGTAGCCAAATATAAGTGTAAAGAAGGACCAAATAGTCTGGGATCTATTCACAAAACACCAAAATTGACGTAGTTTTTTGGTGCTTTTTATTTCGACATGTTTCAGCTCTCTTCGGTGATTCCATTTAATAAAAAATATCAGGAAAAAGGTATATGGATCCCAATGTTCCTATGGGGGTCGTAAGTCACAGTTCCAAAACCACTTCTGACCAGTTTTCTCCTTTCAATGTCCTCAAAAGAAATGGAGAGAATACATCATAGTGCGACCCATGGAGTAAAACTACAGGTATATCCACACACTCTTGCACTCACATGAAGCAGAACCCACCTGGCTCTGGATGTTAGGCTTCTGGATTGTTATCCGGCCACCCAAATGACCCTCCGATTTCGGATCCCCTTGGAGACCTTAAACATAAACCAAAGGGGACCATAGTGCAGACTGGAGTGAAAACCAGATAGAAAATAAATGAGATGTACTCACATGATGTAGGACCTAACCCAGGTTCCAGGGGTTGTTTTGTTATGGACAAGGTCCCTGCCCCGGGAAATCCAAGCGTGGCGCTTGGGGGAGGCACCAAAAGTGGGTTTTATTTAACTTTGCCCAGATGCCCATTTACTGACCCACGAATCGCATGTTGTCTGATTGTCTGTACGTCTGTTCACTGTTCTTTGCATTGACGGCATATTTCCTGATGGGAATTGTGGTTTGGTTGGTGATCAGAGAGATTATCGGGGTCTAGCGGTAACAGGTGATGCAGGCTAAACATCCCTGGTAGAAAGACACAATATATCTCTGATGGAGGTGTAGTTTGGTTAACAGTCAGGGGAGTTTTGTGAGTAGCAGTACACAGGTGATGAATAAGGCATATCTGGTAGTAACTCACATTATCTATATATATATATCTAGCGGTAACAGGTGACGCGGTAAAGCAAGCACCTGTAGGATATATATATGCTGCGGTAAACAGGTGCTAGCTACACCTGCTAGTAGGATACTATATTTGGAATATAGGGGAAGACGAGACGCTTATCGTCGTCATCTGGCAGATAAGACACAATAGGTATAGGTCTATCCTCATTTCTGACTATTGATAGACTATGTGAATTGCTTGAATTGATCAGGAAAAGAGCTAACAATCAAAGATGGGTAAGAAACAGAGTAACCATGTGGTATAGAAAGACTCCATACAAGTTGGTTGAAGAGAGAGCAGGGGAAAAAGAATGTTATAAAATTGAAACTTCTCGGTAGAGTCTGTGGCTTACATAGTCTCAGACTACAAGCAGAGGAATGGAGAAGTCTATTGAGGAATAAAAAAGGAATGTTGACCGATAATGGAATATGGAATGTAGCAGAAGGATGGTATAGCGTTGCAAAGGAGATTGAGAAAGAAGGGTGGGTAGAAACAAGATGGGAATTACCCGCCACGTGCCCGCTCGACCCCATTCCCTCACATCTAATTCCTCCCATCTCCTCCTCCCTCACCCCTGCTCTCACACACATCTTCAACCTATCTCTCTCCACTGGCTCCTTCCCATCCGCCTTCAAACACGCGCTAGTTACCCCTTTACTAAAGAAACCATCCCTCGATCCCAACTCTCCATCCAACTACCGTCCTGTATCCCTGCTTCCCTTCACATCTAAGCTCTTAGAAAAACTAGTCTTCAACCGACTCTCCCTCTTCCTGTCCTCCAATTCCCTACTTGACCCCCTGCAATCTGGCTTCCGTCCCCTACACTCAACTGAAACTGCCCTCACCAAAGTCACCAACGACCTCCTAACTGCTAAAAAACACGACCACTATTCTATTCTCATCCTGCTTGACCTCTCGGCTGCTTTTGACACTGTTGACCACCCCCTCCTTCTACAGACCCTCAACTCTCTGGGTCTCGGTGACACTGCACTCACTTGGATTGACTCCTATTTATCCAACAGGTCCTTCTGTGTGTCCTTTGCTGGTAACTCCTCCTCTTCATTGCCTCTATCTGTTGGTGTACCTCAAGGCTCTGTCCTTGGTCCTCTGCTCTTTTCCATCTACACCTCCTCCCTGGGCAAAATCATCAACAGCTTTGGCTTTAATTACCACTTCTACGCTGATGACACTCAAATCTACCTCTCTACCCCTGATCTCTCTCCCCCTGTCCTTTCCAAAGTCAGTGACTGCTTATCTGGCATCTCCTCCTGGATGGCCTCCCACCACCTAAAGATCAACATGTCAAAGACTGAGCTCCTACTTATTCCTCCCTCCAATGCCTCCCCACCTCCTGACTTCTCTATCACGGTGGAGGGTATCACCATCTCCCCATCAAACCAAGTTCGCTTTCTTGGAGTTACACTTGTCTCTGCTCTTTCCTTCATCCCCCACATCCAGTCTCTTTCCTCCTCCTGCCGATACCAACTGCGTAATATTTCCAGAATTCGGCCATTTCTTACCGCTGTTACCACAAAACAACTCATACACGCCCTGGTAATCTCCCAACTTGACTATTGCAATAATCTCTTATCTGGCCTCCCTCTGTCCCACCTCTCCCCCCTACAATCCATCCTGAATGCCTCCGCCAGGCTAATCCACCTCACCCGCCGCTCTGTCTCTGCCGCTCCCCTCTGTGAGTCCCTTCACTGGCTCCCCATCCACTGCAGAATTAAGTTCAAAATCCTTATCCTTACCTACAAAACCCTCACTAACTCAGCTCCCCACTACCTGTCCTCACTAATCACCAAATACACCCCAGCCCGCTCCCTAAGGTCAAACAGCGACCTGCATCACATCTTCCCATGATAGACTGCAGGATTTCTCACACGCAGACCCCACTCTCTGGAACGCTCTCCCTCGTACTGTCAGACTTTCTCCTAACTTCTCTTCCTTCAAGCGCTCCCTTAAAACGTTCCTATTTAGGGAAGCCTACCACCCAACTCACTGACGCAACCATCAATCACTCTCACCTTGCAGTCCTCTCCTCCTGTTTCCAACCCCAACCCTCCTAGATTGTGAGTTCCCACGGGAATAAAGCCCTCATCTCCTCTTGTACTGTTTGTCAAATGTTGTTCAATGTATTGTATTGTAACCCTGTCTATACTGTGCCTATTGTACAGCGCTGTGGAATATGCTGGCGCTTTATAAATAAAAAAATAATAATAATAATAACAAAGGAAAATAAGAAGGGAAAGACTAATTATTACTATTACCTCACCCCGAAATCCGAGCCCCCTTCTTATGGTGAAATATCAAAAAGGAAAATAGTAAACCCAACGACAACTGCCCAAAAACAACCAACAGGTCTCTACCCTGTCTTACGTATCGATGGGTCGTACTACACCCCTCGTCCTGTCATGTCCTCATTAACAGCCACAAGCCATGAACCGACCATAGCCCCTATTATGCCTAATTTGGACGCCACCTTACAGACGGTAGACATGACCGGTAATTTAAGTCAATCACCCGTGTCCAGCCATTCATATGACTCTGTAAATCGTACAGATGAGTCTTTGACATCCCATATAGGGTTGCCCACACCCCAAGTTACCCGTACTCGACCCACAACCTTTCCACCCCAGAATCAAGATCTCACGACGTTCCCACCCCACCAAAACGCCCAGGAAATACCCCTACGCCCAAGAATAATGTCACCTGGACACAGCAGCCCACTCTCAGTGTAACAGCGTGTACCGTGGAAGGGGAGCCTGGTGGGGAGGGGGGGCGCCCTCCAAGGACCTGTTTTAATTGTGGAAAATTCAGCCATTTCAAACGGGATTGTAAAGCACCCCGCAGGCGACGCCCCCCAAAGGGCAGATGCAGCCAATGGCCCTTAGCAGGACACTGCCATTGTATCTTATAATTTCCCACCACCCCTGCGCTTGGAAACTGGCAACCCTGTGTCAGCCCCCCCCCCCAAGCTCCCCACGCATGTTCCAGGATGGACCATCCATTGTCAATGAGCTGACAATCTACCAGGCGCCCAGCAGGAATTCCTGCTCTGTGGATCTCCGCTCACGGCGGGGGACTGTCCGTCCGGGAACGACTGGGACGCACTGGGTCACAGTAACCTCGTTTCTGGCGCAAGCCAAATAGGTTTGGTTTAACTGAGATGTCAGCATGGGGTTAATTGAAATGCTGTTCGGTGTGTGTGTGTGATTTCTCCTGCGTTGCAGGGTGATTTTCTCTTTCCGTTGTAGTCGTAATGCAAGGAGTCATCGCTGTTGTATTGTATGTATTGTAGAAATGTGAAATATAGGCAATTGCAGTATGCAGAATTACTGTTATTTTTGAAGAAAGAATGTATGTTTTGTGTGCGCAGCGCTGCAGAGCCCGTTGTCGCTTTTAGTGCTAAGAAAGTGAGCACAAGGGAAAAAAAAGGAACTAAGTTTGAGAGAAAAAAAAAGGGAAGCAAGATTTGGATTTAGGTTGAAACTGAAAAGGTTTTTAAATACCACTTATTGTGATTTATAGAATATAATATTATGAAAGCTGTATCTGGAATCGCAGGTTGTTCTTGTTAAGGAAAAATGTGTATTTTGTATAGGATTTAATAAATATTTGTGTCTGTAGTTTGGAAGATACACCTTTTGTCGTACTGTCTTCAATCAGAGTCACGTTTCCTCCGGGGCGGAGGAAGGGGATTGATAAATCCAGGGGTAATTCGGAGAAAAAAGGAGTAGAGATATTAGGGGTGGGCTGAGAGCTCCATGCTGTGGTGGTGGTTGTGTATTCCGCATAGTATAACAGGGGTTTTTGGTGGGCTTCGGCCCGGGTAATCGTATAGGCAGATGTGTTGCTAGAAGCTGAATATGTAACGGTGGATAGATAGGATACTTGTGAACTTGCAACTGTTTTGATCTGGTTTGAATGTATAGTATTGTATGCCTGAGAGTGCTGAGAGTGAGGGTGAATATGCGAAGCTATTCAAGACACGCAGAACATGATCATCCAAAGGATGCGGATGATAATTTATGAGTCAATGTGAGAAGAGGATACGAAAGTGTATGGAGAGACCTTGTGAAAGGAAAATGGCATGTAAACAAAGGAATGGAGAACCAGTGCAGATTTTTGTGAAAAGAGTTATAGATTGTTGTTTGGGATATGAGACAGGATGGTACGGGATGAGAACAAAAGAGTTAGAAAAGCCTATTCTAAATATGGCAACTACAGGTTGCTTTCAAGTAGAAAGCATTACGAAGGACATGTAGGTGATTAATAGTATGAGTGCAGAATATGAAGTGTGAATGAGAGCACAAGACAATCAGTCTTCTGCAGTATCTGACTAAACAAGACTGCAAAGCTTCCAAAGCCAAATTACAGTGGTGCCTCCAGACTGTGGTTTTCCTCGACCACTGTATTTCACAAGGCCTCAGACACCTAACGGAGTTCAGAGTACGTACTATATTGTCCATTCCCCTGCCTCAGAGAAAAAGCCGTTACAGGCTTTCCTAGGTCTCATTATAACCTGTAGAACATGGATCCCTGATGCCTCAGCCCTCATGCAACCATTGTAGGAAGCAATAAGTCCGGCCCCTTTGCTCTTCCTGCAGATGCTGTGACCAACTTTGACAAACTAAAACAAGCTGTCTCAGAAAAAAAACCCTTTCAAGCTATTTGTATCTGAGAACAGTGGCCATGTCCCATTCCCTTCTGCTCCCATAACAGATAACGTCACCCTTGTCCGGTGCCGGTGCCTTCACCTGGCTGCTCTCCTTCCTTTTCCTGAGGGGGGTGGTGGCGGCGATGCTGATAGTCATAATGCCCATATGACCTCTGGTACCATACCCCTCTGCCCACACAATTGCATCGAAGCCATGTTCTCAGAAACAGCACACCTGCCCTCTGTGTGCGATACTCCTCTCACAGCCCCCCCGCCCTGACACTGTATGTGGATGGCTCCCGAATGAGTGAATTTTCAATTCTGTACACTTCCCCCCTCGCCCCCACCATTTCTGCCAAAAAAAGAGGAACCGCACTCACAGAAGCCTGCTTTCCAGATCCTGAAAGTATCGACGACACTCATCAATTGGTCCCAGGAGATTGGGTGCTAGTTAAGAAGTTCCTTCGGAAAACTCCACTTGAGCCTAGATACAACGGTCCTTTCCAGGTCCTCCTCACAACAGCAACTTCAGTGAAGCTGGAAGGAAAATCCACCTGGATCCACACTTCCCACTGTAAAAAGACGTGTACACCAGAAACGGACCAGACAGCAACCCAATCATGATCGTGTATATTCGTCTCATTTGGGGAATGGGGATTGAGGGGGAACTGTTGGATATCGCAGTGAATCAGGCGGCCGCTGTCATAGTGCAACATGCCGTGGGGGAACAGGTGGGCATTGTCATAGGACAACAGGTGGGCAATGCCAATGTCATGGGACAACAGATTGCTGCTGCCGGCGAAAATAGACTAACCATTTTCTGGTATAATTCCTCTAACACTCGATTGGCAACCTATACCTTTAACTATTGTGATGTAAACCCTTGCCCAGGCCCCCGCCTGCAGTGTATCCGGAGAAATGGGATCCCACACAACTACGATATATATATGTGCGTTACAAATGACTATTGGGGACAGGAGTGTGGTAGTTGGGATCAGTGGGATGGAATACTGAGGTTTCCTGGGGACACAAACCACAAAGCGCCCTAGACAAAAAAGATAAAAATGGTAAGTCACTTCTTACTCGCATGACACTGAAAATGGCCCCAAACACATGCCCCAACCAAGAACTGCAGAAGTCAGATGATGATGAGGTATTTAAGCGTAGAACAGGGGCAACGGCACTGAAACTAATCCTAACCCTAGAAAATCCTGGACCCGGGGATGCAGGGACCTACATTCTGGGTATGTGGGAAAAAGGGGGGTCAGAGAATCCTCGGAGACTGGGAAAATTCCGCCTGCGACACATGTACCTTGCCCTGGACTGGGTCCCTCCACATCAACAGTCCAACCCCCTTAAGCGCCATATAATCTCTTCCAATGGTATAGTAGCCATCGCTAATCCCATGTTCGAGGATACTATGGCCATCGCAACAGGATACTCAGATATGAATGTTTGGTTAGAATGGATGAAATATAGCGCTCAGTCCCACAACAGAACCAATTGCTATGTGTGTGGCAGTGCTAGGCGTCATCTAGGTACGGTACCTCTTAATATCCCCGAGGATATCGAGGAATGTTTTCTCAGTTTGTTTACCAACAACACCTAAATCACGATACTTGTGAAGAATGGAAGTCCAAATACCCCCTCCAGACACAAAACCTCAGACCCTCAGAGAGTATCACTATCTACCCCGGGAACTACACCTGTTACTCCTCTTGGGGGACCAGTGGCCGGGTGGTTGGGAAATTCACAGAAGGTTATTGTGCACGGTACAGCGCTGTGGAGAAGGAGAAAGTGCAAAACCAGGTGATATCCCTGGGAGATGTTTATTGGATGGTGACATGCGGGTCCGCTCCCGCTTGGTAGGTGAATGGGACGGTGAGTGTGCTCTGGCTAAAGCCATCATACCCCTCCACATCCTGCCCTTTGATGATGATCTACAAATAGCCCCCACCCCCGGACTCGCTAGACAAAAGAGAGAGGCGAAACCCTTCCTGGCAGTTTCGACCCACACGTCTACATCAATGTCATCGGAGTCCCAAGGGGGGTGCCTGATGAGTTCAAAGCTAGAGACCAGGTAAAGGCGGGATTCGAATCTTTAATCCCCATGATAACCATCAATAAAAATGTTGATTGGATTAACTACATCTATTACAATCAGCAGAGGTTTGTAAACTATACCCGAGATGCCCTCCAGGGTTTGGCCGACCAGCTAGGCCCGAACCTCTACAATGACCTTCCAGAACCGCATGGCCCTCGATATGCTACTGGCAGAGTCCTGTTGCACCTTTATCCCGGATAACACAGGCCCTACTGGTAAGGTCACTAAAGCTATTAAACAATTGGAAGACCTGTCTGAAGAACTGAAGAAGAACTCCGGTATTACTGATCCATGGGATCAGTATTTTGGTTGGATGAGTGGCTGGCAAAAACTCCTGGCACAAATAGGGATAGTTATCCTGGTAGTAATGGTTCTGTTGGCGGTGATTGGATGTTGTGTTTTGCCCTGCATTAAAAAAGTTGTAGAAAGAACTGTGGAGTCCACTACCCCTGTTATGCTTAGTCACTTATGTGGGGAAACTGGGGAGGACATTGGGAATTTTTATGCTAATCTACAGGTTTGTGACCCATTGCAAGACGAGTTGTAGGCCCGAATCTTGACCCACCAGTCTTGACCAAGCCCAAGTCCGATTACAAAGGGGTTTAGTGCCAATAGGGGCTATTCGTCTCAACTTCAGTGACAAAAGGAGATGGCTGACGAGACTTTAGGAGAACGGATAAAGGCGCAGCTCGTCTCCAAGGGGGGACACTTGAGAAATGTGCATTTTTAGGGGGGACTGTTATGGACAAGAATATGTATCTGCTTTAATAATATTCAAAGGCTTATAAAAATGCTCATTTAAGTAGTTAATATGTCTTTACGAGCTGAATTAATAAAACTGTCTTTTCAGAGAGATTCAAAATGTATGTTGTGTAACTCCACTGTTTCAACAGAATAGCTAACCGCAAGTCATGAGGATTCCTATTTCGGTACCAGGAGCAGGGCGCGGGACATCCTGCATCCTGAAACATGCTGTATCTGAAACAGGACTTCACCCACACACCCATGATGGAGAAAAACGGCTGACGTTTGTCAGCGACGCAAGATACCTTGACATTTGGAAATAGCTGATATCTGATTTTCATTTATTTTATAAAATAATCCATATGTGCGCAATTTTATGCTGAAGTAGATTAAAATACTAGTTAACTCCCCTGCATCCGCTCACTCACCAACTGGCAAAAAAGTATGTATCTTTCAATAAAGAATAGAGAGGTCACTTGGCTTTGTCCAAGAAAGACTACATAGAGAAGCGAGCGAGACTGTGTCGTTTCTTTCAGTGCGCACTTGAATTGATTGACTTCTCCAACACCATTTGGCAGCAGCAGGCATACGAACAAGAGACTGTTTAATTCTAATCCATAACAATTTGTAAGGTACAAACTCCAAAAAACCTTTCAGAAGGCAGCGATGGTGGTCTAAAAAACTTTATTAAAATAAATAAAAGAAAAGAAAAAACAGAAAAACATAGCCAGAACGCGTTTCACCTTTAGGCAATATCCCAGTGGCTTCCTCAGCTGGCTGCTGAAGTCAAATGACCATATTCCTCATTATATACCTCCACCTATCTGCTGCTGACCAATCCAAGGCCCCTTGTCCGGCGGGAAATGATATACCCACTTGACTATTTCCTTTCATTATCACCGTCCCAATAGGAGTGGACCATCAGCCCTCACACTTTCTGCATTCCCAGGACACAAAACAAAAGTGAACAGCCTTTGTGTCAGCTTCCGATGAGTTCCGTCTCCATAAAGTGAGTCATTAGCTCCACCGGCATATTACCATTCGTGGCAGAGGATTACTTTAATAAAGGACCAGGGAATCATACCAATTTAGAAGTGTTTATGAATAGGTGCAGGGTCTGAGAAACTAGAAAAACTTCAATAAAAACATATGAATGTTGTGAATGCAATAGAAAGTTAAGTAATTGGTGGCACGATGTTGTGTTCATGATATGCCACTAATATTAACCTGGTTAAAATACATTTATCGCTAGATGTGAGGAAGGTTTCAAAAGAATTTGTGCCTTGCCATCTGTGTTCTAGAGGTAAAAAGATGGCATTAGACATGTGCATTTGTTTTAGTACTAAAACGATTTAGTCCGAATTTTGGGATAATTCAGTTTTCGTATGACTCAAGAGATACGAAACTGCTCAGTACAAAAAACGAAAGAAACTAAAATAAAATGCACTACATTTTAGTTTCAGTCCTTTTTGTGGTATTACTTGAGTGAAGGAGACCAGCAATGAAGAGCGCAACATCGCAACATCCGAAGTTCTGCACCCTCCACATGCCATTGCATTAGGATCTTCTATACAGAGAGGGGCATTAATTAATGCAGGAGGATGTTCTATACATTATACAGAGAGGGGTATTAATGCAGGAGCATGTTGTATACATTATACAGAGAGGAGTATTAATGCAGGAGGATGTTATATACATTATACAGAGAGGAGCCTTTTTTTTTTTTTTTAGCCTTTTAAATCCAGTGGCTGTGAGCGCTGAGATCGGCTGCTTGTTACATTATCTCTCAGTACAATGTATCAGGCTCAGTTGTTACAGTAACTGACTGTAACAGCACTCAGAGTTTCAGTAAAACAAGGAAAGAATATTGTTCTAACCTCTTATATATTAAAATATTATTTACTAGTTTTACTGAAACTCTGAGCACTGTGATGAGCAGCAGTCAGTTACTGTAACAGCTTTGCCTGACACGGGGCAGTATTACAATGTTGGTGCTAACTTAACTAGAGCTGTTGTAAACTGAAAACCTCCATAGGCCATAATGGCTCTGGGAAGTTTACAACAGCTCTGGTTAAGTTAGCACCAACTATGTAATATGTATATTGTGCTGAGAGTGAGAGATACTGTAACAAGCAGTGATCTCAGCCCTCTGAGGAGCCACTACAATACTAATTTTATCCACTGGTTTTCGAATGAATGAAATTAGTTTTCATACTAAAGAACTGAAAACGAATTTCTTTAGCAACTAAATAAATTGCATTTTAGGACTAATCCATTAGTTCAAAACGAAATTTTGTGCTGTGCACATGTCTAGATGGCATTGAAATCTCCAGCGCCCAAAAGGTGGCGAGTAGAAAAGTCAGAAATATGGACAGTGTCCAAATGTTGCGATTAGGTGACCTGGGAGCATATAATAGAACAGTCAATGGAGCGCCAGTACAAAACTGGAGATACGAGAGTGCACTTTACATGTCCTTCGATTCTTCTTCCCAATCTTCTCAGTAAAATCACTCTTGAATAAAACCTCTCTACAAGAGAGAAAATATCATCGCGCAATATATTGGTTCACCGTATGAGGAAGATGGAAAAATTATGATTCTACTCACATATTCATGAGCCTAACCTAGGCTCTAGGGTGGATGTCTGATATGGGTCTTCAAAGGTATTCAGGTGCCCATGTACCCCCAATGTGGTGGTGGTCTTCAAACAGCTTTCCTCTACAGTGAATCACGGAGAGAGAAAAACAGTGCACTCCCCTAGTGCAATATCGTTAAAATATAATACAATAAAGTGATTTGTATAGTGCACTCACATGTGGGTGAGCCGCATTGGCTCCAAGACTTCGCATGGGAATTTTGAAGGAAATTCCAAAAAACCTTCTTTAAAATCACTGTGAGCCTGGGAGCATAAACTGAAAAATACCAAATATAGCAGGACTAATGGAACCTGTAATAGTCATAATGCTGCCTAAATGAGTAAAATTAGGTAAGTAGATATTTTTAGCTTTTTGAAAAGGACAATACGTCCTCAGTAAAAAGCTACAATGTGGAAACTAAAATATACTATTGAGATATTGACTTAGGAGAGGGAGTGACTCCCTATGAAATACATTTCTTGAGCTACGATTCTGTCCATACCTGAGTGGTGTGCCCATCAGACAAAAAGGTATCACTGGAGTGGCCATTAACATTAAATGATGCACAGATTTGTTTAGATGGCATAATGAGAGGATGGGAAAGACCTTTTGGAGCATTGTTTGAACTGATTATAGGAGAATACATTAATCAATAGATGAAGGAAGTGATGTTAAGTTGCATGCCATGTCTTTTCAGGCACTATATTCATTAACTTTTTGGTGCACTTACTGATGCCAATCCATGTCCTTGCTACTTACTCTTTATAGCACTTGTTTCTTTAGTACGTGGTGTGTTATAGTTTAGTTTCTTATCTCTTGTGTTCTCACTTGGCTTTTTCTTTGACCTTGCTGTTAACCCCTTTTCTGTTGCAATGTCGATTGTATCGACATTCTCAGTCCATTGATGGTTTTTCACCAATTTGGTCCCTATGGTTTACTCCCCCTATAGATAATCTTTGGTTTTTCCGGTAGAATAGTGTTAAGGATTGAGTCCCTTTTCAAAATTGGCCAATGTTTTTCTATAGATTTGTTAATCACCTTGTTGCCTGTATTATAATCCAAAATAAACAGAACACCTTCCACCTAATTTTTTTCCCACTTTTTATATTCCAATTAATTAATTAAGCAACAGGTAAATTCTCAGGCTGCTGACTCCTGGACAGAAGTGTTTAATCAGACTGCTGAGAGCAGGGCAGGGAGAAGAAATACATCTAAGAAATACTGTGATTTTCTTTTGTTTATTAGATTACATTACCTGGATAGTCAGGATCGCTGTATGTTTAGTAATTGCTCTAATTGAGGTAGGATTTTGTTTGTGGGATTTTCTTTTAAAAAAAAATCACCTGCAATAGTGATTCAAGCCAAGTTTGGCATTTTTTTATGCTGGAATAAAAAGATCTCTCATTTGTACAACTTCAAGGCTGTTTATACCCTAGAGGTCTGTGTTGCTTGGCTGGAACCAAGTATCCTGAGTGGTTGCTGTATCACAATAGATATATACAGTACATAGCTATATACTCCTAGCATATACACATGCTCTAACATTGCGTACCTAGTTGAATTCTGGGTTTTAGATTAAATTATCTAATTGTGGTTCTTTGAAGAGTATTATCAGACTTGTAATATTAAGGAATGCATGTTACCATATGGACATTTAAATTAACTCTGCCAGTTTCAATTTTTTTGTAACTAAACAGGTTATTCAAAGAGAATCGAAAAGTCACCGCATGTTCGGTGACTTTTCGTTCTCTTCAATTCGGTGCGATTTGGCGATCCCATTTCGGCGACCCTGCTGTGCCAGCAAGCACCACAGGCCCGATCAGAACGCAGAGCAGCCGCCGGAAAAAGCCAACACCGCAGACGAATGGAGTGAAAAAAAAACTGTACGCTTGAATGTTTGAAAACTGAAACTCTGTTTGCAAAGAAATTACAGAACGAAAATGTCTGAAATTTACATATAAGATCCAATGAATGATAATAAAAAGGGCTGTTACAGAAAAAAGAAAAAACTATTAAAAAAATTCGCAAAAAATCCCGAAAAATGCCTAAAAGATCCTGAAAAATCTATAAAAAAAAAAACTTTTTACTGCAGAATATTATATAAAACTGTTTATTAGATATTGAATTAAAACGGGAATATTTTTTAACATTGAAGCCTATGGGATTCTCCTGAATAAACATGTCGAATGAAACCACCGAATGGCAGGGCATTTCGGCAACTTTTCTCAGCTGTTTTTTGTTCTCTTAATTAGGGATGAGCCGAACACCGCCCGAGTTCGGTTCGGGCCCGAACCCGGTTCGGGCCCGAACCCGAACTTCCCATACCCGAACCCGAACTTGAACTCCATGCAGGTCAATGGGGCTGAAAATTCGTTTTTTAGAGTGCCCTCCAAGAGGGCATATATGCTAGATATTTGCCATAAAAGGTGTATGGAGGTCCGGGTAGTGCCCTGGGGGACAGGAAACAAGGACAAAAAGTTTTAAAAAATACGTTTTTAAAGGGACAGTGAGCTTTCCATGAAATGAGGGTTAAAAATAAAAACAAAAAATTCCTTCAAATATCATGCCTAGGAGGTCCCCATAACCTGCCTGTGAAGTGGCGGATTTCTAGGATGTATAGAAACACTTAAAAACAAAAAAATGATGTTTCAAATTATGGTAAACAGTTTTCCTTTAATCTATCCATAAACAACTGCTTGGGGCGGCAGTATGAAAAGAGGAGACATTTTCGGACACGCAGAAAAAGTTTACTGATTTTTTGGCGGTGAAAAGCAGGAAAATGGAAAATTCTAGACCAAATAGCCGATTTGGAAAGTGAGATAAATGGGAGAATATTTCTGGTTCGGCTATTTTGACCTAGACTTTTCTCTTCAGTCATTCTCCTGAGTTTCACCTTTTTTTATTATTATTATTATTCTTTATTTATAAAGCGCCAGCATATTCCGCAGCGCTGTACAATAGGCACAGTATAGACGGGTTACAATACATTGAACAACATTTGACAAACAGTACAAGAGGGGATGAGGCCCTATTCCCGTAGGAACTCACAATCTAGAGGTGTTGGGGTTGGAAACAGGAGGAGAGGACTGCAAGGTGAGAGTGATTGATGGTTGCGTCAGTGAATTGGGTGGTAGGCTTCCCTAAATAGGAATGTTTTAAGGGAGCGTTTGAAGGAAGAGAAATTAGGGGAAAGTCTGACTGTACGAGGGATAGCGTTCCAGAGAATGGGGGCTGCGCGTGTGAAGTCCTGCAGTCTATCATGGGAAGAGGTGATGCGGGGAGAAGCTAGGCGCAGGTCGCTGTTTGACTTTAGGGAGCAGGCTGGGGTGTATTTGGTGATTAGTGAGGACAGGTAGTGGGGAGCTGAGTTAGTGAGGGTTTTGTAGGCAAGGATAAGGATTTTGAACTTAATTCTGCAGTGGATGGGGAGCCAGTGAAGGGACTCGCAGAGGGGAGCGGCAGAGACAGAGCGGCGGGTGAGGTGAATTAGCCTGGCAGAGGCGTTCAGGATGGATTGTAGTGGGAGAGGCGGGACAGAGGGAGGCCAGATAAGAGATTATTGCAATAGTCAAAATCGGGAGATTACCAGGGCGTGTATGAGTTGTTTTGTGGTGACAGCAGTAAGAAATGGCCAAATTCTGGAAATATTACGCAATTGGTAGCGGCAGGAGGAGGAAAGAGACTGGATGTGGGGGATGAAGGAAAGAGCAGAGTCAAGTGTAACTCCAAGACAGCGAACTTGGTTTGATGGGGAGATGGTGTCAGGGTTATTCAGAGAGCGGTGAAGAGCAGGAGAATGACTGGAGAATGGAAAATTCTAGGTCAAAATAGCCAAACCAGAAAAATTCTCCCATTTCGGCGAATTTTTAACGTGCGTTTAGGCGCACTTAATCACGGCCGCACTAGCAGCAAATGACGGGCATTGACGGCCAATATACGAAGTACGGTCAAACGAAAATCCGGCTGCGCGACGCAAGTGGAAAATTAACGCATTTTTTCGAGAATGCAGAACCGCTAGTACGGACGTACAGAGTGCGCTGCGTCCACTAGCGGCGTGTGTGCGTGATTTGGAGACGTCAGACCCTGCTCATGTCCGGCCAACATAACGTCCAGACACCCAAAGTTTCTTGGTTTGGATCCGTAGAAAATCACGCACAAAAATGCGCATCGTCTGACCGTTTTCGTGCATTCCGTGAAAAAATACGGCAATGCATTCGGACGCACTTTTTGACGGTCGCTGTGAAAAATGCGTTAGTCTGACCCTAGCCTTATCTCACTTAACAAATTGGCTATTTGGTGCAGATTGTTCTCTTTTCCTGCCATTCTCCTGGTTTTCACCTTTCTCTGAACAACCTCTGAGAGAGGTGAAAGCCAGGAGAAGAGAACAATCTAGACCAAATAGCCGATTTGGAAAGTGAGATAAATGGGAGAATTTTTCTTGTTTGGCTATTTTGACCTAGAATTTTCCATTCTCCAGTTATTCTCCTGCTTTTCACCGCTCTCTGAATAACCCTGTGAATGTTAAATCCCAAGGTGAAAAATAACATTGCTTTAGATGTTAAAAGCGGACAATGAGGAAATTTTGTATTTTTTCACACAGCAGTTAAATGCAGCATATTAGGAAGTTTTAGGAGGGAAATTACTCACTCAGAACAGAAGCAGACACCCCACACCTTCATTCTACATAAAATGTATCAAATTGATTAGACCAGACTAAAACATCTGTTGTTGTTATGCCGTTTGAAAAAAAAAAAAGGTCATTTAGAGGTGAGAATCTTTGTACCTAGACATTAGTTTTTAATTCAATATCTAATAAACCGTTGCTTATAATATTCTGCAGTAAAGAGTCTCTTTATTTCTAGAAATTATTTTTTTAAGCATTTTTAGACTTTTTTAAAAATTTCCTTTTTTTTTTCGAACTCGAACCGAACACACCCAAAAAGTTCCTCGTTTTCGCGAACTTTCGAACTACCAAAGTTCGGGCCGAACTCCGAACCGTCCGAACCCGAACAGCTCATCCCTACTCTTAGGCTGGGGTCAGACGAGCGTAGTGTTCACGTCCGTGATTGCGCCTAAAAGTACGTCCGTGATAGCATGAAAGAAAGTCCATTGGAGCCTGACACATGAAGTACGTCCGCACTGAACTGCGGACGCACAACGGACGCAAGGCAGGCAAGAACGTAATACTGCTAGAACGGACGTGCGGAGTGCGCCACGTCCATAACATCTGCATAGCTTTGTGTGTGAGTGATGGAGCGAGGTCAGACGGACTGCATTTATACGTCCAGCATTTTTGACGGACAGAATGTTTTTTCATTGTAATTTATTTTCCCCTCCTACATCCGTCAAAAAATAACTTCAGTGAAAAAACGGACTGTGTGACCACTACTGCGTCATCCGTACTGACGATGTCCGTACTGCACGGATGTACAGTCCGTAGAAATCACGCTCGTCTGACCCTAGCCTAAATAGACAAAGCATTGCTTCTCTATGGGGAATTCACTGCCCTCGAACAGGCACCATATGTGCAGGCAATTCACCAACATTTTGCAACTGCCGCTCCCATGTTGCTGAGCTACTCATTAGATTGTTTGAGCCTCATGGAAAATGTAGTTGCAAAACATCTGGAGGGCCAAGGTTTCTGCCCCTGGTCTAAAGGGTACCAGTCTGCACTATACAGATTTATATATGTTCTTGAACCCAGGACATACTTGAAAACGAGAGAAATCTCAATGTATCTTTCCTGGTAAAATACTTTGCAAATAAATAAATAATTTGGCGAACTGCCTGCTCTCTGGATAGGCGAATGGCCAGGAAAGGTAACCGTACGCTGAATTTCAGCGTTCGGTTACCTTTCGCCAGCAATTAGGAGCTCTTTGATTAACCCTGTAAGTAAATTTATATTTTATTTTATTTTTATAAACGCATTCACTTTAATAATTTTACATAATTCTATTTATATTTATGAATTTGTGCTTTTATTCCATTTCTTCAAAGACTTTATTAAAGCTAATATATGCTCTAACTATTGCCTATGGTCATTGGTGTTTAGGTGTATATGTTTTCTGTGCCAATTAGCCAGAACTGCCTTCGGCCAAAGGAGCCTAGGGGGATTTTAAAGGTGTTAATGTCTGATTTACTCATCAATATATGTGTTTATGCGCTGTTTTGTCTACCTTGAAGTATGTGAGGTTTCTAAAATTATATGCCCTTAATATATTTACTTTCTATAAAACTTTAAGCATCTCTCAGTCGTATAAGGGCAGGTAGATTAGGGGTTACAGGTTACCAACACAAATAAACGTATGACTGAAAATTAACCCAAGTAACATAAATACATAGGCACAACATGATTATTAAAATATTATTATCCTTTAAAAAGAAACTCCAAGTACGAGAGATAATGCTAAAGATTTCCTAAAGTAACGGGGGATCTGGCCCTGCCATTACTTACATGTAGAGAAAATGTAACGTATACGTTATGTCCTTATGTCTTTATTTTAAGAGAATAAAATTCTCCCCGACAGTAATCCCGAATGAGGCTCGGGGTTAAATTTCAGTACCGAAAATGTTAACCCCGAGCCACACTCGGGCTGGTACATACCTTGTGCCTACGTTCCCTCGATGTCCTCCCGCAGTCTCCTCCGGCCGATCGCGGGATCCTTCTTCCGGGTTCCCTTCCCCGTGTGCGCCGCGACGCAGGGGGGCGGGACCCGACGGGAGATACAAAAAAAATAAGTGAAAAATTTATTTAAAAAAAATCCTATCCAAAAAAATTTTACCTCTTTGACATTAAAAATAATGTCATAATAAGACCAACAGAGAGGTTAAAGGTGTAGGCATTAACCCCCAGGAGGGAATGTTTTGGTTCTTGCTACAGGTGTCTCTCTCCTGGCAATCAAGGGGATAAATAGCTCCTGCTTGAGGGAGGACAAGATGAGAGACACAGAGGGTTTGAGAAGCACAGGGTGGTGCTACTCCTGAGATGGGAGAGGAATGTTAAACCAAAGGTTGGTGTAAAATTGATCTAGGGTCCCTGCTAGAGAGAGAGGGACGTTAAGTGAGTTAGTTACTGTTCAGGTGAACAAGGATTTTTGTTTTATGTTATGTTTTATTTGATGCTGATACTCCTATAAGGCTGGGGTCAGACCAGCGCACTTTTAACGTGCGTTCTGGCGCACATAATTACGGCCGCACTAGCAGCAGATGACGGGCAATGACGGCCACTATACGATGTACGGCCGCACAAAAGTCTGACCGTGCAACGCAAGTGGAAAATGAACGCATTTTTCTGAGAACGCTGAACCGCTAGTACTGACGTACAGAGTGCGCAGCTGCGGCATAGCGGCGTGTTTGCGTGATTAGGAGATGTCAGACGCTGCTAATGTCCAGCCTACATAACGTCCAGATGCAAAAAGAGTTTTATTGACGATCCGTACAAAATCACGCCCGAAAATGCGCGTCGTATGACCGTTTTTGCGCATTCCGTGAAAAAATACGTCAATGCGTTCGGACGCACTTTTTCACATTCGCGGGGAAAAATGCTTTCGTCTGACCCTAGCCTAAAGCGTGGAATATTTCACTGTTGAAGAGACTGTACGTGGTGTGATTTGCCTTAGAGGACCGTGCTACAGTGACCATGTGACGTGCAGGATCACAATATTTATATATATTTATTATTATTGTCATCATTTATATAGCGCCAACAGTTTCCGCAGTGCTAAGTGTGCTAAATTTCCAGTGATAAATAGGTAGTGAAAAATATATTTATTGGTCACAGCAAGTTTACTAATACAAACGACCAACAAAATACTACTACAAACGACCAACAAAACAATAACACAGGGACGCTAAGGAGGAAAACCTGCGCCTGCAGGTTTCTGCATAGCGTCCCCGTTATAGCTCCATATAACAGGGCAGGCTCTGATGCAGCTGCCTGCCCAGTAATGTAGCACTAAGCGCAGCCGTAAGCATCCCCTCCATCCGGAGTCCATAGGACTCCATTGATGCTCCGACTGCCGGTCACATGACCTGCAGGATCTCAGCCTCTCGCAAGATCCTGCAGGTCGGTGGAATGATCGCGGAGGGAGACTGGGGGACTTTGTTCCCCCAGTCTCTCTCTTCTCCCAGAGGCCAGAATCAACGGATTGAGCCGCCATTCTCGCCGCGGGATGAGATGTGAGTATCTGATTTTTGGAGGGATTTTAAGCTGGTGTTGACTGATTCTGCAAATACAGAACTTCTTACCTGGGTCTGAGAGACGATCCTCTTTGCTGAATTTCAGCTAAACCTAAGAACAGAAAGCTACCATGGAATATCTCTCTGTTCTCTTACTGAGGAGACATGGGTTCAATTCCAGCAAGAGCACCTCTCCAGTAAGTGTCCTTGGGCAAGACATCTAACGGTACATACTCGCCACCCAGGACATACTTGAAAACGAGAGAAATCTCAATGTATCCTTCCTGGTAAAACCCTGTCTCAAAAAAAAATATATTTATTAACGGCTCCTATACAAAGCATAGGAGGTATTAGTGTACAATTACCTGCTGCAACATCCGTGCCGAGAGCAAAATGTGTGGCTTGGTTGGAATATCGACTTATTGTTTTCTGTGAATATTTTATTTTAAAGTCACCAGCACTTACCACAACATATATAGAAACGTTTTGAAACCTAAGAATTCCCTTTTGTTGTGGTATGAATAATTTTTTAAGAAGAAAGCTGTAATAAATGTGAACTGAAGAGCACCAAAATATTTTATGTTAGACCTAAATGTTGCAGTGTGTCACAATTCATTTCTATCCTGCAGGTTCCTTATTACTGGAAAACACTTGGAGCATTGTTTTACTAAATTAGTACAGTGTAGCACAGTTGTTGGGCTTTAACTAATGTGGGTTTTAGACCAAAGTTTGCTTTAGATATGCTAGTGATGCATGTCATTATTACATTGGCTAGAAGCAATCATTATCATCTCTTAGATCTACATGCAGTCATTGTAATGGACAATCTATGTATCACAACAGCCTCCTGCTGGCTCCGAGGTCTTATTTCCTGTAGGTTAACAAGACAAAGGTCACTTGGTGGCGCAGTTGACTTCAATAAAAGGCTGAAAGTGTCCTGATGATCAATGGGCTACTTGGCCTATGTACATCAACTTTGTCAGTATCTTTTGTTCTCCTCTGTCCCTTTTTAACCATCAAAATATAGCTTTATATATATATATATATATACTGGACCTTTGTTTTGTGTGTGTATATATGTATGTACAGGTATATATATATATCGCCATTTTTATCTATTGCTCTGATTATTGCTGTACTGCAGCTGCTACCATAATCATCTTAATTCTATATTTATTTATAAAGTGTTTTACCAGGAAGGATACATTGAGATTTCTCTCGATTTCAAGTATATCCTGGGTTCAAGAACATTGAATTGTTACAGTCGTTACAGAAATACAAAGTAATACAATGCAAGATATGAAAAAAAACACAACACAAATATACAGATTAACGCAGAAAATAAATATGTAGGAAATATATTCAGTTATAGTTATAAGCATTTATAAAGTTACGGAGAGCTGTACAATGGGAGAGACAGAATAACAGATATATATACACATTACACACAGAACAGTAGGAGAGAGGACCCTGCTCAAGAGCTTACAATCTAAGAGGAGAGGGGTGACACGCTAGGTGAGGTGAGTAGAGAGCATGAATTATTGGGGCGCATGTGTGCTGAGGGGAAGATGGAGCAGGAAATGAACCATGGGGGTTTATGGAGTGAGCCGATAGGCTTCTCTAAAGTAATGTGTTTTCAGAGACTTCTTGAAGGACTGGAGAGATGAGGAGAGTCTAATGTTGCGGGGGAGGGAGCTCCAGAGAAAGGGGGCAGCTCGGGAGAAGTCTTGAAGGCGCGAGTTAGGGGTGCGTAGCGTCAGAAAGTCATTCTATACCTCATCTGGAGCCTCAAAAGTTAATATTTTTGCTTTTCTATTTTATAGGGTAAAGAGTTGTAGAAAATATTGTTGCTATATGAATTATATTATTGTTTCATGTGTTATACAAGGCTATAAATAATAGTATCAATTTCTTATTATGTTCTATTTATTGCTAAATATAAACTAAGGCCCCTATTACATTCTTTGCGCAGCGTGTTTTGCGTGCGCAAATGCGCATTTGCACGAGGGGCAAAAGCCTTTGCGCAGAACGTCGTATTTCAACATTTGCGCAAACGATGCGCGTTATCGTTTAACGCGGATGGACTTGCGCGAGCGTGATGAACTGTGCGCGTCCTATACTTAACATTGTGAGCGCAAAATCGTTCATGTGCTGGTACGCGGATTGTATTTCAATCGATGTGCATCTTTTTACGAACGACGTTTGCGCGCATAATTTTAACGTCTTTGAAAACCTGGTGGTAACTGCAAATTTGAACGTTCTGGTCGAAACAAAAAACACCAGCACCAAAAAAAAAATACAGCACAGTATAGTTACACATTCTACACATACCCAAACAATAAAATTGTGAATTTGTGCGTGTTTTTATTATTGCTGCAGCATGTATACTCAGATTTACTTTGACAGGTGCAAAAACTTAAGTGAGTCAATTAAGGTAAATTTCTGTCAATTAAGGTTCTTAATTCTGATTGTCTGAATCCACCAAAAAAAACAGTCCGCACACTGATTTACGTGCGCAACGTTACTGCCCGCGTATTACACTTCGTTTTGCGCGTTATTTTTACGAACGTTATTTTTTGACGCATGAGAAAATGTGTTCGGATCGGAATATCACATTAATTTTCATGCGATAACGCTGGACGATGCGCACAAAAAAATTAGCGCTGCGCAAACGAAATTGCGTGAAGAATGTAATAGGGGCCTAAATATATTATTTTTTATTTAATATGTTATGGATTATAATATAATGGTATTATCATTATTATTATTTTGACATTGAAAAAGCATTTTTGTTTTTTTTAATTTTGACATAATAAACTAACGTTTTATTTTTTTGTGCCAGAGAGTGCCTCCCTCTTTATTTGCTCTACGTATTCTTCTGGATTGCCGCACCCTGACATTTTGTATACACTTTGGGGAGTGATTGCTGGACTTTTGTATATATATATATATATATGAGAGAAAGAGCAGTACAACGTATTATGTCAATCAGTATTTCTTACAGCATTTATTATATTTCCATTGTGATAACAAATGCAATAAATTATATTATTAGATCTATATGTATATATATTTATATTGTTCTGTACATATATAGATTTTACATTCCAGTAATTCATTTTATAAACATCGCATGCTGTTTTAATACAGCAACCATTATTATAACTGTAAAATACTACTATACAACATGTTACAGTGTCATAGGTATTATATCAACACAAATAAAATAATTTCTATGTATAGATAATGAGCCGAAAGTGTAATGGGTTTAGTTTATTTAACTTACCTTATTTTTTGTTTTGTTTTTTGTCTTTTTTAGTTGCCCTGTTGCTCTAGGTCTTACAAAACACACATTTGCATAACAAAGGTCCCCATGGCCCAATCCTTCTTTTTATCTTTATTGATTCTCCAATGAGGAAGAGGAGGGCTAGAGTAAACAAAACACTTCATTGACCAACACTTTCCATTGAGAGAAAACTGGGATATTCAACTTGAACTCGATTCCCCCCTGAAAATTGAAAGCTGCCAAATATTTGTTATTGCCATGGTTAGTGAGCACAGCTAATTCCTTCACAAAGGGCATTTTATGACCGACTATCCTGAATAGCTCACATTCCCCTTCCTTAACTAAAAAGAGTCTGTTTGAAAACACATTGCCAAGATAACATACACTGGGCCATATTACATACTTGGCGCACTTTTTTGCGCGTGCGCAAAAGCGCATTAACGCGAGGGGCAAAACCCTTTGCGCTGACCGTCGTATTACGATGTTCGCGCATATGGTGCGCGTTAACGTCTAATGCGAGTGACCCTGCGCGAACCCTACGCGAACGCACGTTCGTGCGCGCATCCCATACTTAACATTGTGATTGCACATGCGTTCGTGCGCTGTTACGCGGATGGTATTACAATCGATGCGCAACGTTTTACGAACGACGTTTGCGCGCATAATTTTAACGTCTTTGAAAAGCTGGCGGTAACTGCAAATCTGAACGTTCTGGCTGAAACGAAAAACACCAGCATGAAAAAAAAAAATACAACACAGCATAGTTACACATTCTACACATACCCAAACAATAAAATTGTGAAATTGTGCGGGTTTTTATTATTGCTGCAGCATATATACTCAGATTTTCTTTGAAAACTTAAGTGAGTCGATTAAGGTAAATTGATGTCAATTAAGGTTCTTAATTCTGATTGGCTGAATCCCGCGAAAAAACAGTCCGCACACTGATTTCCGTGCGCTACTTTACTGGGCGCATATTTCTCTTCGTTTTGTGCATCGGTTTTACGAACGTTCTTTTTTGACGGATGAAAAAATGCGTTCGGATCGTAATACCACCGTTAATCTTCCCGTGATAACGCTTGACGCTGCGCGTCAAAAAATTGCGCTGCGCGTACGAATTTGCACGGAGAATGTAATAGAGCCCACAGTGTAGCACATGTATGATGTATGCACTAAAGCACTTCACCAGCAATACGCAAATTGAAGATATTGCATATATCTCCTTTTCTTTATGTACCTTTTATATGTGGGGAACCTGCAGGAAAAGAGTGTAATTGAACATAATTAGTGGTAACAGAGTGGAGCAAGTCCCACTAGAGGTTATGGAGTAGGACCACTGTGTTTTATCAACCTTTTATACCTATCAATTGATTTGTGGGAAATGGAAATACAGGCTAATTACATTTTAATTAGCTTGCTCTTATTTTTTACATTATGACTGTTCACAGTGCATGCAGTCACTGAGCACATACGTTTAATTACGTGTGACTGGGCATCTGAGCCAGATTAGACAAGGGCCTGTGTAGACATTGGTTGGCGCGCCATTATTCATTCTTCCCAGTGGCAAATACGGTTATAATGTTACAGTCCCTCTGTAACTTTCCCTGCTAGCCTGCAGATCTGGTCATTGCGTCCCACCGGGTGTATGCCAGCATGCAGCCTCATCACTGCGTCCCACTAGCTATATGCTATGTTTGCCAAATGGACATTGGACTCTCAATGGAGTCAACTAATTCCAATTCCTGAAACATCCCCACAATTTGATACATCTGGGATGGAAAGGACATAAATTAACAATGCACTGGCTTTACATAGGTTTCCAAATTGCTGAAACCCAATATCGCCATGACTTGAAAATATAAATCCACATGCACTGTCTTTACTACATACCATAATGTGGTGGAAGAGTTGTGCTAAGTACTTCAGGGTTCATCTCAATCCAGGGCCTTAACCAACACCCGCTCTCCAAGTGTTAGTACTGGAATGCAGGTGCTACTTGACATTGTAGTGATCTTTTGAGAAGCTATGTCTGGTGTTGCAATAGGTCCACTGATTTGTAGCCAATGTCACCTTGGATGTCACCTTGGATAGAGGGAATTTCACTAGAAGGGTGTTGCTAAATATCTTGGTGTGGCACAGGAAAGACACATGGATAAATATTGGTTTGTTGGAGGAGTGAACAAATCATGGGGAGAAAGAAAGGTAACATAGCTATTTAGAAGACAAAACATGCAAAAACAGTAGCAAAGAAGAAAGAAAGCTACTAAAGAGACTGATGAAGAAAAGTAGACGTGTGGGAGAATGGACCATAAGTGTGAAAAAGGTAGGAGCGAAATACAAAACACCCAAGAAACCTTAGTCTCAAACATGCCTGTTCATCTTAAATAACCATCAACTTGAAATTTCTAGCATTATTGGTGCAGCAGAACCATTTTTCCCATACAGATTCATGATAATTTCATTCACAGTAAAATATACCCAAAATGCATTGGGCAGTATTACATAAGTGTGAAAAAAGGTAGGAGCAAAATACAAAACACCCAAGAAACCTTAGTCTCAAACACGCCTGTTCATCTTAAATGACCATCAACTTGAAATGTCGAAAAGTTGGGTTTTTGGTGGACCATTAGGACATTTGTACAGGTACTGTGGATTTTTTTTCTTCAGATAATATTTAATTGGCCGGAAAGTAAAGATATGGATATGCCTTTGATTGTGACTTGTTTGGTAAGTCTTATGTGGTACTAATACCCCTAGACCTTTATAACACTAATGTGTCAGTCCCAGATACCAAATATAACCAATACGTATCTTAAGGAGCTCCCAGAATGCTCGTGTACATGTATTTTATTTTATATTAGGGGTATTAGCGGCTATAGGTAGAATACTAATTTATGAGCTCATCTCACAAAGGGATTAAACAGCCACAGAACATCTGATGTCAGTAAGTGCTTGAGACTCACCTGGTACACTGGTAGGTTTCTAAAAAAAATGTTGCCTGTTTACGGACGATATTTTTTTCGAAATATTGTCTGATTCATTTGAAATATTCTGTCTAAAGCCAATATTCAAAAAATTTTACTGGTCCGAAATAATGCTGGCTGGTAAAAGGCCCTTAAAAGCTTATTTTTGGCCAGCATCATACAGAGTTGTGCCTTTAAACATCACTAATCGAAAAATCTGATTTTTTTTTTTAAAACAAATCAGTTTATTCCTTGATTTATTTTTTTTTGCCTGAAAATGCATTTATCAGCGCCTTTAAGCATTTGAAATTATTTGGAAAATCAGCATACCGATAAATTTAAATAGAATCTATATAGCTGTTATTTCGATTCAAAAGCACAGCCGCGAAAACTAATAATGGATCCGCAGTTTTATTGGGAAAAAACATCAAATTCATATTTTGAATCTCCCGAGCAGAAAAATGGCTGAGAATCAGTATAAAGATTTCACGATTTTAGCTATCAGGCCAAATTAAATCAAGCCCAATGTCACGCCTTGATTTAAGTGACGTTGTGATACCATTGTTACACATGTGACTTTGCACCCTATTTTATTTTTTCCACAGGGTGAATGTATGGGCACGCCTGTTGACATGGAAACTACCTAACACTTGTCTTTAACCCCTTAAGGACCACTGACATATATAGTACGTCCTGGGGAAAATTCCCCTTAAGGACCAAGGACGTATTATGTACGTCATGGTGCTTTATCCCCCCTCCCTCCCTATACTCACCTCTCTGGCCGGGGTCCGACGACGGAATGGCTTTGTTGAAGCCTGCCCAATGTTTTTATGGGCCCCAGCCGTCGTGATGACATCATTCAAGCAATTTGTTGGCACTTTATAAATACGTGGAACTGGAACTGGAAATGGAATGCCTGGCTTGCAGTTTTTGTGTGCAACAGAGGAATTTCCAAAAAACAACATGCTTCTACTAAATAAACTAAGACATTTTCCACCAAATTGTGCAAATGCACCCAGTATTGTTCACTTTATTAGTATTATTGGTGCAGCAAAACCTTTTTTCCCATACAGATCCATGATAATTTCACTCACAGTAAAATATACCCAAAATGCATTGGGCAGTATTACATACTGCTCCCTAAAATGGGGACGCTAAGGAGGAAAACCTGCAGGCTTCTCCTTCTCATCTCCATTTCAACTCCATATTACAGGGCAGGCGCTAATTCAGCATACAGAAAAAATGGTGTTGCGCCTATACTCACCAGAGCGGCTGTAACAGCCAGGAGTAACAACCCAGTTCATGTATAAAATATAACAAGAAAAAAAGATGTCATCTGCGCTCGTTTCTATATAATTCCATGTGCAACAAAACACTGTCAGAGGTTTTAGCTTGCTTAAATGGCCATTGAAGCGTAAGCTCACTCGCCCCATCAAGGCACCTCTCGGTATAGAGAGTCCTAACCAATGTACCAAAAACTGCTCCTCTGAGCAGCTACATGCTCTCCTGCTGCTTTTCAGCTAAGGAGAGGCAGAAAAATGGTGGGTATTATTTATATACGCACCAGGCACTTCCCATTTGGGGTTGAAAACAAAAACATAGAAAAAGCTATTTCAGCAGCCTGCCCCGTAACGTAGAGCTAACACGCTGCCCTGAGCATCCACCTCCTGGATTCCATAGGACTCCATTGGACTGCTGTGTCACATGACTGGCAGGATCTCACCTCTTGTGAGTTCCTGCAGGTCCACGGAGTGATCGTGGAGGGAGACTGGGGACTATTTTTCTCTGCTCCCGGCGATCAGAAGAGGTCAAGCCGCCGTTCTCACCGCGAGATGAGAGGTGAGTATCTGATTTTTGGGGGGATTTTCAGCTGCTGCTGAAGCAAAATCAGTTAGCACCAGCTTCTAGCTTTGCTTAACTTTTCAGTTAGCCGCAGCGGAGTGGTAATTAGTGGACTTTGTAATCCTAACGCTAATTACTCTTTGCGCTCCCCATGTTAAATATAGGGAGCGCAAACTACAGCAAACGAGTGCAATCCCCAATGCGCTAACGGGTTTTTTAACCCCTTAGCGTTCGGAATGTAATATGGGTGGCACGCGCTAGTGCCGCTTAACCTAACCTTAACGCTCACATAGCTGAGCGTAAGCGTTAGCGTTAAGATTGTAATATGGCCGATTATGTATAAATGGTTTTTTTTATGGATCCAGCATTGTTCTTGCAAGAAAAGAAGTCAGCAGTTTATTTGACTCTTTAAATTGAGTGCAAACATGAACAGTTGTCTTCTTCCTTACACACTGTGTAACAAGCCTGTCACATAGGTCAATACAGTTTTTTTTTTCTAATTTGCCACATTAGAGCATCAAAGAGCGAGCTTGCTTTGTTTGCAGGAGCAATTAGAATAAGAAATAACAGGAATTAAAAAGGGACCTAATCACCCACTTCCTCCTTTCCTTTAGATCAACATAAAGACAAAGGGTTGCATCAATATGCTAATATTACCCCTATTCAGGACAAACCACTAACTCATGTGTATGTAGGTTTAAGGGTTATATCCCAGCCGGAATCTGCTTCTCCAGTGAGCCTCTCTCTTTACAGTCACAAGTTTTGCATAAAACTATTGTGTTGGTTTTGTTGGAAATGCCATTGCAATGAAGATAAAAAAAAGTAAAAACTGTCCTATTTTCAGTGTAGGTTAACATTTGCAAAGACTGGGTGGCTTTCTAAATACTGTTTAATGCAAGTATAACCAGCATATTGCGTTAATGAACAGTCTGTATGCAGTGCGAGTAAATAAGTGAGGCACAACACAATAAACAAACTCAACTTAAATATAAACAGACGGTATGTACTTTGTAAATCTGAAGCATTCTTTTTATCCTCATGGAGAACCCTATAGAAAGAAGGGTGAATTAAAGAAGTCAATGTTTGCTGTAAAAGACAAGACGCACACGGTAAAGACAAGTAAAGGGGATGTTATCTTGACAACGATGCTTTAAAAATTCATTGGTTCAAATATATTTCAAAAACCTTTTTATTGAGGTTCACATATTTATTTATTTATAAAGAATTTTACCAGGAAGGATACATTGAGATTTATCTCGTTTTCAAGTATGTCCTGGGTTCAAGAACATTGAATCGTTACAGAAATACAAAGTAGTAAAATTCAATATATTAACACAAAACAAATATACAGATTAACAGAAAATAAATATATAGGAAATATAGTCACTATGTTACGTGTTTACAGGTGCATTCTGTATTGAGGTATGTTTATAGGGAGCTCTTAGAAACATAGAAACATAGAAAATGTCGGCAGATAAGAACCTTTCGGCCCATCTAGTCTGCCCAATTACATGGATACTTTACCTGGATTTATCTTTTGTTTAGGATAGCCTTATGCCTATCCCATGCCTGCTTAAATTTAATTACTGTTTTGGCCTCTACCACTTCAACTGGAAGACTGTTCCATGTATCCACCACCCTCTCAGTAAAATAATGCTTCCTGATGTTACTTTTAAGTCTTTGCCCCTCTAATCTAAGACTATGTCCTCTTGTTTTGCTACTTTGTTTCCTTTTAAATATACTCCCTTCCTCTACCTTGTGGATTCCCTTTACGTATTTAAATGTTTCTATCATATCTCCTCTGTCTCGTCTTTTTTCCAAGCTGTACATGTTAAGATCATTAAGCCTTTCCTGGTAACTCTTTTCCTTCAAGCCGTACACCATTTTAGTAGCCCTTCTCTGAACTCTCTCTAAGATGTCTATATCCTTCTGGAGATACGGTCTCCAGTACTGCACACAGTACTCCAAGTGAGATCTCACCAGTGCTCTGTACAGTGGCATGAGCACTTCCCTTTGCCTACTGCTAATACCTCTCCCTACACAACCAAGCATTCTGCTAGCATTTCCTGCTGCTCTATTACATTGACTACTTACCCTTAGATCCTCTGAAATAATAACCCCTAAATCCCTTTCCTCAGATGTTGAGGTTAGGACTGTATCAAATATTCTATATTCAGCCCTTGGGTTTTTACGTCCCAGGTGCATTATCTTGCACTTATCCACATTAAAACTCAATTGCCACAGCTCCGACCATTTTTTTAGTTTACCTAAATCATTTGTCATTTGGCTGATTCCTCCAGGAACGTCAACCCTGTTGCAAATCTTTGTGTCATCAGCAAAAAGACATACTTTACCATTAATACCTTCTGCAATATCACTAATAAAAATATTAAATAGAATGGGTCCAAGTACTGACCCCTGAGGTACCCCACTGGTATCAAGACCTTGCGCCTGTCACGGTTCCCAGATCCCACCACGCAGTTCTTAACGCCCAGCACTCCACAGAGCCCAAAAGCTACCAACAGAGTAGCCGTAGAAGATCCCTAACTGTCTGGTCCTTAGAATTGGCCAGGTAAACTAGCTAGACAGAAAGGGTTATCAACACGGGGAGTAGTCAGACGAGCCAGAATCAGGAATACAGAGTACAGAATAGTCAAATGGAATAGCCGGGTCGATATCAGTGCAGTAGCGTAGTACAACAAAATAGTCTAGGGCAACAGAAGGCAGAATAGTCATAAAACAAGCAGAGGTCAATAACAGGTTAAATCACAATAGCATACAGGTACAAGGAGCTCAGGTATGGATAACCACGATCTGGCAACTGCTGAGGATTTAACTGAGGGTTTTAAAGACCTTCACCAGACCGCGCCCCCCACTCAAGCCGCGCCTCATGCAGCCACCTCCCTGCCTGTCTCCATTTAAACTGGGCGTTGGTCAGCGAGCAGCATCAGACATGCTGCCCTCAAGCACACAGGTAAGGCTGGAAGCCCCCAACGTTACAGCGCCGAATAAACTCCATTTACCACAACCCTCTGTTGCCTGTCACTCAGCCACTGCCTAATCCATTCAACAATATTGGAATTCAAGCTCAAAGATTGCAATTTATTGATAAGCCTTCTATGCAGAACAGTATCAAAAGCCTTACTGAAATCTAAATAAGCAATGTCTACTGCACCACCTTTGTCTATTATTTTTCTTACCCAATCAAAAAAATCAATAAGATTAGTTTGGCATGATCTCCCTGAGGTAAACCCATGTTGTTTCTGATCCTGTAATCTATGTGTTTTTAGATGTTCAACAATCCTTTCCTTTAACATGGTTTCCATTAATTTCCCCACTACTGACGTAAAACTAACTGGCCTATAGTTCCCCGATTCCTCCCTACTACCCTTCTTGTAAATGGGCACAACATTTGCTAATTTCCAGTCTTCTGGGACGACTCCCGTTAACTAAGATTGGTTAAATAAATCTGTTAGCGGTTTTGCTATTACGCCACTGAGCTCTTTTAATAATTTAGGGTGGATCCCATCAGGCCCCATTGACTTATTTGTCTTTACTTTAGACAGCTGCTGTAGAACCTCCTCCTCTGTAAATTCATATGTAAATGTCTCTTTAGTGTTTCCTCCTAACTGAGGACCCTTTCCTTCCTTTTCTTCTGCAAAGACTGAACAAAAATATTCATTGAGGCAGTCAGCGAGACTTTTATCCTCTTCTACCTACGTTAATTCCTTTGTTTTTAATCTAACTAATCCCTGTTTTACTTTTCTTTTCTCGTTTATGTATCTAAAAAATGTTTTGTCCCCCTTTTTTACTGACTGAGCGATTTTCTCTTCTGTGTGTGCTTTGGAAGCTCATAAAAATTGCTTTGCCTCTTTCTGCCTAATCTTATAAATTTGCGTATCTTCTTCACTCTGAGTTTTTTTTATAATTATTGAATGCTATCTTTTTGTTCTTCACTATTTTGGCCACTTCTGTAGAGTACCACAGTGATTTCTTCCCTTTTTTGTTTTTGCTAACAAGCCGAATGCAATTGCCTGTGGCCTTCAATAATGCTTCCTTTAAATAATCCCATTTCTCCTGGACTCCCTTTAAACTCCTCCAGTCTGATAATGACTCATTCACACAAAATCTCATTTTAGAAAAATCAATTTTTTTAAAGTCTAAAACTTTTGGTTTTGTGTGGTGCGGCTCCATCCCTCTTCTTATATTAAACCACACTGACTGGTGATCACTAGATCCCAAATTTTCACCTACAACAACGTCTGATACCAAACCTCCATTTGTGAGTATTAAATCCATTATGGCCTCTTTACAGGTCGGCTCCTCAACTACTTGTGTTAGAGATAAACCCAGTAGGGAGTTTAGAATATTTGTACTCATGGTGCACCCAGCTATTTTGGTTTTCCAGTTCACATCAGGAAGATTAAAGTCCCCCATGATAATAACTTCCCCCTTCATTGCCACTTTGGCTATTTCCTCAAGCAGCAGATTATCTAGTTCTTCTACTTGTCCAGGGGGTCTATAGATCACACCTACACGAGCTACTGTATGATTGCCAAATGTTAGAGTAACCCAAACTGACTCTATGTTCACCTCGCTCACTTTTATTTGGTTCGTTTTTATGTTGTTTTTCACATACAGGGCCACTCCTCCTCCTTTCCTACCTTCTCTACCTTCTCTGTCTTTTCTATATAAAGAGTACCCCGGTATTATTATGTCCCAGTTATTTTTCTCACTGAACCATGTCTCAGTAATCGCCACTAAATCTACTTTTTCAGCTGCCATCATTGCCTCCAGTTCATTTATTTTATTGACTAAACTGCGAGCATTTATAGACACGACTCTGAGCTTGTCATTTTTTACCCCGCATGTTGCTTGCACCCTCAGATTTAGTTTTGGGGGACAATCGGGCAGATTGTTTTTTACCCTTTTGTCCCCCCCTCCTAGTTTAAATATTCCTTTGTGAAACCTTTGAACCTCTCACTGAGAACATATGTTTCCCTATGAGTACGATGCAAACCATCTTTTTTATACAGTTCCTTTCTGCTCCAGTTAGAGCTATCATGGGACACAAAGCCAAATCCTTGCTCCCGACACCATTCCCGAAGCCACAAATTAAATTCCCTAGTGCGCATCTGCCTATCCTGAATGTTATGCACAGGCAGAGCTTCAGAGAATGACACAGTGGATGCAATCTGCTGTATTTCACCTCCAAGAACACAAAAACTTCTTTAATTTCAGAAACCTCATTGCTAGCCAAGTCATTTGTCCCTAGATGGACTAGAACGTCCACTTCCCCTTCCTGCTTTGCTTGTTTGACAATATTGAGAATACGTCTCCTGTCTCTACAAGCAGTAGCCCCAGGAAGACATCTCACCAAACCACTACTCTCCAGCTCAACACCTCTTATGATAGAATCACCCAGCAACAATTGCCTTCTATCAAGTCCCACTTTTTCCTTTTTGCCCTTGGTTGCAGTCTTGCATACCTTAGGCATAGAGGATGGTGGTTCCTCAACTATGGTGTCTGAGCCTACTTCCATCTTACTACTACACTCTGAAAGTGCCTCAAAAGAATTAAGAAGAGCCACAGACTGTGGGACATGCCTTCTATCCACAACTCTAAGTCTACCAGATCCTTGAGTAGTCCATCTGCCGCTCCTAGGAGGCCTCTGTGGCAGTGGCTTTATAACAGTCATAGCCTGAATTTGTCTAACAGATAATTTACAAATCTCAGACTTCAAATAGACAATTTCCTGCTGGAATAAAGAGAACTGCCTACACATCAGGCACACTCCAAACCTCCAAAAATTGGATCTAAAAACAAATGCATGACAGCTCTTACACTGGACCAAGCCTGCCATTATAAAATGAAAGAATGGATTTAAAACCAGCAAATCTTACCTTTTTGTAGGTTTTCTACCTCCTGTCTAAGCCCAAAAATAGGAGGGGGAGATTGCTCTTAAAGGACTTTAGACTGGGGGAAGATTTGATGGCGTCTGGGAGGTTATTCCATAATTGAGGTGCTCTGTAGGAAAATGAGGATTGAGCCACTTTCTTTTTGTATTGTGGTATTTCAAGTAAAGGGCTGGTCCTGGATCGGAGGTTATAGGATGAGGGAACTGCTGGGGGAAGCAGCCTATTCAGGCAGGGTGGTAGCTTCCCAGAAAATCTCTTAAACACCAGGTTGGAAAGGTGAAGGGTGCGTCTAGATTCCAGCGATGGCCTGTTTAGTTCTTTTAACATGTCACAATGGTACAAAGTATCAGTAACAAAATTGTGTGAGTTTGCTATCATTTACAAAATCACATAACACACTACATTCTACAAAAATGAAAGAAGAAAATAAGAAAAAAGAAAAAAAGGAATAAATAACTAAATAAATACGTTTTAATGGAAAAGAAGAGCCCAAAAATGGGGGGGGGGAGATTGCTCTGTAAGGTGTTCCAAATGGACCAATCATATCAATTCATAGCTTCCCAGATGAAACAAAAGATGTCCAACCCTCCCATACGTCCTGGAATGAAGACAGAGAGTTTGTGTCCTCAAAAACCTTTCATACCATAACATATGATATTTATTTAAAATAAAAAGAGCCAGATTTCAAATGAGTCATTAATAGCAGCTGCCAAATGAATACACTCTGTGCAATTAGCGGCTTGTAATGGCAGCTTGAGTTGGAACGTTTGGGAACACTTGTTGATACTAGCATTGGTGCGATGTGGCTGGTACCCGCACCTGGAGTTCACAGGACTACATGGAGCAAAGCGCAACCTTGCACAAGCACTCGTAAGTGTGGTAATGCTGGGGTCATGGGATAACTCTGGGAATTACTTGGTCGCAGAGTTTTTAAAAGGTGTTTAATACAATAAAAATGGAGGAATATGTGTGGAAATAATAAAAAGGTCCTAAACATTTTTTTAAAAAAGGTCTATTACAGCAGTGGGTCCCAACCCTGGTCATCAGGGCCCACTAACAGCCCGGGTTTTAAGGATTACTTTGAGGAAATGCAGACTCAATTCTGCAATCACTGAGCAGGAAATCATA
The DNA here is from genome assembly GCA_009667805.1 of Leptobrachium leishanense. Classification (NCBI taxonomy): domain Eukaryota; kingdom Metazoa; phylum Chordata; class Amphibia; order Anura; family Megophryidae; genus Leptobrachium; species Leptobrachium leishanense. The sequence continues at coordinate 72,277,662 of CM019065.1, forward strand.
TCACCTGTGCTGTACTTCAGATATCTGGCAAACCTGGCATGTGAGAGGTACCTGAGGACAAGGGTTGGGAAACACTGTGTTACAGAATAGAAACAACACCATTAAACACTTGCTGACCGCTGACGTACCATGTACGTCCTGCCCACGGGTCTCCCTTAAACCCACGGACGTACATAGTACGTCAGCAGGCTCCTAACCTCCCTCCCGCCGATACTCACCTTCCTTGCCGGTTCACACAATGTCTATGGCAAGCTTGAAGCTTGCCTTGCCGTTTCCTGGGGGCCGGCCGATCCGATGACGTCATCACACTGCGTGATGAAGTCAACGGCCGGTGCCGGTGGGCATAAATCAGGAAGGGGAGGGGGGCACATTTGGAGCCCTCTATCTCCCTAAACATTTAAGCTACAGTGATGCAAGTTGAACTGCTGGAAAGGGGAGAGTCTCTCCTTTTCAGCGGTGTACAGCATTAACAAATTTGTGCCAAATCGCAATTCAAACCTGGAGGGGGCTGACATCTTGGATATCAGCCAAGCCTCCAGGTCACCCCTCACCCACTGACATCCTCACCATATGTGTGAGTATGTCAGTGGGCCAGTTAACCCCCTAGCTGCCATGTGGAGATAGGGGGATTCTTTGGAGATCCCCTTATCTCCCGATCCCTGGCAGCTAGAGGGTCATATTTGACATCATTGGAAAGGCCTGATCATGGTTCAATGAACTGACGAAGCACTGTTGCGAAACGCATTTTGGTTTGTACTTTTTATATTTCATTTATTAACCTCCCTGGCGGTATTCCCGAGTGTGACTCGGGGGTTAAATTTCGCTACCGCGAACGTAACCCCGAGCCACACTCGGGCTGGATGCATACTCACCTCCTCCTGGCTCCCTCGCTGTCCCCCGCAGTGTGATCGCGGTGATTAGCTTCCTGGAAGGCTCCCTGCGAGTCACACGGTGCAGGGTGGGCGGGACCAGGCAGCAAACTTATAAACAATTCATAAAACACTGTAAACAAAGTGCAATGTTTATGAACGGCCACTAGGTGGCAGTACAGGATAAGAAATAGACCATACATAGTCTTACCCTTCTTTTCAGACAGATTTCAGTGTTTTTGCTGTATTTTATTGAATATCATTTATTTGCATTATTTTGGATAATTATTTTTGGGATAATAAATTATTATTTCGTGTTTCAAACTTTATCGGACTCAGTGTATTTACTATTTTATTTATTTATTTATTTATAATGAATTTTACCAGTAAATAATCTTGATTGCACGGATTTCAGTGCGTGATTCCTAATTATTACAGGCTAACTATGTACAAAAACACGTTTCCTTTAAAAAAAAATTGAGACGCTTTTAGACACGAAATTTTGAAAAAATTAGACCGCCAGGGAAGTTAAAGCCATTTTTTATCTTGCATCCTGCCTTTGTCCGTGGAGTGGGGATTAGTACTCCTCAAGTGCCAAAAGGTACTATATGCCTGCTTACTGAGCTAGTGATATTGATATAGGCTCGTTCCTGTGTGAGTTTTTTTTACCTATACTATCTCATTCATACTATATCCATACGGAGTTGCACTATATTTGTGTGTTTCCATTCACATATACGCCTGGACGCTTCACACATACGAAGGTGAAAGGGGACAGGGTCATCCCTGAATGAACCCAAAGTGATTGTATTGAGCCTTAAACCTGTAGGCTCAGAGCCATGTGAGTTCATCATTCTCAAGATTTCTAATATCACCTTCATCATTTTATACTGTGTTGCACTATTGTATTTTGTTCTCCCTTTTTTGTAGACTTGTGCACCGATTTTTTTTTCCGTTCGATTCGGTTCGGTTCGTTCGGATTTTGTAAATTTTCGGTTCGGCTCGTTTCGGCCGATTTCCGTTTCGTTTTTGTTTCGTTTTTCGTTTCGACTTTTTTTCGTAATTTCAGAAATGTTCATGTTTTTCGGAATGTCTGTTCTCCTCGTTTCAAAGTGTCTATTCGTTTTGACGTAAACTAATGTTTTTTCGGATCCTATATTTCTGTCGATACGATAATTCTGTCGATACGATAATTCTGCCATTGAGATTTCTCATGTTTTACAAGAAGGATACATTGAGATTTCTCTGGTTTCCCGGGAAGGATACATTGAGATTTCTCTGGTTTCCCGGGAAGGATACATTGAGATTTCTCTGGTTTTCCAGGAAGGATACATTGAGATTTCTCTGGTTTTACAAGAAGGATACATTGAGATGGGAATGATCCAAAATTACAGAATCAGCGATATAACCAAAAAATACGTTGTCCGAAATTACTGAAATGGAACCGAAATCAGGAATGGAGCAGAAATTACGAATGGAACGAAAATGATTTTAGATTTTACACATTTCTAGTCCATTCGAAAATTCCGAACAAATTTTAGTTTCGTTTCAGAACTTTTTTCGGATATGCCGTTTTCGGATCTGAAAATTTTCAGAAAATCGGCCTAATCCGAATGCACGAATCGGGAAATTTCGGGAAAATTTCGAAACCCGAAACGCACATCCCTACTTTTTTGCATATTCCTTTGAGGATATTCCGGAAGGTGTACATGCTGCAAACCTCGAGAGTTCCTATTAAGGAGGGTAACCCGTCATACATGTTTTTCTAACACTTGTGGGGTCTCCACGCGTAGCATATTTCACACCGCTATTTCATCTTAAGCGTGTATGTCTATGATATTTTGCACGCAGGGGTGTATAGACAGTCTGACTTTGTGGTGTGGCGCTCTATCATCTATTTTGTTTTATTTTTACTAATAAAAATGTGTGCACACTAGTGAAAATGACCAATTTACACATCTTAAGGGGTTATTCAGAGAGCACCAAAATGTCACTGAAATATTGGTGCTCTCTCGTTCCCTGCAATTTGGGGAATCAAAGTTCCCCACCCTGCGGTGAATTCACTATTCACCACAGGGTCCCCGGAATGCAGGAAAAAGCCACAGAAAAACCTGCCGAAAAAAACAAATCCGATATGATCCAAAGTACCGGATCACTCAAACCACTGCAAAAAAAACACACCGAACACATCTGGAAAATGCAGACGAGCTGCTGAACAGAGGGCAGAGCAGCCACTGGAAAAAAGCCGACAAGCTGACGAATGGCGTGAGGAAAAAAAAAAGGTCAAAATTTAAATGCTGTTTGCAAAAAAACTACCGAATGCAGAAAATGCCTGGAATTTACATATAAGGTCCTATGAATAAAAAGGTCTGTTACTGAAAAAAGAAAAAACCCTTTAAAAAAAATGGGAAAAAATTTTGTCGAACAAATCCCAAAAAATGCCTAAAAGATCCTAAAAAATCTATAAATAAAGAGACTTTTTACTGCAGAATAAAATAATAAACGGTTTATTAGATATTGAGTTAAAACGAGAATATTTTTAACATTGAAGCCTATGGGGTTCGCCTGAATAAACTTTCTGAATGAAAACACCGACTAGCAGGGTACTTCGGCAACTTTTCACTGCAGTTCGATGTTCTCTGAATAGATTAACTTTTGCTTCTCTATGGGGGATTTCACTGCCTTCAAACAGGCACCGTACTTGTAGGCAGTTTGGCGAACTGCCTGCCCTTTGAATAGCTGAACGGCCACGAAATGTCACCGTACGCTGAATTTCAGTGTCCGATTATATTTCAGTGACATTTTGGATCTCTCTGAATAACCCCTATAGTGTTCTGATTTAATAACTTTCTTTTATCTGGTGAATTAAATGTAAGGCTAGGGTCAAACGAACGCATTAGTCGCAGCGACCGTCATAAAGTGCGTCCGAACGCATTGAGGTTCTTTTTCACCGAATGCGCGAAAACGGTCATACGATGCGCATTTTTGTGCATGATTTGTTACGGATCCAAACCAGGAAACTTTGGGTGTCTGGACGTTATGTTGTCCGGACATGAGCAGCATCTGACGTCTCCTAATCACGCACACACGCCGCTATGCAGACGCAGCGCACTCTGTACGTCAGTACTAGCGGTTCTGTGTTCTCGAAAAAATGCGTTCATTTGCCGCTTGCATTGCGCAGCTGGACTTTCGTGCTGCCGTACTTCGTATATTGGTCGTCATTGCCCATCATTTGCTGCTACTGCGGCCGTGATTAAGTGCACCTAAACGCACGTTAAAAATGCGTTAGTCTGACCCCAGCCTAAACCTTATTACAGTTGTAAAAACTGCAATCCTAGTATGCAAGTACTTGTACAGAATTAAAATATGAAAGAAATCAGAGCAGAATGTGAGGTCTATTCGTGATAAAATAACAATATTAAACATTTGCACAAATTGATCATCAAATATAAGATAGAAGTCCGTTGATGTTTTAGCGCTTAGGACACGAGGGTGCCGGGTGGTGAAGAACATGTGTTAATAGGATGACAAATGTCCTGTATGCTAATTGCACATGAACACATTTCTTTGGCATACTCTGCATCTTTTATGGCCTGGCATTCCTCGGGCAATGCTTAAGCTGCATGTTCATGGAAATATCACCGAAAATCTCCTGTAGAGAATTGACAAGGAAATAACTCAATCAATCGCATGCGACCTACGAAAAAATACTATTGGGAGGATATTGTATGTAATTTGACGCTTACTTTGTAACTAGCGTATTAATAACCAAATATATGGTTCCTGTCCTCGTTGGTAGTGATTATTTTTAGTGATTGAATGTTCCAGACAGCTGAAGGGATATGTATATATGTCCTCGTTAATGGAGTTACTCAAATGGGGTCATTAGAGGTTTTAGACTAGGACCTGTCGCGATTGGATACATTGACTCTGTGACAGACTTAAGCAAGATATGATCGTATGTTGTGAACTAAACTCCCTTCATTTATTAATTGCTTAGGTTGTGGAAAAATTTATTTAATAAAGTAATATCATGTTAAATCTTTGAAAACTGGGAATATCTTTAAATTTTGAGAAGCTTTGTGATGGTTTAATTTTTGTAATGCAGTGCTCTCCCTTTGGTGTATTGTGTCTATTTGTAATGAGAAACAAACACCCATTGTGCTTTGTAAAGGTTGAGGTCTGTCCTCCTGCTGTTATATATATATATATACTGTATATGAAACACACTATAAAAACATCCCCCCTTTCTTCATAAATAATAGGGCAGGTGCTGCTGAAGGGGTCATGGTTCATACAGTGTCCTTTGAAAACAGGGATCTTAAAATCTAACCCCACAGATGTTTTGAACTGCATCTCCCACGATTCTCTGTCCATCTATTGCATTCAAAGAATTCTTGGAAATGTAAGCAGTAAACATCTGGGGGGCAAGAGTTTGAGATCCCTGCTTTAAACAATACCAAATTCACCTCTAGTCCCTTGGTGAATAGTATGACTCTGCCTCCTCTCTACAAATGGAAGGACACAGAGAGCAAATAGTTCCATGGTGCGCTTCTGCAAACCTTACGAGTTTCACGCCCATCTTCATGGAGTCCGAGGCTGGTATCCTTTAGTGTAGGGATCTCAAACTCCAGCCCCCAGAGGTTGATGGCCTACAATTCCCAAATTCTTTGAATGCAAAAGATGACCCTAGAATCACGGGAGTTATAGTTCAGAAACACCTGGTGGGGCAGAGTTTGAGATCCCCTCTTTAAAGGCTCCCTATGATATCGAGTTGAGCCACTAATGCTTTAATGGCTTGCGCCATCTTTTTGCATTTGTGGCTTCCTATCACCAGCTTGGCCTGTATAGGAGCCTTAAACAGTCAATATGCTTTTTTGTCTATTTCTAAATAGAGAAAGGGGGGTGTGAGGATCCTGAGGACGAGCAACAGCACTAATGGCCTGCTCTACGGTGGGTGCCCCCTCAGGTTTCACAAGGTTTTAGCTTGCTTGTGCCATTACAGGGACGAATGCTCCATATGCAAATCAGTCTGCTCTTACCCAATGAAGGTGGCCAGTACTGATTGCCAAGGACGTCATCCCTGCACGAGAGGTGCAGCAACCCACAACGATCGTTTCGACCTTGTTAGGCCTCATCAAGAGGGTATAGCTGACACCCCTCTTGGCACATCAAGCAAGGGGTCCACGTCTGGATGACCCTGTAAACTTATAATGAGAGAAAGGGGGGGAGTGAGGATCCTGAGGATGAGCAACAGCACTAGTGGCCTGCTCTACGGTGGGGCCGCTCAGGTCTCACAAGGTTTTAGCTTTCTTGTGCCATTACAGGGATGACTGCTCCATATGCAAATCAGTCTGCTCTCACCCAATGAGGGTGGCCAGTACTGATTGCCAAGGACGTCATCCCTGCACGAGAGGTGCAGCAACCCCCGGCAATCGTTTCGGCCTTGTTAGGCCTCATCAGGAGGGTATAGCTGACACCCCTCTAGGCACATCAAGCAAGGGGTCCACGTCTGGATGACCCTGTGAACTTATAGTGAGAGAAAGGGGGGGAGTGAGGATCCTGAGGATGAGCAACAGCACTAGTGGCCTGCTCTACGGTGGGGCCGCTCAGGTCTCACAAGGTTTTAGCTTGTATGTGCCATTACAGGGATGACTGCTCCATATGCAAATCAGCCTGCTCTCACCCAGAAAGGGTGGCCAGTACTGATTGCCAAGGACGTCATCCCTGCACGAGAGGTGCAGCAACCCACGACGATCGCTTCGCCTTGTTAGGCCTCATCAGGAGGGTATAGCTGACACCCCTCTAGGCACATCAAGCAAGGGGTCCACGTCTGGATGGCCCTGTATATTTGTAAATATAAGGTATAGTGATATAATCATGGTGTCCGTTTTGTTAATTTAACCCCTTAACGCCGCAGGACGTACATTTACGCTCTGCATTAGGCGGGCTTTGACGCCGCAGGACGTAAATGTACGTCCTCGGCGTTTACAGCCCCCCTCCATTAATACTCCGGTCCCGCGGAGTCAGATCAGTGTGAATCCCTCCTCCGGCGCAGTGACGTCATCGCGCCGGTGGCACGATGACGTCAGTTTCAGGCGTCCCCCCTTGCAGGGGAAGCGCCTGAAGGGGAGGGGGGGATCTTTTGGATCCCTCTATCTCGCGATCGCCGGGGACCAGGCGGCTGTGGCCAGCATCGCTGGAAGGGTCACAGCCTGACCTTTCCATCGATGTATGGGGGGTTAACCCATTAGTTGCCAGGTCGCGACCGAGCACTAATTTGTGCCCGATCGCGGCCTATTTCCGGTGGGGGCCGCCATCTTGGATGGCAGCCCCCACCTCTGGGTCCCCCCCCGGTCAACTGACTCATCGCACCATGCGCAATGATGTCAGTTAACCGGGGAACCCCCTAGCTGCAAAGGGATTTCCAATGGAAATCCCTTAGAGGAGATAGGGGGGTTGTTTGAACCCCTTTATCACCTGATCGGTGGCAGCTAGGGGGTCATGTATGATATTGCTGGAAAGGCCAGTGCATGGCCTTTCCAATGATATTAAACATGACCATGTTATAAGTAAAATAAAAGTAAAAAAAAAGTAAAAATAAAAATAATAAAAAAATAATAAATTAAATAATAAAAAAAATAAATACGTGTTTTTTGTTTTTTTTAATGCAGCACTATTGTTCACATTTTAATTATAATGTGAACAATGATGCTTCACTAATGATTTTTTTTTTTGGGGGGGGTTTAGCTAAAATCACGCAATTTCTCCCCAAAAAAAAAATGGGTTCCCCGTTCTAATTTTTTTAACAAATCTATCACATAGAATATGACCGCAGAGCCTCGGAAAATAAAATTAAAAAAAAAAACACTTTACACACTGTGGAAGATTGAAATTTTATTGAAAATTCTAATTTTTTTACTTTTTTTTACATTTTTTGTTATAGCATTTTGGCAGGGCATGACATATACATATAATAATGATATATTATTAATCTGCCGAGTCTGCCGGAAAGAACGATTTATAATTTGTCTGGGTGGTATAATAATACGTGACTTAAAAATGGTCAAAATGAGCTCAGCAAACTTCTACTTCCGAAACAGCGCCGAAGTTGTAAAATTACTCCCGTCCTTAAGGGGTTAAATCAAACAATTCATAATATTAAATTATTTCCCTTTAATAACAAATACTTATACCTTTCGTAATCATGACTTAAAAATTATTTGTAATAATAAAAACCTGATTTTTTTTTAAATGATATGTTAGTTCTTACTGTTAAAGAGTGAGACTGCGTACTGGTGTCTGCAAGCAAAAACAAACAAGTCTAACCTGTCCATTCAGTGTGGGTTTGCTCTGCACTACTTTTTTGTAGATATTAGAATGTAAGAATGTGTGTGCGGTTACAAGGCTACAAAACTGACTTGAAAGATTTCCATTATATAAAATCAAATAACAAAGACAAGTGGATTTTTATTTACTTTAGAAACAGTATTGTTGCGAATTAAAAGGAAAATTTAAATTTCAATGCAAAAATAGCAAAATTTAGCAAATTTCCTATTTGGCTATTTTGACTTGCAATGCAATAAAATCAATTTCCGACGAGTCAATTTAGGGATTTTGTGAAAGAAAAAAGGTGCTAAATGTGCTCCAAAACCAACAAAATATTAACCACAATTAAATATGCACCTCTTGGGATTTTGCAAAAGTGTAAAGTATGATATGACAAGCTTCCAATGCTTATCATTGAACGTTTTGCAACAATCTTTGGGATTTTAAATTTAAAATGGCGAAATAAACCTCCATAGGTCTCTTCACTACTACCTACTCCTAATCAAAATTATTTATTTATTTTATTTATTTATAAAGGATTTTACCAGGAAGGATACATAAAATAAGATTTTCTTATTATATTATATAAATCTTAAGCAGTGTTTTTGCTGAATGACCAAGAACCCATCAAGCAATTTTCTTCGATATCTCCGGTCAAAATTATGGAAAAATATTCACTGTCATAATATCAAACGGAAACAAAGTAGCAAAACAAGAGGACATAGTCTTAGATTAGAGGGGCAAAGGTTTAAAAGTAACATCAGAAAGCATTATTTTACTGAGAGGGTGGTGGATACATGGAACAGTCTTCCAGTTGAAGTGGTAGAGGCAAAAACAGTAATTGAATTTAAGCAGGCATGGGATAGGCATAAGGCTATCCTAAACAAAAGATAAATCCAGGTAAAGTATCCATGTAATTGGGCAGACTAGATGGGCCGAAAGGTTCTTATCTGCCGACATTTTTCTATGTTTCTATGTTTCTATTAGGGATGTGGGATTATTATAAAAAAATATATAAAGTATAAAAAAAGTAAACCAAAGTAGTTTACGTCAAAACGAATAGAGTTAGACACTTTGAAACGAGGAGAACAGACGTTCCGAAAAAACGAAAATTTCCGAAATCACGAAAAGTCGATACAAAAAACGAGCAAAGTGACCCGAAAACACGAAAAATGGTCGATATTCCGAAAAAAAAATGTACACGAAAAACGAGCCGAACCGAATCGAAACAGAAATCGGTCGAAACGAGCCGAATCGAAAATTTTAAACTTCCAAACAAATCGAACCGAATCGAACCGAAAAAAAAATCGGTGCACAAGCCTAGTTTCTATGTTTCTATCAATAATTGCGTACGAATATGGCCGCGTGGTGTATTTTTTATTGTTTTGCTTTATTTCTGTTTTTTTTATTTACAATTGTGTGTATTTATTTTTGACTTTTTCCAAACAAAAAGATATTAGAAATAAATAAATAAATAAAAAAATTTAATTAAATTAAATAAAGTCATATCAGAAATAATGATTATTATAATTTTAGTTATATTGCACCAACAAATGCCGCAGGGATTACAATAAGAGTTATACTGAAATGAGGAAGAGAGGACCCTGCTCCATAAGGAGCTGAGTATACATTATATTGACCCTTTTTTCCAAATTTTAATGCAATATAAATATATACTAAATAATATAGTTAGCATAAAAGTTGCTTTAGGAAAATGATCCCTACATATTTATGTTCTGTTAATCTGTATATTTGTGTTGTTTTTTAATATCTTGCATTGTATTACTTTGTATTTCTGCAACAACTGTAACCATTCAATGTATTTGAACCCAGGTCATACTTGAAAATGAGAGAAATCTCAATGTATACTTCCTGGTAAATTATTTTATAAATAAATATCATTACTACCTAATTTAACAATGATGACATTTACTACAGCTACACGTACAGGTTTTACATATGTTGTACATTAATTTCATTTTTCACAGGTTAGCTTCATCTTTACAATCAGGTCTATTCACTAAGGGCTCTATTACATTCTCCGTGCAAAAATGTGCGTGTGCGCAAAAACGCATTAACGCGAGGGGAAAAACCCTTTGCGCTGAACGTCGTATTATGATGTTCGCGCACAAAATGCACGTTAACGTCTAACGCGAGTTGCCCTGCGCGAACCCTGCACGAGCGAAGGTTCGTGCGCGCATCCCATACTTAACATTGTGAACGCAAATGCGTTCGTGCGCTGGTACGCGGATGGTATTACAATCGATGCGCAAATTTTTACGAGCAATGTTTGCGCGCATAATTTTAACGTCTTTGAAGAGCTGGTGGTAACGGCAAATCTGAACGTCCTGGCCTAAACTAAATACACCAGCACGAAAAAAAAAATACAGCACAGTATAGTTACACATTCTACACATACTCAAACAATAAAATTGAGAGGTTGTGCGTGTTTTTATTATTGCTGCAGCATGTATACTCAAACTGATTTTGACAGGCGCAAAAACTGAACGGGAGACAATTGTGGTTCTTAATTCTGATTGCCCACCGATTTCTGCACGCAGTGTAAGGCTAGGGTCAGACGAACGCATTTTTCACGTTGTCCGTGAAAAAGTGCGTTCGAACGAACGTACGTATTTTTTCTCGGAATACGCGATAGCGGTCATACGATGCGCCTTTTCGTCCGTGATTTTGTACGGATCGTCAATAAAACACTTTTTGTGTCTGGACGTTATATTAGCCGGACATTAGCAGCGTCTGACGCCTCCTAATCACACACACACGCCGCTATGCGGCCGCAGCGCACTCTGTACGTCAGTAGTAGCGGTTTGACGTTCTCAAAAAAATGCGTTCGTTGGCCACTTGCGTTGCACGGACGAAATTTCGTGCGGCCGTTCGTCATATGTTCCTCGGCATTGGACGTCATTTGCTGCTAGCACGGCCGTGATTTTGTGCGGCTAAACGCACGTGAAAAATGCGTTCGTCTGACCCTAGCCTTAATTTGCGCTCGTTTTCACGTGAGTTTTGTACGCGCGATATTTTCGGACGGAAGAAAAAAGGCGCTCGGATCTTAATACCGGCGTTAATTTACGCGCGTTAACGTTTAACGCTGCGTGAAAAAAATTGCGCTGCGCCAGCGTTTTTGCGCGAGCAATGTAATAGAGCCCTAAATAAGGTGACACTCTGGAAAATTGGTAGAAGTGAAAATTCTAGGTCAAAATAACCAACCCAGAAAAATTCTCCCATTAATCTCACTTTCCAAATTGGCTACTTGTTCTACATTGTTCTCTTCTCCTGAAAATTATCCTGAGTTTAACCTTTTAGTGAATAGACCTGAAAGTAAATCAACAAATACATTGATGTTTTCTTTCCAAGCAAATTATCCGGACTAACTCATATATTCTCATTGGTTACATCCACGAAACCAGTGTACCAGGTGGTTGGTTGCCATTCCGACATAGTACTGTAGGCCTTAAAAAAAAAAAGGTCCAGACACCTACTGTTTAAGCACATTAAAAATTGTTTAAGCTGCCCCCACCAGCCATGCATTTCAATTATTTGTTCAAAGTGGACCGCAATTAAGGTTCGCAAACAAGGCTTTTCAATGCAAAGTCAGACAATTAAAATGTTTCATGAGTGCTTTAAAGAAAGAAGTTTTGAATTAGCACTTTGAATACATGAGATCTCCCTTCTCTAATCTCCATTCCCTTTCACTCATTGAAAGAGAGAGTATGGGGATATTTTTTTTTCTCCTCTGACTGATCCTTAGTAGATTGAATCAACCTAATCTTCTACTTGTACATTTGAATGTCTTTTTGCTCCTTGAAGGATCATCTCTGTCGCTTTATAATAGCCCAGGTGCAAAAAAAACTTTGTTAGTGTCTGACTTTTTCTCAAAGGGAGGTCGTAAATCACTTTAAGCATTTCTCCTCCTTCACGCTATTGCCCTCCACTTCCCTTTCCACCTCCTTTGAAGAAGCATGGCTATTTGAGCCTGTGATTTGTGACATTGGCTGCTTCTGTGTTCCCCTGGCAAGATAAAATGTGGTAGGGCCGGTTCAGGGATGCCTTAAAGAAATTAATTATGTCATAGCTTAGAGCTGTGATGGTTAAACGTTTGAGAGTTCATCTGTCATACCCTATATTTCCCCATCAACTAACATTTCACATTTCGCCCAATCAGCTGGCTGGACATTGCGATAAATGTAACTCACAATAGCTGAATTTCAAGGGTTAACAGTCCCTGCTGTAACATGCACGGAAAACAAAATCTATGTGCAGGGAATTACAAAAATAGGAAACCGCGCACCAAGGCTGGCCTTGGGCCTTTAGGTGCCATGTTTGAAAAATTGTATGCACACCCTCCCTGGCTACACCTTATTTTAATACCTCACATTCTTATTAACCCCAAAATAAAGTTTAGAAAGCTGTCAACAGGCAAAATCGCTCAGTGACACATTCACACAGACACACTGGCACAGTCACAGACAATGAAAGGTAGAGACTGACAAAAACAGATAAAGACACCGCACACTCACCGACCCATAGACAGTGATCGAGGCACAGACAATGACAAAGACACTGACAGAGAAGCTGAATCATTGAAAAACACGGACAGAGATGCTAGAAGATACACAGACACTTTCCAGAAACACTGGGACACTGACAAAGATACTAATACACACAAAGACAATCAGGGTTATTCAAAGAGCCCCGAATTGCTGGCGAAAGGTAACCAAACACTGAAATTCAGCGTACGGTTACCTTTCCTGGCCATTTGGCTATTCAGAGAGCAGGCAGTTCGCCAAATGTTGGCGAATTGCCTGCACATACGGTGCCTGTTCGTTGCCTGTTCGAGGGCAGTGAAATCCCCATAGAGAAGCAATGCTTCATCTATTCAGAGAACAAAAACCAGCAGTGTAAAGTTGCCGAAATGCTCTGCCATACGCTGATTTCATTCGACAGGTTTATTCAAGAGAATCCCATAGGCATCAATGTTAAAAATATTCCAGTTTTAATTCAATATCTAATAAACCGTTTATTATAATATTCTGCAGTAAAAAGTTTCTTTATTTTTAGATTAAAAGGAACAAAACATAAATTCCTGGCGCACCTTGTATATTAGAACATTGTTTTAAAATACAATATGTATGATACAATTGTAAGTGAACAGTGGGTAAAAAATATTGAGTATGTTTTGGGGTTTTTTTTGGATTATTTTAGGATCTTTTAGGAAGTTTTAGGGTTTTTTTTGCAAAAACAAATTTCTGGTTTTTTTAAATTGTTTTTTCTTTTTTTCTGTGACAGCCCTTTTTATTATCATTCATTGGATCTTATATGTAAATTTCATACATTTTCGTTCTATAGTTTCTTTGTAAATAGCGTTTCACTTTTCAAACATTCAAGCGTACTGGTTTTTTTTTTCACTCCATTCGTCTGCAGTGTCGGCTTTTTCTGGCGGCTGCTCTGCGCTGTGATCGGCTCCTGGTCGGGTTTTTCCGGAGTGTTCGGCAGGGTTAATCCAGATGTTTTTGCGGGTTTCGGTGAGCCTTCGGTGGGTTTTGCGTTGAGTTTTCGGCGGGTTTGCGGCAACCTTTTCCTGCATTTCAGCGGCCCTGTGGTGCTTGCTGAATACACCGCAGGGTGGCCGAAATGGGATATCCAAATTGCACCGAATTGAAGAGAACGAAAAGTCACCGAACGTGCAGTGACTTTTCTATTCTCTTTGAATAACACCGAATGGCAAAGATACTGAGAGAGAGGGTGTTCAGTGATTAACCAAATATGAGCACTTGGCCCCCTACATCAACCCAATAAGAGAAGAGGTGAAAAGGACATCTTCCACCTATTTTCTGATTGGTTTGACGTATGTTGGCCTTATAACTGCGGGTTTTACAGTATGAAATTTGCACATTTAATCCTACTGCACGAGCCTTGCTTGTTTATTGTAACTTTGCGTACTTTACAGTACAGAATTTGCTGATTTCATCTTACTGCAAAGACATTGCATGTTTACTTTAACTTTGCACACTAAACTGTACGGAGATTGTGCGTTCCGATTTTTAATGTACTATAGTGTATTTTACATTAGGGGAATTGCAAATTAGAGTATGTTACAGTAGTGGAATTGTGAGTTTAGGGTTATAATGTAAAAGGGCAGGTTTTACTGTACAGATATTGCGAATTACATTTTTAAGGCATAAACAAGTTTTTAACATTAAAATATTTTATAAATGAAAATGTGTTTTTTATAAAAAAAAATAATAATATAAAAATGATTAATGTAAAATTAGTGTTTTAATGTAAAAAAATTATTTAAAAAAATATAGTTTTTAAAATTGTTTATTTTAATGTTAGAAATTTTATATAAATAACTTTTACTGTAAAAAACTAATTTTGTATTAAAAACTAAATCCCCACAGAGAAGCAATGGTTCATCTATACGGAAAAAACCAAACAGCAGTGAAATGTCAATGAAATGCCCTGATGTTCGGTGGTTTCATTCGGCAGGTTTAACATAGAAACATAGAAAATGTTGGCAGATAAGAACCTTTCGGCCCATCTAGTCGGCCCAATTACATGGATACTTTACCTGGATTTATCTTTTATTTAGGATAGCCTTATGCCTATCCCATGCCTGCTTAACCCTTTCGCGGCTGAGGCTTTTCCCGCCCCTGTGCTGAGGTCATTTTTACCGGTTTTGCTCATCATGTTTAAACGTGTTTTGAAGGCTTATTTTAGTATATGACCCAGACATATTATATATCGTACTTTCCGTCAGACTTGGTAGATTCATAATATGTCATTATTATATGTATACGTTATGTCATGTCTGTATATTATAACAAAAAATGCAATAAAATATGTATTTTCAATAATTTACAACGTGTAAAGTGTTTTTTTTCACATTTTAACATGCGAGCAATTGCGGTTATATTTTGTATGGGGTGCGCTTGTTAAAAAAATTAGAGATGGGGTCTCGTTACATTTTTTTTTGGGGAAAATTACACTATTTTTAACAAACGCACCGCATACAAAAATCGTTAGTGCAGCATCATTGTTCACATTATAATTGAAATGGGAACAATATTGCTGCATTAACAAACCAAAAAAAATAAAAAAAAGTGTTTATTTTTTTTTATAATTTTTTTTTTATTTATTTTTTTATTTATTTATTTTTTTGACAACATTTTTCACAGTAGTGTTTGGTATCGTTGGAACGGCCATGCTCTGGCCGATCCAACCATACCAAACTTTAACCCCTAGCTGCCACGGATCGGGAGATAGGGAGTTCATTGGAACTCCCTATCTCCACCATTGGTGGCAGTTAGGGGTTAAGTCCAGGACTGGCGTCATCGTGCTACGCACGATGATGCCAGTCCTCAGGGGGAGTTCCCGGAGGCTTGGCCGACATCCAAGATGTCGGCCAGCTCCGGGAAAGGATTGTGAACCGGCGCTTTTCAGCGCCGATTCGCGATCCAGCTCCCCAGGGGTTAATGCCAGGCACCATTTGGAAGGGCAGGCTGTGCCCTTCCAAATGATGCCTGGGTTAACCCCCGCAGAGCCGCCGATCGGGAGGGAGAGAGGTCCGAAGGACCTCCCCCCCTCCCTTTCAGGCGCCTCCTCCGCACATGCGGGGGGGGCGCCTGAATTAGGTGTCATCGCGCTGCCGCGATGACACCTAATTCCGGCGGCTGCGGTCCCGGATGCCGGGCTGACATCGAGGATGTCAGCCCGCACCGGGGGGGCCAGCGATCGGACGGAACCCGGCCGAATGCTGACCCCAATGGGAGGACGCGGTCAGCGCGTCCTCTGCATACCAGCGGTAATGCTGAGGACGCGCTGAGCGCGTCCTCAGCATTGAAGTGGTTAAATTCAATTACTGTTTTGACCTCTACCACTTCTACTGGAAGGCTGTTCCATGTATCCACCACCCTCTCAGTAAAATAATGCTTCCTGATGTTACTTTTAAACCTTTGCCCCTCTAATCTAAGACTATGTCCTCTTATTTTGCTACTTTGTTTCCTTTTAAATATATTCCCTTCCTCTACCTTGTGGATTCCCTTTACGTATTTAAATGTTTCTATCATATCTCCTCTGTCTCGTCTTTTTTCAAGCATTACATGTTAAGATCATTAAACCTTTCATGGTAACTTTTCTCCTTCAAGCCGTACACCATTTTAGTAGCCCTTCTCTGAACTCTCTCTAAGATGTCTATATCCTTCTGGAGATACGGTCTCCAGTACTGCACACAGTACTCCAAGTGAGCTCTCACCAGTGCTCTGTACAGTGGCATGAGCACTTCCCTTTTCTTACTGCTAATACCTCTCCCTACACAACCAAGCATTCTGCTAGCATTTCCTGCTGCTCTATTACATTGACTACTTACCCTTAGATCCTCTGAAATAATGACCCCTAAATCCCTTTCCTCAGATATTGAGGTTAGGACTGTATCAAATATTCTATATTCAGCCCTTGGGTTTTTACGCCCCAGGTGCATTATCTTGCACTTATCCACATTAAAACTCAATTGCCACAGCTCCGACCATTTTTTTAGCTTACGTAAATCATTTGTCATTTGGCGAATCTCATAATTTTCAATCTAAAAAATATTCCCATTTTATTCAATATCTATTAAACCATTTATTCTTTTAATCTGCTGCAAAAATTCTCTTAATTAAATTTTTAGGCTTTTTTTAGGCATTTTTGGGGATTTTTTCCTGCAATTTTTCTTCACGATTGTTTTTAATTTTTTATTATTATTATTTTTTTAAATAGTGGGTTTTTTTCTGTAACAGACCTTTTTATTATCATCGATAGGACCTTATATGATAATTCCAGATATTTTCATCCAGTAGTTTTATGGCAAACAGCGTTTGAATTGTTTTGAGTTTCAATCGTTTTGTTTTTTGTTTTTTTACCCCGTTAGTCGGCTTGTCAGTTTTTTCCGGGAGCTAGTCGGCGCAGTGTTGCGTGGCTTGTCAACTTTTTTTGGACATGTTCGGCAGGTTTGCGGCACATCGTTGGGTACGTTCGGCAGGTTTTCTGTGGCATTTCGGATCATATTGGTGGGTTATCGGCGGGGTTTTTCGGCTGATGCATTATGGGTGATTTTTCGGTGATTTTTGGTGATTTTACGGATTCCGTTCAGCCTCTTTTCCCTGCACTTCGGGGAACCTGTGGTGAATGAGGAATTCACCGCAGGGTCGGGGAATTTGATTCCCCGAAGTGCGGGTAATGAGAGAGCATCCCTACTGACATTACTTAATGAATGAATATTGAAAATTGTATAGATTAGGAAGAATATAAAATATGGAAACAAACCTAAGTGTGGTCAAATCTCAGCAGAAAAGTTAAATAATTTGTATAAAAACATTTGTTTCAGATAACAATTATATCTTGAGGATCATCAGAAGCAAAATCAAGGTCCCGGAGTTGTAACAGGTGCAGTGATTGTTGTGACTGCATCTTGCAATATTCTACACCTTATCAGTTTTAGAATGCCAGGGTCTTTTTCTTTATGCATTTCAATTTTTGATTACATTAAAATGACATTGGGCATAATTGATATACATTTGTATGGGTAATCCCAACAGAAATTACACAAAATAGAGATTTAATCCATTTTGTTAATTTTGTACCAGAAATTATATTGTAATTCAAATTAATATTTGAAAACACATTCTACGTCTTACACAACATGTCAGTAATAATGTATCATTAATATATATTTAAACTTATGCCCAGTGTGCAAAGAATACGGACAGCCAATCCAATCAGTTATATTAGTTGCTATTTATTTGGTGATGTATCACCTGTATTCTATAGTGTATTATACTGGAACCTTTCACATATCATGCAGAAGTAACATTCCATAGTTATGGTTGGCAATTTTGGTAGAAATTCCAGTTGGAATAAAATAAAACATGAGATAATTAAATCCTCCTACAAGTGAAGCAGTTGGGGCTTAATATCTCCAGGTAGCAAGCTGATTGCCTTCTTAAGCAGCACCACACAGTAATTTTTTTTCTATAGTGTGAAACAATTACTGCTTAGTTGTGTTGAAGACCACACTGTATTAAAATGGTTGGACCTGTCCATGGTACTGAATGAAATGACCATATGCACATACAGCATTTTTATTTTGCTTCTGCATGGTGATGCATTAAGGCAAGTCATAAACGGACTTACCTCCAGAACCTAACATAAAGTCAATGCGAATAATGATTAATTATTATGAACAGTTTCAGAGATCCAGGGCATCCAGTACAGAGGTTGTTAAATGGCGTGAGACCACAGTATGATTGTGCGATTTGCAATTAAAAGAGGGAAGAGGGGAATATTATGAACCATACGTGAAAATATTGTTAGTTATTGATCTGCACTGTGTTACTTTTGCTACATGAATACGTTTAAAGCATATCAAAAATGTGTCACCTGCGCTTTGAATTCCATGAGTAACTGAAGCTTCCTCCATTTTTGTGCCCTCACTCTCCTTGGCACCCTTGCCCACGCTATACATGCCCTTTTGCCAAGGGACCGTGGAACAACGGTCAGTGGGCATAAGTGGGCATATAAGGGTTAATGTTGTTAAATGTCTTGTTATCTTAAAACTGCTTGTTTCTTAAGAATTTGGTTTATTTTAGTAATCCTTTTAAGAACCACTGTTCCTACTGTTTGTGTGAGTGTGTGTCCTTACATTGATTTGATGTTGAGTTGATGTTGATAATGTGCTAATCTTTTCTAATGTAACTGATCGGGTTTTTCACCTTCACTTCAAGTAGACAATATATTCCGTTGATTATGTCATTTTACCTCCCCCTCCCTGTTTCACATATAACTGGTCCCCAAATGAAAGATCATTCTTCTTCTTCCCTGCACTAAGTCTTGTCTGGTGTTTGGGGAGAGATACATAGAATTATACGGCACTCACTAAAGTTCTGGCTGAGGGTTGTGAGGGAAGGAAGGCTGCTGCGGATCTGATTGGAGAGAATGGACGAACGCTGTAACCGGTTCGGGTCTGGTCCTCAAACCAGAGACCAGTAAACCACAGTTGCTGTTACACCATGTAGCTATGCTAGACAAGTACAGAGGTTTTTGGCATGTTTAAATGGCCAGTAAAATCTTAAGCCGACCTGCAAACATCAAGACAAACCTATTCAAGTGGTTCCTAATCTAATGCCAAAATGCAGTGCCCTGCACTTTTTCAGCTCAGAAACTAATTATTACTATTATTATTTTTACTATTTACCAAACAATCTTCCATTGGGGCAAAAAAGAAAATGCGGTGATAACAGCAACAAATACAACCCTGCTGGCTGCTTCACAATAGAGAACACCGTTAAAAACACATTAAAAAACTCAGTCCTACTCTCTATCCCAACTATACTTGACAGCCCTGTAATTTTTTCGACCAAAAAATAATTTTCAACACAAAATATAACAAAAGAAATTGTCATCTGCGCGTTGTATCCCATGTATCCACGGTAAACAAAAACATTTTAACAACTTTATCTATACAAGACACAGAGTATACACCATGAAGCTCACCTACATCCCACGTGATGATATAAACAAATGATCAGCATGCTTAGTCAGTCAGGGTTATTCAAAGAGATCCGAATTATGGCCGAAAGGTAACGAACACTGAAATTCAGCGTACGGTTACCTTTCCTGGCCATTCGGCTATCCAGAGAGCAAGCAGTTCGCCAAATTTTGGTGAATTGCCTGCACGTACGGTGCCTGTTCGTTGCCTGTTTGAGGGCAGTGAAATCCCCATAGAGAAGCAATGCTTCGTCTATTCAGAGAACAAAAAACCAGCAGTGAAAAGTTGCCGAATTGCCCTGCTGTTTGGTGGTTTCATTCGGCAAGTTTATTCAGGCGAATCCCATAGGCTTCAATGTTAAAAATATTCCTGTTTTAATGCAGTATCTAATAAACCATTGAGTATAATATTCTGCAGAATAAAGTCTCTTTATTTTTAGATTTGTTTAGGATCTTTTAGGCATTTTACGGGATTTTTTTGCGAACTTTTTTCAGTTTTTCTTTTTTAAATCGTTTTTTCTTTTTTCTGTAACAGCCCTTTTTATTATCATTCATTGGATCTTATATGTAAATTCCAGACACTTTCGTTCTGTAGTTTCTTTGCAAACAGAGTTTCACTTTTCAAACGTACAGTTTTTCCCTTCATTCGTCTGCGTTGTCGGTTTTTTCCGGCAGCTGCTCTGCACACTGATAGGCGGCTGCTCGGGTTTCTCCGGCGTGTTCAGCGGGGTTAATGTAGATGTTTATGCGGGTTTCGGTTTGTGTTCGCCGGGTTTTACAGTGAGTGTTCGGCAGGTTTGCGGCGGCTTTTCCTACGACAGCCCTGTGGTGCTTGCTGAATACACCACAGGGTTGCCCAAATGGGATCACCAAATTGCACCGAACTGAAGAGAACGAGAAGCCACCGAATGTGCGGTGACTTTTCGATTCTCTTTGAATAACCCTGAAAGTCTTTGTTTCAATATCTCAGGTTAACAATAATCTTACTCATAATAACGAAAAAAGACAGAGAGAGAAAACATACAAACAAACAAAACTGGGAAAAGTAAAAAAAAAAACGAGTATAGTTTTCTTCCAACAGTATATCGGTGAAGAAGAGTTTTCATTAAAAGTGCAGAAGTATTACACCACAATTTATTGCACAACATTGAAGCATTTTAACAGTCTAATTAACCCAACAAACATATTTATTGTACTTGATACTCAGTACATCAATACACGCCTGACCTGTTTAACATGAACCAAAAGTGTTAGTTAACCAAATTATTTTTGTTTGCTGTACATTTATCTTTTTATCAATTGTGCATCAATTAACCATGTATGGAAGTAATAGTATTTAAGATAACAAGCATATGTGAAATGGGCTTGGGTTGTTATTGCCCATGGACTTCTGTCAAGTCAGAGTCTTATTTATTCACTGTAGTCATCACCTCTGTCTTTTACTTTAAACTTTACGTTATACTTTCTTTCATTTAAGAGCGAATTACCGTACCTTGATTTTAGCTTTAAGTTTTCTAATCCGATTTAATAATTAAAAAAAAAATATATGAAATACATATGTGAATTCTATAAACCTGCAAATACGCCGACTGGGTGGAGTAGAGGTAACATCACTGCTCTGCGTGGAGCCTGTGGAGTCATGGGTTTGATCCCAGCAAGAGCACCTCTCCAGTAAGTGTCCTTGGGCAAGACACCTAACGGTACATACTCGCCACCCAGGACATACTTGAAAATGAGAGAAATCTCAATGTATCCTTCCTGGTAAAATCCTTTAAAAAAAAATACTCTTAAAAACACCAAATCACACGTCTCACTGAATCCCAAGCCGCGGAGTACATCTCAGAACAAAAGTGTTGTCCAGGCAGATTAACATCCACACTATATAGGAATTAAATTGTTTCACTATATCATAGATGAATCCACATATAAAATACAATAATTAGTAAATTTGTTTCCCAACTTAAAATCATATGTATTCCACTTACTGCACAACTGCGGTTTTCAAATGATAATAAACATTTACAATTTGGAATATGTCTCGGATAACATGGCATATCTGGTTACTATATTTATATATAGTACATGACTAATCAATGAGTCGATGTGAGGTGAGATTGAGGAAGTGTAGCCTTTCAAGGACAAGTTGCTATTTGGAGAGTTTTATACCTTATAAATGAGTTATTTATATAAAAAAATTGAGCTATGGACGTTAAACAAAATTATCGAAGAGACGAGGGTTCCAAAACATATGTTTAGAACCATATCTTAAAGAATAATAATAGATACCGGAAGATTGCCGACTAGCCTTGAGGGGATACTCAAACTATGTTCAGGGATATAAACCACAACTATATCAAAGAACCAACAGATTAAGTGATAGGACAGCTATCAGAACCAGCCTCGAAATGCATACATTTTATTAATGCATGGCTAAAAAGAAGACTAACAGTGTAAAATATTATAACTTGAGAGAACAAGTGTAACAGGGAGTTTGTGATCTTGCTAATTGTATCGCTACCGCAGGGCAAATAGGGGCTGGTCCACTAATTGGTGGCCAGGATTGGCAGCATCATAACAATAGCTTTACAGCACTCACATAACATGAAATAGCACCCATGTGATATGTGACACGTGTAGAAAGAGACAACAAAGTGGAAGGCTTGGCAAATCTTACAAATGTAATTGGCTACCCATACAGGAATGGGAGCCTGAGGCGGTCTTTAAAAATACCAAAGTAATATGGCCGTGTGCACTCCTGACAAAGCCATCCTTTGAACAGTGAAATGTGCCGCATTATGCTGTAGGGACCTCAGATTTTTGTTCCACTCTCCTATACAGGTACTTTGCTACACACGTCTATGACTACCTGAGCACCTTCTCGGCTTTGTCTATAGAGCATGGAAAGCACAGAAATGGATCCAGAGTAGGGAAAAGTGAGAGGATAATGATGTGAATGCATTCTTATTACACATAGTGTACAACACTATAAAATATACATATATTTTTCAGCAGTAGGAGTGTCATACGCCGGGTACATAAAACATAATAAAAGGGCAAAAGATCTAAATGTACCAGTTTGTTTGTACCAAAATAAATATCATTCACACTATTTGGACCTCACTGGTGCGGTTCTGAGCAATGCGTTTGCTCTAACATATTAGGACCGATCTTTCTACTACATCTCAGATCTTCACACTGGGAGAACTTCAGCCAATCAGTAAACACAGAAAACAATCATTATAAAACAAGTCATAGCGTAACACTTTTATCAACAAATAAGTAAGTTAAAAAAAAATACTTACAATAAAAAATGGTGGGTCTGCATAACAGAAAGCCCACAAACACACATATATTAACACAAGATCATCAGTCCATAAAGCAGGTAGCAGGTGTCCCAACGTAATTCCAGTTGAAGGGTGGACTTGATCTTTGGTAAAGTCCAGCCTCTTGAGATGCAGACTTGGATCTGAAGTGGATGTAGTCAGCTGATGCGTTTCGCCCAATCCTCGAGCTTCCTCAAAGCAGATACTCCTCCATCATTCCGTCTCGGTTTCCTGAGTTTACTGATTGGCTGAAGTTCTCCCACCATGAAGATCTGAGATGTTAGTGGAAAGATTGGGTCCTTATACGTAGAGCAAACTCATTGCTCAGAAACATGTTTGTTAGGTCCAAATAGTGTGAATATTTATTTTGGTAAAACAAACTAGTGCATTTAGATCTTATGCCCTTTTTTCTGTTTTATATACCCGCTGCATGCTTTGGGTCATCCCAACGATACATACTTACAGTTGCAAGAAAAAGTATGTGAACCCTTTAGGATTACGTGGAGTTTTGCATGAATTGGTCATAAAATGTGCTTTGATCTTCGTCTAAGTCACAACAATTTGAAAAACACAGTCTACTTAAAATAATACAACACAAACATTATATGTTTTCATGTGTTTATTGAACATAACATGTAAACATTCACAGCGCAGGGTGGAAAAAGTATGTGAACCCCTAGCCTAATGACTTCTCCAAGAGCTAATTGGAGCCAGGAGTGAGCCAACCTTGAGTCCAATCAGTGTGATATTATTGGATGTGTTGCTGAAAGCTGTCCTGCCCTTTAAAAACACACACCAGGTTTGGGTTTACTGGTTTCAAGAAGCACTGCCTGATGTGAACCATGCCTCGCAGAAAAGAGCTCTCAGAAGACCTACGATCAAGAATTGTTGATTTGCATGAAGCTGGAAAGGGTTACAAAAGTATCTCCAAAAGCCTTGATGTTCATGTGTCCACGGTAAGACAGACTGTCTACAAATGGAGAAAGTTCAGCACTGTTGCTACTCTCCCTAGGCGTGGTCGTCCTGTAAAGATGACTGCACGAGCACAGCGCAGAATGCTTAATGAGGTAAAGAAGAATCCTAGAGTGTCAGCTAAAGACTTACAGAAATCTCTGGCACATGCTAACATTTTTGTTGACACATCTACAATAAGGAAAACATTAAACAAGAATGGAGTACATGGGAGGACACCATGGAGGAAGCCATTGCTGTCCAAAAAGAATATTGCAGCACGTTTGAAGTTTGCAAAAGAGCACCTGTATGTTCCACAGCACTACTGGCAAAATATTCTGTGGATAGATGAAACCAAAATTGAGTTGTTTGGAAAAAACACGCAACACTATATGTGGAGAAAAAAAGGCACAGCACACCAACATCAAAACCTCATCCCCACTGTAAAACATGGCGGAGGGAGTATCATGGTTTGGGGCTGCTTTGCTGCCTCAGGGCCTGGAAGGATTGTTGTCATTGATGGAAAAATGAATTCCAGAGTTTATCAAGACATTTTGTAGGAAAACGTAAGACCATCTGTCTGCCAACTGAAGCTCCGCAGAGGATGGGTGATGCAACAGGACAATGACCCAAAGCATACAAGTAATTTAACAAAAGAATGGCTTCAACAAAACAAAATACGCCTTCTGGAGTGGCCCAGTCAGAGTCCTGACCTCAACCCGATTGAAATGCTGTGGCATGACCTTAAGAGAGCGATTCACACCAGACATCCCAAGAATATTGCTACACTGAAACAGTTTTGTGAAGAGGAGTGGTCCAAAATTACTCCAGATCATTTTGCAGGTCTGTGACGGTCTACATGTTCTGTTCAATAAAAACATGAAAACATATAATGTTTATATTGTATTATTTTAAGCAGACTGAGTTTTTCAAATTGTTGTGACTTAGATGAAGATCAGAGCACATTTTATGACCAATTCATGCAAAACTCCACGTAATCCCAAAAGGGTAATCCCATACTTTTTCTTGCAACTGTACACTTATCCTAGACACCAGGTTACTCTTACATTCCTACACAAGCACCCTCCTGCTACTAATCAGAACACTCCTTTGGGTATTTAGGGCTTCTTGTGTTTCCAGGAAGTCGCCATGGTTAATTTCTGACCCCTGGTGCGTTCACTCTGTTTTAATAGTGGCTTCCTGGTTTTCCGACTCTGGCTTTGTTTTGACGATGTGTACCTCTCCCGCCCTAGACCCTGGCTCTGTTTCTTCTTTTCCATGTACCTCTTCTCCCTTTGCCCTCAGCTCTGTTTAATGGTTTTCCTATTATCTCTGCTCAGTTTTCCTTTACTGGGTTTTCTCTCACTGTTCAGTTACCAGGCCATATTAAGGCCCGGATCTTTTCAGGGTTTCCAACTTTTCTGTCTCTTAGGTCTGCGTTCTGGCTATAGCAATCACTATGCGCACTTTCCCTTTTCTGTTTGTTCTCCCAATCCATGCACAACTTGAAGAGCGTTAAAATACATTTTGACAGACGTGATTCAGTGTTAAAGTTTTGGTTTGACTTTTGGAGTCAAATGTATACATAAGGTGTGAATAATGTTTAACACATGTACAGACAAAAAAAAATTCTTTATCGCCTGTACTGCCTTAATTGTATTCTTCAAAGTTTAGTTTCATTCATCCATTTTACTCTCTCAACAATAGAGTTGCATTTGGGGAAACAGAGTCTAAAACACTTTTTATGTTCACTGAGAGATATCCTTAGGCGGTAAATATTCACTTTCGTTTATGCGTAAGATATTTTTAATGAAGCTCAGCGCTCATATGTTATTTCATAAGTAATACAGTAAATTTTGGGCAACAATAGTATGGATGAATGCTGGAGATGGAACTTTTTTTAACTATTTTAGTTTAAAATTTACAATTATCAACCAGTTATTTAATAAAGAAAGCCTCCAATGTCAACTGAATTGCTTTTTGAGTTATTATGTATTTATTTATTTATAAAGTATTTTACCAGGAAGGATACATTGAGAATTCTCTCGTTTTCAAGTATGTCCTTGAACATCTTTTAACTTTTTTAGCTAAAATTTGCAATTCTCTACCAGTTTTGTAATAAAGAAAGCCTACAATGTCAACTGAATTGCTTTTGGAGTTATTATTTATTTATAAAGTATTTTACCAGGAAGAATACATTGGGATTTCTCTCATTTTCAAGTATGTAAGAACATTAAATTTTTACAGTAGTTACAGAAATTCAAAGTTAATAAATGCAAGATATTAAAAACAAAACAAATATACAGATTAACACAGAAAATAAATATGTAGGAAATATACTCGCTATGTTACATGTTTACAGGTGCATTCTGTATTGAGGTGTGAATAGCAATCTCTTAAGTGACTTTAGACTGGGGGAAGATTTGATTGTATCTGGGAGGTTATTCCATATTTGCGGTGCTCTTTTGGGAAATGAGGATCGAGACACTTTCTTTTGTATTGTGGCATTGCAAGTAAGGTGCAGGTCCTTGGATCGGAGGTTATAGGATGAGGGAACTGCTGGGGGAAGCAGTCTATTCAGGTAGGGTGGTAGCTTCCCTGAAAAGCTCTTAAACACCAGGTTGGATAGGTGAAGGATGCGTCTGGATTCTAGCAATGGCCAGTTTAGCTCTTTTAACATGTCACAATGATGGGTCATGTAGTTACATTGTAGCACAAAGCAGCAATGTTATACAATGTTATACAATGTAGTAGGTTTATGAAGGTGTATTTGCGGGGCAGCTGCATACACTACATTTCCGTATTCAATGACCGGCAAAAGTATTTGTTGTACAATCTGCTTTCTTACTGCTGGGCTCAGGCAGGCTTTGTTTCTGTACAGGGCACTTAGTTTAGGGTAAAGTTTAGGTGACAGCTTTTCAATGTGGGGGCCTAAAGATAGATTTGGGTCTAATCACATAACTAGATATTTGAGAGAACTGACTGTGGTCAGCGTGCCATTTGATTTTGTCTTGACACATAGGTGGGAAGGTTGTAAATGTAATTTAAGTAGTTTGGGTACTTGTTCCAAAGTGCATTGTGACAGTTTTGTCAGTATTTATAAAATGTTTGTTATCTGTGATCCACTTTTCTACCTCTGAATTGTTCTTGCAGCACGGCCTCCAGCTGCGGGAGATTTGATTTGCTTTTATAGATTACGGCAGTGGTGTATTTTGGCCTGGGCCGGCACTTTCCAGGGGGCGGCGGCCCGCACCGGGTGACCCCACCCCTAAAAAAATTAAAAAATTTTTTTTTACTTTTGTAAAGTATTTTACCAGCAAGGATACATTGAGATTTCACTAATTTTCAAGTATGTCCTGGGTAGGCAAGGCCTACCATTCACCGCAGTGTCACGCATTCACCATTCACCGCAGGGTCCCCAAAGTGCATGGAGTCGGCCACGGAATGCTGTCACCGCAAACCCGTGGCCTGCTTTTTTTCTAAAGAACTACTGAACGAAAATGTCTGGAATTTACATATAAGATTCTATGATTGATAATAAAAAGTTATGTTACAGAAAAAAGAAAAACTGCTATTAAAAAAAGGAGGGGAAATTTTGCCCAAAAAAATCTGAAAAATGACTAAAAGGTACTAAAAAAAAAACAAGACAATAAATAAAGACTTTTTACTGCAGATTAAAATAATAAATGGTTTATTAGAAATTGCATAAAAACGGGAATATTTTTTGCATTTTAAAATTTTTGATTTTTCAAATGAAACATGGGATACAGAAAAAGAAAAAGGGGGTACCATCTCACATACCTGGGGAAAGCATTACATTGTAGTATTCGTATGCGACTAGAATAAAACTTCTGTCCTAATATGCTCTTCAGGGTGGCAATGATATCAAAATGCCGCAGTTCTAGGTAATCAGATTGTGAGGGGAGGAAAAATAACCAGAGAGAACGGGAGAGGGGAGGGAGAGAGAGAAGAGCAGGAGAAAGAGAAGAAAAAAAAAAAGGGGGAAGGAAAGAGAGGGGAGGGGGAGGGTGCCAGGATAAGACCAATAGAGTAAAAAATATGTGCATTTGATCCGCAGGGGTCACCCCTGTCGTCTGTATCTCACCACAATGGCAGCAGCTGATTTATGAACCTTCTATCATAGCCCACACGCCTTATATATTTTATGTATATCCCACACCGCCCAAGGGTCTCTTACAGGGGGCCGGAGCCCACTCATTGCGGTAGCCTTAACATCAAATCCTCGGTATTGATCAAGTAATGTGGTGAGTTGGCGGAGTGTTGGAACATTCACCGACCTCCATAATCTGGCAAGCAACAATAACATTGTAGAAACGATGATAAACATCATCTTGAGATGCGGGCGTGGGAGGCGAATCATGCCCAGCAATAATACCTCAGGTTGACATGGAATGGGTTGGCCTAGCACCTCCGTAAGCAAAGCTGAAACATCTTTCCAAAGCGGCGCCACTACAGGACAATGCCACCATACATGACCCATTGATCCCACTGCCTGGGCACATCTCCAACATATGTCCGAGGCCCTAGGGTCTATCCGGTGTAAATCTACTGGGTGTGAGGTACCAGGCATACATCAACTTTCTCTGTGTTTCTACCAGGGTAGCGCATCTGGAAGCACCCACCGCATACATATGAGCTTGCGTCCACTGTGTGGGAGAAAATTTCTTCATTATTGCCCCCTCCCATGCTGCCTGGAACGCCCAACGTAGCGCTGTGACAGGGGTGTTCAGTAAGCTATAGAAGTGCGTTATGGGTTTAGTAGAGGAGAGGGGGTCCAGGCACATGAGCTCGGTGGTCGACAGAAGAGGCATTGTGGCTCTCAGCTCAGAGCCGATACCTCGGGATGTCAAGTAAGAACGGATCTGTCTGTATGTCAGAAATTGCGAGGTGGGTAGTCCGTATTTCTGTTGTAATTGCAGGAAGGGCAGGATAGCGGCCGGCGTGAAGAGGTGGTGCAAGTGAGTTATCCCACCTTGTATCCAAGAGCCAAGGTGAGTGTGTGGCAGTAAGTAGCGAACCGCGGTTAGCGGCATTGCCATAGAGAGCCTAGGATAGGCCGTAAAGAGCGAGAAATGTCGGTCCCACGCTTTCAGGTGTATCTCAGTGGACTGCATCATATGGGGTGCTTTAGGGCGGTTCTGAGGAGGGATCCACAGCACGTTCGACACGGCGTGTCCCGAAAGGCTTGCAGATTCAATAGCCAGCCACTGAGGCATGGGTGTGCTATGAAACAGGGCCATGGAGGAAGCTAGAAGTGACGCCCAATAGTAATTATGAACACAGACCATCTTAAGACCTCCATCTCTATGACGCAGATATAACAATTTTCGTGGCACTCTTGGGCGTTTATTCGCCCATACATACTTCATAAATAGGGTTTGGAGTTTATCAAGATAGAGGCGGGGCACCTGAATTGGTAGGGAGCGAAAAATGTACAAGAGTTTCGGTAACACCACCATCTTCACTGCCGCCATCCTCCCCAACCAAGAGACCTCCCGAGAGCGCCATTGGTGTAACGTAGCGCGTATCTCCTTAAATATCCTCTCATGATTATGGGCGAAGAGACCGTTAACATCTGGGGTGATCCGAAGGCCCAGATACGTAATGTAGGAGGACCTCCAGTCAAAATCATAGAGTCCCTTCAAGGCTCGCAGATGCATCGCTGGTACATTGATTGGAAGTGCTTGAGTTTTTAGATTATTTACCAAATGATATGAAACTGCACTATATAATCTCAGTTCTCTTTGTAGAGCTGGAATCGATCCATCGGGATCGGTCAGCGTGAGAAGGACATCGTCCGCATATAAATTTAGTTTGTATTCCGTGGGGCCCACATTAACCCCTCTTATTAGATCATTTTGACGAATGGCTTGAGCCAATGGTTCTAGGGCCAGATTGTATAGGATTGGGGAGAGGGGGCATCCCTGACGCGTGCCATTATTAATAACGAATTCGTCAGAGAGGAATCCGGAGTTAAGGACTCTGGCGGAAGGGGAGGAATAAAGCGCTTGAATTGCCACCAGAAGTTCCCCTGGCAGGCCAAACCTCTCGAGGACCAGACGTAAGAAGAGCCAACTGACCCTGTCAAAGGCCTTTTCAGCGTCCAGTGACAGGATCAGACTAGGCCGGTCTACTTGTTTCATCATGTGTACCAAATTGAGCAGTTTCTTAGTGCTGTCAGGTCCCTGCCTCCCTCGGATGAACCCCACCTGATCCTGTGCAACTAGGGTCGGTAGGACCCGCTGAAGTCTCTCCGCCAGAATCTTACTATATAGTTTTATATCTACGTTTAATAGTGAAATAGGTCGCAGGTTCGAGCAGCAATTCGGCAGCTTACCAGGTTTTGGGAGTGTGACTATGTGAGCCCTCAGCATATCAGTTGGAAATGCCCCCTCCTCTCGCACCCTCTCATATGCGGCTAGCAGGTGAGGCAGTAATTGCGGGGAAAACGTGGAGTAGTAAAGGCCGGGAAACCCGTCCGGTCCGGGCGCCTTTTGGCTTGGTAGCGATTTTATAGCTGAGGAGAGCTCCTCTTTAGTAATAGGGGAGGAGATGCGATCAGACTGCGCCGGAGTCAGTGTCGGGAGGTGTAGACGTTCTAAATAGTTTGCGACTAACGACTGCGTTGGATGTGTGAGCTCCGCATTTTCATCTAGATTGTACAGGGCCTCGTAATAGCTGGCGAATTCATTTGCAATTTCCCTAGGATTATGTATCGGGCCGCGGGCTGACTTAAGAGACATGATGCGTCTTTGTGCGCATGGGGGTTTTAATCTGCGGGCTAGCAGTCGTCCCGGTTTATTATAGGGATGTGCGTTTCGGGTTTCGGAATTTCGGAATTTTCCCGAAATTTCCCGATTCGTGTTATCGGATGCGGCCGAATTTCCGAAAATTTTTAGATCCGAAAATTTCAGATCCGAAATGTTTTCCGAGCCGAAACGAAATATTTTCGGATTTTTCGAATGGACTTGAAATGTGTCAAACGAGGAGAACAGATGTTCCGAAAAACGAAAATTTTCCGAAAAACGAAAATTTTCCGAAAAACAAAAATTTTGTAAAAACGAAAATTTTCTGAAAAACGAAATTTTTTCGAAAAAACGAAAAGTCGATACAAAAAACGGGCAAAATGACACGAAAAATACGAAAAATGGTCGATATTCCGAAAAATGTGCAATTCCGAAAAACGAAAATTTCCGAAATTACGAAAAGTCGATACAAAAACCGAGCACAGTGACACGAAAATACGAAAAATGGTCGATATTCCGAAAAAAAAAGTACCCGAAAAACGGGCCGAACCGAATCGAATCGAAACCGAAATCGGTCGAAACGAGCCGAATCGAAAAGTTTAAAAATCCTAAAAATCAAACCGAATCGAACCGAAAAAAAAATCGGTGCACAAGCCTAGTTTATTATTGAGTGTATAATAGGTCGCTTTCAGTCTGCTCAATTTCTGAACATAGGTGTCTGTCTCTAGGTCACTCAAAAGGTGTAATTGTGTTTCTATTTTCGCAGCTAGTGAAGAGGATGGGAGCATTTTATTTTGTGTGTCTAGATTGTTAAGGGCTGTGAGTATGTCCAGCCGACTCTGTTGGTATTCACATTTAAGCGGAGCCGACCATCGCATACAAACGTCTCTAAGAACGGCTTTATGCGCTTGCCAAACAATCACCGGGCTCATCTCCGGGGTGCTATTTTCACGAAAATAGTTAGTTAAGGCCTCTGTCATGTCAAGTGTCACCTGTTCCTTTTTCAACAAGTCCTCGCGGAGACGCCAAGGCGGTCTAGCGCACCCCTGATACACGTCCCCCAAAGTCAACAGCACCGGCACGTGGTCAGACCATGTGAGGGGAAGAATGGTACAGTCCAGTGTATATGGGAGTACAGCGCCAGGGATAAAAAAATAATCAATACGAGTATAACAGTTGTGTACTTTAGAGCGGAAACTATAGTCACGTGCAGTAGGGTTTAACAATCTCCAAGTGTCATACAAATCGTATTGGACCAGTAATTTTCGAAACTTCTTAAGAGAGCTCAAGTTATGCGGTCGTCTGCCTCCCCTCGACCGGTCCATGGATGGGTCAACACTCAGGTTGAAGTCCCCACACACGACCAGGGCACCAGTCAAGACCTCTTGCACCTTGTGTAGCAAACAGGTGAAAAACTGTGTCTGAGAGGTATTAGGGGCGTATGCGGACACCAAGGTGTATGTTCTGGAGTTGATTGTGCAAACCAATATTATAAATCTGCCCCCTGGGTCTTTAATAATGCGGTGTGCCTCAAACTGAAGTCGGTTATGTATCAGTATCGTCACGCCCCTAGCCTTGGAACGGAATGTGGAATGGTATTGCTTTTGATACTGGGGGATTGTTAGACGGGGGTGGTCTATGCGCCGAAAGTGTGTCTCTTGTAGACAAGCAATATCAACATCTCTTGAGCGAAGATCTCGATAAAGGGAATGTCTCTTAACCGGAAGGTTAAGACCCTTCACATTATAGGTTATAATTTTCATGTAGTGAGTTACAAAAGATATGCGAGAGTATTTTGCGTTCTATCAAAACCTCAACAACGTCCATTACTAGCATCATAACATCATAAGTCTGGTAAAATCCTGGTGGGGAAGAGTAAATCAGGCAACAAAGAACAGGTAACTTTAGAGAAAAAACAAAGCACCGCTGTACGGTGTAACTATATACAAGGTAAGTGAAAGGGGTCTCCAACGGGAGTTCCCAGCCGGGAAAAAGCGAGCTCATCCTGGGATAAGGGAGACGGGGGTAACATGACCTTCCACATCGCAGCGATCTATCGCCATGTAATATCTCACCACACTTCGGTATCCGAGATACGTAACTTTGCAGCAGTCGGTGGTAGCAGGCCAGAAAGTAACAGCATCAATCCCCAGAGCTGCTGAGCGTTCAGCGGACTTGCCAGTCCGATTGAAGGCGGTTTAGACTGTTTATGGGACGTTTCGGTGCGCCAACCGCTTTCAGTCCCCAGCTTCCCAGGGTTTGTATTCCCTCGTCCAGGGAGGCCATCACGACAGTTTCCCCGTTACGGGTGACCAGTAACTTGGTGGGGTAGCCCCAGCGATAGGGCAGTTGTGCTGAGCGAAGGACTTCAGTAACAGGACGAAAACTTCGTCTACGTTGCAGAGTGGCCTGGGAGAGGTCCGGAAACACTGCCAGGTGACCGTATTCTGGGCCTAACACATTTGGATTTCTTAGGGCCTTCAGGATCTCTTCACGCGGCTTGAAATAGTGGAAGCGTAAGAGTACATCCCGAGGTGCTTTTGCAGGGGCAGAGGGGGGTTTCGGAAGCCTGTGGATGCGGTCCATAAGGAGGGAATCCGGTGTAGTGTCAGGCAACAAGTGTAGAAAAAAATCCTGCACATACGCATGCAGGGATCGGGTGTTTACTGACTCCAGCACCCCCCTCACCTTTAAATTGTGTCGCCTGGATTGTCCTCCAGGTCCGACAATTTCAATGCGTATTTGTCCATCTGTTCCTCCATTGCCTTGATCTTTGTCGCCATGCTGTTGTGAGCGTCGGATGTTTCAGACATCTTCTCCTCGAGCCTGGAGGTCCTGTCCCCGATGTCTCGGATGTCCTTGCGTATATCCGCCGAGATAGTGTCCAACCGGGACATTAATGTGGCAGAAAGGTCCTGTATCATGCCCTCCATTCGGGCCGAGAAGGTCTCCAGGTCCGTCTCCACGCCAGGATGTTGGCAGCCAGAGGCTGAGGGTGGGGAGCCGGCGCCATCTTGTCTTTCCGCGCCATTCCTCCTTTTAGCCTGTTTTGGGGTAAAGAAATCGGCGCGCTCTGCCGTTTTTCTCGCTTTGGTGGTTGCCATTATGTGTACCTCGGTCCGGACTGTGCTTTAAACTGCTTTCAGGTGAGATATGCTAGATATATCCGTTTTAAATCGCTGCTAGCAGACGGAGGAAGACTAACATGCGTCCGCCATGTTAGGTCGTCGGCCACGCCCCCCCGGGAATATTTTTAACATTGAAACCTATGGGGTTCGCCTGAATAAACCTGCTGATTGAAACCACCGAACATCAGGGCATTTCACTACCATTTCTCTGCTGTTTGGTGTTCTCTGAATAGATTAACCATTACTTCTCTATGGGGATTTGCACTGCCTTCAAACAGCACCGTACTTGCTGGCGGTTCGCCAAACTTGTGTGTGAGCATATCACAGAGCATTGGTGTACTTAGGGGAGTGGCGGAGGGGGGGCCGCACCAGGTACCAGTGATTATTGGGGTGTCATTAGGGGGTACTAGGAGGTGCCACTGTCACTGTGTGTCAGCTTTGAGCTGTGTTCTCAAACAACGAGCAGCGGAGCAGGGCATTTGCATACGGAATAAAATCGAATAGAATAAAAATCCTCCTCTCCTCCCTCCATAGCTCCTCCCCTGCCCCGCAGCAGCTCTAGGAGAGGGGAGGTGGATGTGATTTGTGTGCAGAGAGAGAAGATGACAGTAAACGGCAGGTAAGGGGGGGTATCAGCAGAATATGAAGCCCTGTCTGCTTACTGCTGTTTAAAGTGGACCTTTCCTTAACTTAACCAGCACTGCAGTGATAGAAATTTGTCATTGAGCTGCCTTGCTCCTGGTGAGGCCGCGTGCGTGCAGGTCAAGTGGTCCGGCCAGTCAGGTGCTACTGAGACTCAGTACCACCTGACTGGCTGAACCACCTGACACGCACGCACGCAGCTGCCCGCCCTTTCGTTAACACAGACTCTCACTCTATTCTGGACTGAACACCCACCGGGAAGGGAATCAAAGCCACGGTGCACCCTCTGGTAGTGGCACTCCACTGCTGACAAGATGGCTCTACGCACAGGCACAGGCACAGCCGCGATCCTAACGTGGCCTGGAGGGACCTCCTGCTGAACCGTACACAGTCCCTGCTGACTCTGCACACAGCCCTACCGCAGACGGAGGCCGGTAAATATAGAATAAATAATTGCTGTGTGCTCATATACACTTGGTTTTCTGGGAGTTTTATTGCAGTGGATTCTGATGCACTCATACACACCGCACATTGCATTTGCTGTGAGTTTTATTGCTGTGGATTCTGATACGCTGACACACACCACACCTTGCATTGCTGTGAGTTTTATTGCTGTGAATTCTGATGCACTCATACACACTGCACATTGCATTGCTGGGAGTTTTATTGCTGTGGATTCTGATACGCTGAAACACACTTCCGCACATTGCATTGCTGGGAGTTTTATTGCTGTGGATTCTGATACACTCATACACACACTGCAAATTGCATTGCTGGAATTTTTATTGCTGTGGATTCTGATACGCTGACACACACCAAACATTGCATTGCTGGGAGTTTTATTGCTGTGGATTCTGTGATACACACTGCATAGTACTGTGAGTTTTGTTGCCCTGGAGCTCTGGGATACACTCATACACACTGCACATTACTGTGAGTTTTATTGCTGTGCAGTTCTGTTATATGCTCATACACAGTGCACATTTCTGTGGGTTTTATTGCTGTGCAGCTCTGATATGCTCATACACAGTGCCCATTTCTGTGGGTTTTATTGCTGTGCAGCTCTGTGAGACGCTCATATGCAGTGCACGTTTCTGTGGATTTTATTGTTCAACCAATTAGAGCGGCTGTGATCCAGTATACTTGACATGCGTGGCTGTTCTTTGTAAAAATGCTTGAATTTAAACATTTCATAATTTTATTTATCTAAATAGATACATTTGAAATGGTATACAAAATATACAAGTAGGCACTTGGTATCCACTTTTATTATAAAGAGAGGAAAAGGCGGAGCTCTAAGAGGAAAAGGTGGAGCTTAAAGAGGAAGGGTGGGGATTAACCAGGAAGAGTTGTGCCTTTGACAGGAAGGGGTGCCTCAAATTTAAATTGGGGGGGTGCACGAGTTTAGTCAGGCCTAGGGCAGCACAAAACCTAAATACACCACTGGATTACGGTGTCATCTGCGTACATGTGTACAGTTGAGGATTTGCAGACATTAGGCAGATCATTTATGAATATCATTAATTGCAGGGGCCGAGTATCAAGCCTTGGAGTACTCCGCATGTGACTGGGAGAGAAAGGAAAGCTCTGTCAGAAATGGAAACATATTGATTTGCATTCTCTGACACTTCTTCTCTCACTGCAATGCATACGGTCTGCTTTTTCCTAGAGCAGTAGTTTCCAAATCTGTCGTCAGGTACCCCTAATAGCCAGATTTCAAGGATTACCTTGGGGAAATGCAGACTGAATCCTGCAATCACTGAGCAGCAAATCATGTCAACTGTGTTGTGTTTCAGATATCTGGCAAACCTGGCCTGTTAGGGGTACCCGAGGACCAGGGTTGGGAGCCAATGACCTAGAAATATATCATGAATCTATTTTTTTTTCCTCTTATGGTATTTGTAAACAGAATCCCACAAAGGTACATTTCGTGTTTACAGAGTTATATTTTTTCAGGTTGAAATGTCATAATTATTTTTATATTCATTTTTAATAATTTTTTATATATTTTTTCTCAAAGCTTAAACACACAGAAGGATTCAATAATGTGTGCAAAAAAACAACAAGATTCTAACACAATACTCCAACATTTAACAAAGCCTAATAAGGTCAATTATTTTTTATGCTTCAAAGGTGTTCAGCTAACCACAAAACCTAGCACTTTAACACATTATACTGTCTGAGTGATTTGTGACCTTTACTGGATTCCAGTCTTTACAAAACAATAAATTCACACTTGTACAGTACTTCAAAGTAACCAGGTTTTTTCAAAGGTGTCAGGAGGCCAGCCTGCTCAGGGCAAGATCAACAGATGAGTGAGATTTTCATTATATTCTCCTTTATGGCTCCTAATAATCTAGTGTGAAAATATTATACCTACAGCTGCAGCATTTGGCTCTGCTCTGTTATGTTTGCTCTTTTTTTCTTCTTTTTTTTCCCTAGTTCCTTTAGGAAGTAATTATTCACTTAATTTGCTGTCTTACGTTGTAAAATTTTATTTTCAACAGTGGGACAGGTTGGGATAAAACACCAAATGGGTATAAACTGACAGGGAGGGCACTTAGTTATTGATGCAACAAAATGCAGATTGTATTTGATTAGGGAATCCCATTAGCTCATATTGCATACTGCAGAATTTGTAATCTTTTCTATAAATATTTGTAAAAAATGATAAGTTCTAATAGTAAATAGGGATGTGCATGGCTGAAAAATTTGTTTTCGGAATTTCTGAATTAATTTCATTTCGTATTTCATTTAGTTTAGAATCGATTTGAAATTTCGAATCAATTCAAACTTCATATATCAATTCGATAGTTGATATCAATTAGAATTTTGGATCACTAAATAAAATCCCAATTAATCAAATTTTGCTGTTAAAAGAAAAGCTAGGGTTAAATTTTAAGCTGTGTCACATATTTAGTATTTGAGTCAAATTAAATAGTGAAACAAAATGAATTTGTTTCATAAAGTCCTTTGCTGACTATTACTTGTATTGTAAGTTAAGATCAATTCGATAGTTGATATCAATTTGATAGTTCATTTCAAATTCAATAGTTGATATCAGTTATTCAAATATTTCTTTTATGATGATGACACAGTGTAAAACGAAATAAATTCGTGATATACCATTTTGTTTCGTTTCGAATTCGTATCAGATTGATTCGTTATTCGGAAGTACTTCTGAACTACGAATTATCAAATTTCATTACAAATTCTGAATTTTTATGAAACGAATGCACATCTCTAATAGTAAATAATACTAGTAAATATACTGCAGAAATGAAAATGAGTACAAGTACCTAAATATGCAAAGTGAACAATGTGACGTATCTTTAAAAATAGCTCTTTTAAGAAAATAATATACAATATTCAGTTCATGCAACTGCAAAAAACTGTTTAAACATTAAGGCTTGAGTTAGCTGGGCCTGATGGCCAAAAACACAACTGTTTTTGGCTGTTTTTCAGCCATTTTTAAGTTTAGGAGATTCAAATGCGGGTTTACTGACTTTTCAGATTCCCGGTAAAATTTCAGATTGACTGTCGGCCCTCATAGTTATACTTCTCAATGGAAATGTTGGCTATATCGATTCTATTTGAATTTAATGAAGACACAGGACACCTAACGGTACATACTCGACCACCCAGGACATACTTGAAAACGAGAGAAATCTCAATGTATCTTTCCATACAAAAAAAAAAATGGTATGATGATTTCCAAAAAATGATAAATGCTAAAAGGAGTTGGTAAATTAATTTTCAGCCAGGAAAATATAATAAATAAGACTGAAATCTTTTTTAAGCATTGGATCTTAAAGGCACAAATATGGAAGGTTCTATACGTGAATTTAAGCTTTTTCACATGTTTTTTTGGGGGAGGGTTTTGAGCAAGGTTTTTACCAGGAAGGATACATTGAGATTTCTCTCGTTTTCAAGTATGTCCTGGCTGGCGAGTATGTACAGTTAGGTGTTTTGCCCAAGGACACTTACTGGAGAGGTGCTCTTGCCGGGATCAAACCTGTGTCTCCATAGTCTCTCTCCACGGTTATAGAGCAGTGATGTTACCTCTACTCCACCCGGCTTTTTTTCAACCAATGACATTCTCTGAAAATATCGTCTTGAGACAAATTTTTTCAACTGAATCAGGCGATATTTAAAATAAACAAATATTGGACACCAACAGCCAATATTAAAAAAAAAAAGGAGTCCATAGAATTCAATCGAGCCTTATGGAGTGCTAACAGCACTAAAGGTAATGTTTCAAAAATTTGCTATTATGAACTAAATGCTGAAAATGTGTGTGATTGATTCTGATGCTGTTACAAGCTGGTTTTGTCTTTGGACTCATTCTTGAAAGAACAAACGTGAGCTGCTGGAAAGCACTGCAAAATAGAAGAAGTGTGAAAATGTAAGAGCTATCTCATTCAGAAATATTAAAAAGCCTTGTCAAACGGATGATTTGTTTCAAACCGGCCGCCTCAACATCCTATTTTAATATAAGGAAGTTTCTAGATGCTAGTTTCATTCAAAGTCTCTAATATTATATGGGAGTTTGTTACAATAGCCAGTTCTTGATGCCGTTGTTGTTGTTGTTAGTTGCGAAGTTGTGACCGACCCATCGCGACCCCATGGACAACGTTCCTCCAGGCCTTCCTGTCCTCTATCCTTCTTCTTTCCCAGCATTAGGCTTGTCTCCAGTGAGTCCTTCCTTCCTTCTCATTAGGTGAACAAAATACTTGAGTTTCATCTTCAGGATCTGGCCTTCTAAAGAGCAGTCAGGGTTAATCTCCCCTAGGACTGGCAGGTTTGATCGCCTTGTAGTCCAATGGACTCCCATGCCATTATCATGAATTATTCACACAAGGCAGCATTGACCAATACCAGATTGCTTTGGAATATCAAAAATATTTTTTGTAGCAATTTACAATTGCTTAGTCTTAATAATCAAATTTCTAAATCATCAGGATCATAACCCTACTAGTTACCAATTTAAGATGAAAGAGATTACCGAATTGGCCAAAAAGATTTTTTTTAATTCTGGTGATGACCACACTCACTAAGATGTATTTTGATAGGCATAACGTCCGGGAAAAAAGTTAGCCCAGTGGCCTCAAGTGAAACTATAACCCAACACTCAACACTAGTGTTTTGATGCTTGCATGCATCATCACGCAGTCTAGAAACCATTAGTACTTGACACTTCTCATTGTTAGTTGAACTCAAGTGAGCATGAACTGAAGTGCTGCACCTTTCTTGCAGAGATGATGTCTTTAGCATTTCAATACTGGCCGCCCCACTGCAGTGCCAATGGCAGGTACAGGTCTCATTAAAGGTGGTTATATAGCATGGGGGCTAGTTGGGAAGGAGGGTCTCAGCACAGCACCAGAACAGCAACAGGAAGACAAAGAACTGACATAGAGATATGGCAGGAAGACCAGAACAAGTGTCTGCTTGGCCAAAGCCAAAGCTAATAGACTGGGAACAGCAGAACAGGATCGTGGTTGAAGGGACAAACCAGAAGTCAGATATCCAGAAATACAAATACATAGGGGTAAAGGGGCAGAGCAGGAATAATGAAGTGCTGTGTTTCTGGAAACAGTGACATTATAGGAAATGTTTCCCAGGTGAAGACAAGACCCTGGCTGCATTGGTTACTCATGTAACTCCTCTTGAGTGTTCTGGCGTATCATCCTTGTCTCAGTATGTACAGGTTATTCAGGTATTGCTTACGTCATTTGACCTATCACGCCTGGCATCACGCCTACATCCTACAGCAATACTATAGTGTCCATAGTTGTCTCATCAACAATGTCTCTCTCGTGTTGCACATATGGATTGCCATGGGCAATATGGAAGCTGCATCACCTGAGCAACACATGGCTGTTGATTGATGACAATGACCAGCCCCTCTGCCTTTTACCATGAGGACACTAAGAGAGAAGTGGATCCCGAACTTGTTGACACCAGAGACACCACAAGGACACCAGAGGGTAATTTGGGCCTGGCGGCCATGACAGTACTGAGGTTATATTTTGGTTAAATTTACTTGTATGCTTGTAAAAACAGTTTATTTTGTGCTTTTGATAGTTTGTTTGTCAAAGTGTTTTTAGCATGTTTGGGGCATGACAGTCGCTATTTTGCTATTTTGCTTTTATTTCCTCTCTGGAAAGGCCCCTCTCTTTCTTTAATGGCAGTAATGATGATCCATTGTCACCAGGTAACAGATCAGGAACATTAAACAGTGCAATTCTGGCCAACTAACCAAAAGGAGAGAATTATATCACTCCAAATCTAGCAAGAGGAACTGACAAATCTAAAAGATGAGTTTTAAAATTCAACGGCTATGTAGCGCTCACTCCCGGAGGAGCCGCTGAATAAACCTTGGGTTAGTCTCACCGCACTAGGAAATAACTATACACCAGCACTGTTGTGGATTTTTCTGTATTATATTCTTTACTGATCCCAATAAAGCAGCATATATTATGCATATACGGTATTTAAATTACCAGAATTCGTAACGCGGGAAAAAACACGGTGGCAAAAGAAACGGTTAACCCCCTCAGTTCTGGAGTGTAAGTCCCGTGAATAATAGCTCAAAAATGTGTATGTGTGTTGTCTCGGGTACTCGGGTACTGTATTCAAATGGCCAGCGAATGAAACAAAACAATCTTTGACTAGTCACCGTTGGGGCCCTCTGGATTTAAACAATATCGCAGCGTGCGTTTCTTATTTGGGAACTGCGGCCTGGGAGGCCTCTCACCAATCCGATGAACGAGACTGTCCAGCACCCGATGCCTCAATCAAAGGATCTTCTCTGCTGTACACTGGGACTCCGTGCCACTGAATCTGCTCCCTGCTTGCCAAATCTCCGTAACTGGAACAATGATCCACCGCCTGCACTCCCAATCGATCAGCGTGGTCTCCTAACTCGGGGTCCTGCCGGATCTAACTCTTCCTCCAGACCTCTCAGCACTGCGCAGGTAGGTCTTAACACGGTCACTGTCCCGATCTCCAGCACCTGTAAGACAGCGTCTGTACTCCGGCCTGGTTGCGATCCCTGACAGCTCCAATGTGCATCCTCCACCTTTCACTGCTCCACTCACTCTGCCCTCTCTTGCATGAGGCTGCTGAACTCCTTCCTTTTCCTGTACCACCTCCTTCCTGTCCCCACGCAAAGGATGATGGTACATGTAGTTCTGTTTTGTCCAGCATAGTCTAACAATGTCTCCCTTTGGTGGCAGCAATAGTTCAATGCACCAGAATACAGTGGTTTTAAAGCAGCGCTACAGCTATTTCTTGTACTAATTTTTGAATGTGCTCAAGAAATGAGATGGTTGCCATTAAATGTGACATAATGTAGCAAGAGACTAGACACGGTAAAACAAATGTTATGCATAAAGAATGAGTTATGGAGAAATACCTTGTAACAGATCAGGTAATAACATACCGTTCCATTGTAGTCTCTTCTACCTGGCATAGTCTGACTAATGTCGATTCGAACCCTTCATTAATGTCTGCTTTAATGACTATTTTAATAGAACACCTGAAGCACCGTTCATACACAAAATGTTCAAAATGGTGCAAAAACCAGCCGCTTAATACTTCAGCATTTTTTTCTGCTGAAATATGTGTGTAAACCAAAATACAAACAATGGCCAGTTCCATGTCCTTTTTCTAATGTTGGCTTATATATTAAGATCCAACTACAGGGGGCGTGGCCGGACGTTGCAGCGCGCGGTCGCATGTAGAGAGAGCTCCTGTGACCGGCGCTGAGTTCCTAATCCTAACGGCTTCAATACAGCAACCCCAGGGCTGAAACTTCACACGCAGGTGGGTGATACCTCCTAGCCCCCCAGATGGTGCCACCCAAGGAGCAGCGGGCGCTGGATCCACTAAAATCGGTGAGAAAAGATCGGGTCCGTGAGGCCCAAGATGGCGGATCTCCCTCGTCTGTTTCCTCTCTCACGCTGGAGGCAGCTGCCGCAAGCCCACCCTGCATGTCTGACACATCACCACCATCGGAAAGCAGGCTTCATGCCATGCTGCAAGAACTCAGATCTACCATCCAAACGGATCTTAAAGAGGCGCTGCAGGAGCTGAGGCGCGATGTACAAGACCTGGGTGAGAGGACTGACTCGTTAGAATCTAAGACAGACGACTTATGCTTAGCCCATAATGACCTGGTGGATCGTCACATAGCTTTGCAAACAGCACATGACGCTATGGCAACGAAATTGGCCGACATGGAAGACCTCTCACGGCGTAATAATATACGGATCCGGGGCATTCCGGAAGC
Organism: Leptobrachium leishanense; assembly: GCA_009667805.1. NCBI lineage: Eukaryota > Metazoa > Chordata > Amphibia > Anura > Megophryidae > Leptobrachium > Leptobrachium leishanense. The sequence goes on from CM019065.1 coordinate 72,320,505, forward strand.
AGTGGGCTCCGCTGATATTCAGCCTTATATTTTGGAACTTTTCCAGATCTTGGCTCCTACGTTTTCGCCGCAGGATTTCCTGATGGATCGGGGACACAGATTGCCGCGTGCAAAAAATCTGCCGCCCTCAGCATCTAGAGATGTTTTAATCCGGGTGCACTTTTTTCACGTTAAAGAAGCGTTAATTAGAGCGTCACAGAAATCTATGCCTCTACCTTCTCCATATGCCGAAGTTTCTTTCTATGCGGACCTGTCAACAGCTACTATGTCTAAACGAAGGGAATTTTCGTCCTTCACCAAAATTTTACGTGACCACAACATGGCGTATCGCTGGGGATTTCCCACAAAGATCTTCTTATGGCGGGAGGGAATCCTGCACGTCATCCCTGAGCCCATCACGGGCATGCGTTTGCTGACAGAGTGGAAGGTGGTGTCTGAGTTTACTCCCCCTCGTGAGGAATCATCTTCGCCGCTGAAAGTCTCTCCGGAGTGGCACCGGGTCCGGCCTAAGTGAGATGGTGTGATCCGGCGCTTTCTTGCTTCTGGGCGTGGTCCTTTTACTCCGCCAGGTGTTCTAAGTCTACTTGGGCGGTGAGACTTTGGCGTGATTGCGGGACTTACCCCTCTTGATTCGTCTGGTGGGTGGCGCTCTCTGGGGTTCCGTTCCTTCAATCGGCTAGCCCCGAGGCCTTCCAATGGCCTGTATATTGGCGCAGTCACCTTCATGACTGAAGTTGGGACTGTTGTTTTTCCCTACTGGAGTTTTTTTCTCGAAGTGTTCTTTTCCCATTTATATCAATCTGCTGTGTTGATTGACTCCACTCAACTGCACTTATGGAGTGCAGTTTTTTTTCCCTTTTTGGTTTGTTTGGGTTTTTTATGTTTTTTATGCTTTTTTTTTTTTTCCTTTCTTTTTTCTTCTTTTTCTGGTTCGTCTTATGTTTGTCCTGTATGTATTGTTTGGCTCATTGGTATGCACTGTGATATATCTTTCCAGGCACGGTTGTAAACAGAGGAGTCCCTCCATCCTCCCATGGAGATTGTATGTTATGGCCACTGTGAGATTTAGAGGGATGGGCACAATTGACAATGAGTAAACCTCAATTCCAAATTTACTCCTTAAATGTCCGAGGCTTGAATACTCCGTACAAACGACATGCTTTATTTCGCGATCTGCATAAGTCTCACCCAGCTATTGTATGTTTACAAGAGACTCATTTTTGTAAGAGACGCCCGCCGTTTCTAAAATCGCGCATGTATACTGAAGCGTATCACTCCACTGCCCAGACGAAATCTAAAGGTGTCTCGATCCTGTTCCATAGAGATTGGACCTTTGTGTGTTCGGCTCAGTATATTGATCCGTTGGGCCGCCTTGTGATTCTGGTAGGCACGCTGAACGAATTACCAATCACTATAGCCAATTTATATCTTCCTAATGACAACCCAATTTCTTACCTTCGGAAAGCTTATGGTAGAGTGAAAAAAATATCTAGTGGTACGTTGTTTCTATGTGGGGATTTTAATTGCACTCCTGACCCTGACGTTGACACCCAATCAAGCCAACCCCGCTCCCAAGCCCGCTCCACCCCAGCCTCTAGTAAACAGTTACGGGAATTTATGCATTCGTTTGAACTATATGATGCTTGGAGGATATGTCACCCTGCTACGCGCGATTACACTTTCTTTTCTCATGTTCATTCCTCCTATAGTAGAATTGACTTATGTTTGGTACACAGCTCTGCTCTGTCTCGCCTACTAGAGGCGACCATCGGCATTATCACGTGGTCTGACCATGCTCCGCTTACGCTTACCTTTGAGGCGGCTTTTCCGCCAAGGGGTATGGGGAACTGGAGACTAAATGACTCGCTTATTGTGAATAGGGATGACGTGACAAATACAATACAACTCCTTCAGGAGTATTTCACAGCGAATATGACTGAGGATGTTGCGACATCGTTGGTTTGGTTGGCCCATAAAGCTGTTCTGCGAGGACATTTTATACAAAAAGGAGCGCAACGTAAGAGACGTTTTAATGCTCAGACGACTGCCCTTCTACGACGAATCACTGTATTAGAGTCCCAGAATAAAGTCTCTCCTGCCCCAAATATTACCGCTCAGTTGACTTTACAGCGCCGCGAGTTAGAACACCTTATGCTCCAGGTCACGGCGCGTTCAGTTAGACGGCTTAATTATGCTCATTATACCCAAGGGAATAAACCAGGGAAATTGCTGGCATCTAAATTGAAAGTGAAAAGAATGCAAACTAACATACCGTTCCTTTTGGATGCTAATAGCGTGAAGATTTATAACCCAGCCCTTATCACTGATGAATTCGCACGCTACTATGCCTCCTTGTACAACCTGGGACTAAATAACACCGTGCCGACCCCTGCATTAGACGACATAGAGCTCTTCCTACAGGCGGCTAGTCTCCCTTCTATATCTCCCTCTCAGGCTACAGGTTTGCTCGATGCGTTTACAGAGGAGGAGGTACATAAGGTTATTAATGCACTGCCGAAAAATAAAGCTCCAGGCCCTGATGGTTTTACGAACCTGTATTACCAGAAATTTGCTTCCTCTTTAGTCCCGATTCTCACCCTGGTTTTTAATGATATTAAGGATACCGGCATCATTCCCCCGGAGATGTTGCAAGCGACAATAGTCACCCTGCCTAAACCCGGTAAACCCCCGACACAATGTGCCAATTTCCGTCCCATCTCCCTGTTGAATGTAGATGCAAAACTATATGCTAAATTACTAGCTAATAGAGTGGCCCCCTTGCTTCCTTCCTTGATTGCGAATGAACAAACTGGCTTTGTCCCGGGCCGCCAAACATGTGACAATACCCGACGTTTTTACGACATACTCGACTTGGCCCATAGGACTAATACTTCTGGACTCTTGTTGGCATTGGATGCTGAAAAGGCGTTTGATCGCCTGCACTGGGGGTATATGCGGACGGTGTTACTAAAGTTTGGTTTCCCAGAACCATTTATAAATAGTGTTATGGCCCTTTACTCAGCTCCGTCGGCGAAGGTACTGGCTTCGGGGTTTTTATCCTCCGCTTTCCATATAACCAACGGCACCCGTCAGGGTTGTCCATTATCCCCGTTAATATTCATTCTGGCCTTAGAACCCCTAGCGCTGCAGATTAAAACCGCTCCGGCAATTAAGGGCTTACCAACCCCGAATGGGGAACATAAATTGGCACTGTTTGCAGACGACATACTGCTTTTTCTGACCACACCGGAGACCTCGCTCCCTCCCCTGTTTAATCTCCTCGATAGTTTTGGCGCGATATCCTATTATAAAAATAACATGAGTAAAACGCAAGCTCTCCCCATAAATATTGCTGCCTCATCCCTAAGCTTTCTGCGTCGCAAGTACCCTTTTGATTGGCGTTCTACCTCTTTAAAATATCTGGGTATATCCCTTTCTAAATCGTGAGGAACCATCCTTAGGGAAAATTTTATGCCACTATTGACCTCTATAGAGAGCACAATGGAGCACAAACGAATCCTCCTGGTTGGGCCGTATGGCGGCCATAAAGATGTGTATCTTACCCCAAATTTTATATTATTTCAGGAATATCCCTGTTTTTATCCCAACGCACTTATTGCTCCGGCTGCAAAAACTACTCCATGCACACATTTGGAAGGGGAAACCTCCTCGAGTGTCGGCCTCCACGGTTACAATGCCGCGGCGTAATGGTGGGTTGGGGTTTCTGGATCTGCAATCTTATTACAAAGCAGCCTTACTAGCTCAACTGTTGTCATCAATGCATCAAAAAGAACCACCACTATGGTTGCAGCTGGAGAATGCTATGATTTTCCCCTACAGAATTCATGACCTGATGTGGCTTACGTTTCTACCGAGGAATAGCACCGCGGGTCTGTTGCCCGCTTCGATGCTCTCCCTCATGGCATGGCGCCTGTGGGGTCGCCACTTGGTAAGGCCTTACGATTTACTAGGCCTCGCTCCCTTAAGGGTTTTGTGTCGCTTTATCCCCGACTTAACCTTAGACTCCTGGTTCAGGCGAGGCTTGACGCATGTGTGGCAACTCTTCACGTCCCGCTCCCTGAAAACCTTCCCCGATCTGGTACAGGAGTTCGCCATCCCATTAAATGAATGTTTCACGTATCTTCGGGTGAAACATGCTTTGACCCAGAGGGGCCTCACCTCTTTCACTGATGCGAACCTCTCGACTTTTCATAAATTATGTATGGGGCGACAATGTCAAATGAAACCACTGTCCCTTTGTTACAACAGCCTCCTAACTCCGACCCCGCCTAAAAAACTACCTTATATGGTTAAATGGGAAAAAGACTTAGCTTTAACAATTTCCATAGAGGATTGATCATATGCCATGGAAACAATATATAAATATTCTAGAAGCACCAATTTACGAGAAGCCCATATTAAACTACTCTGTAGATGGAATTTAACACCCACCCGGTTGGCCCATGTCTCAGGGAACTCAGGCCTCTGCTGGAGATGTCTTACCGGCATTGGCTCCTTATTGCACACATTCTGGCTCTGTCCCATACTGGGGGGATACTGGGAAAAATAAATAGACTGATCTCCCATTGTACTTCACTTACTTTCCCACTTTGCCCGAAAATGTACCTCTTACACCTGATACCTGTTACTATTCAGACTCGTCATAGGAGGTTTATTTCCATGGTACTTGGTACAGCTAAAATTGTTATCGCTAGACATTGGCGTTCTTCCATTTGTCCCTCTATGAAGGAGGTTATGGGGGCCCTTGAAAATGTTTTTAAATATGAGGAAATGTTCCACACCGCGAATAATTCTATGTGCCTACTGCATGACATGTGGGAGGGATGGAGGGTGTTTGTCGAATCTGGAACTTTGATATAAGATATTTCGACATATAAGATAGTAGTGCTGCCATGTTTTATATTCTGTTTTATGTTAGTTTAGGAATTTATATGTTATTGGAAACTGGAATCCGCACAACTGACCCTTTTTTTAGTGTACAACGATAATCCACGTGACTTGCACTGTTATTGCTAATGCTGCTCATTTCAGCTTCTTCCTTTTGATGGTTTCTTTCATTCAAATGTATGTACCAATTTTTGTGTGAATTCCAATAAAAATCTTTTATATGAAGATCCAACTACTGCCAACCTACTCCCAGTTATTTTTTCTGTTAATATATTTTAAATAGAATTTAACCCCTTCACTGCTGAGCCTTTTCACAACTGTGTGCTGAACTAATTCTCACCATTTTTTGCTCTTTCTGTTTAAACGCTACTTGCAGTCCTATATTATTATAGAACCCAAACAAGTTATATATCTTTTTATCTAGCAAACTCAGACGATTCAAAATTTATTGTTACTAGAATTGGTGTAGGTGGCGATAACGGCATTGGTACGAGTACTTAGTATTCGTGCAAATGCCCCAAAACCTCTACCGATACCCAGAAGCCAGCGTTGTCTGGCTTGCCGGTATCAAGAGGGTGGGGCTGCTAGCAGAATGCAATTCCAGTATTCCACTAGCATTCCCCTTCGGCTGGCACTTGGTCATCCAAGCTCTGGCTGGCTGCGTGTTCCTCCAAGCGGCCACAGGGCTGTGATGCGGCCTCCAGCCGTGGTCTTGCGGGATCACGAGATCTCGTGAGAGCACATCACAAGCCGACGGCCGCTCAGAGGAACACGCAGCCAGCCGGAGCTGGGAGGACCACGTGGCCAACTGGAGGGGGAAGCTAGTGGAATGCTATTATTGCATTCTGGTAGCAGTGAGGTCTGTTTGGGGTATACATGAGGTCTGTGTGGGGTATACATGTATCTGAGGTCTGTGTGGGGTATACATGAGTCTGAGTGGGGTATACATGTATCTGAGGTCTGGTGTCTGAGGGTATATATATACCTGGTATCAGAGTGTGTGCAGGGGGTAAATGGGCTGTCTGGCCATACATTTCAATATCAACCTAACTGGACAGGTTTTTAGCAAAAATCCTAAATTATTTATTGAAATGCGGTCACGAGAAATAAAAGTATCGGTACTCGGTATCGGTGAGTACCTGAAAAAAGCATTGGTACTTGTACTCGGTCTTCAAAAAGTGGTATCGGTGCATCCATAGTTACTGTGTGTATATGTGGTGTCTGGTCAGAATGCCATAACAAGAAATGTCAAAGAAGTATACATTTTCAAATGGATTTCAATCATTTACAGCATGAAAATTAAATTTCCCATATTTTTTATCATCCAAACCTTTGTAGGGTACTTTCTATTGGGTTCTTTTTAAAAATAAATCAGAACTGAGATTTCCCCAGCCAGGAGGGGAAACACATGTCTCTGACATCATCAAGCCCATGCATAATGATGTCAGTGTTTGTGGGGAAGGTCCCCTTCCAGGAAGTCAGCCCACTGTGGGAGATCTTTGATCTCTACAATCATGATGGTCATTGCTGTGAAGACGCAGTGACGCAATACAGATGTCATCCGCACACAGCAGGGAATGTAGATGACTTCTGCATCTTGTCCTCTGCGGCAAACGGGTTTTGTAAATGTTCGCATCACTTTTGGATCTTGCAAGTAAAAGTTAAAGAATTAAGTACATCAAGAGGCAAAATGCGTTGGAGAGTGTTTGCACATTCTACCAACTGGATTATAACTTTGCTTTCACTGTTCACTACATGCTTCTGCCAGGCTAGATCTGTCACCAGAGAGCACATGGAATAGCTAGCTCGACCTTCATAGTACACTAAATGCACCTGTGCCTGCAAACATAGCAAAAAGGTAATAGCTGTATAGTGGTTTGTTACAATAATATTGTTTTTGGAATAAAGATAAAAATTTAAAAAGCATTTATTTATCTATTCTCTAGCGATATGTACTAAAAGGATCAGTTGTAACTTTCTTAAATTTTTACAAAACCACTTCAGATGACAGTACTCTTGACCCTTGTGATGTCGGCCATGTGTCACTGGCCTTGGTAAAAATTTGCTATGAGATTTACATTCGATTTCTCATGTCCTTTCTGGAAGCAGTAACCTTTTATTGTGTAAATAATTGCTTGGCAATTGGCAATATCTGAAAATGACTAATGAGAAAATGGAAGCAATTGTTTTGCCATCATAAAAGCGGATAAATGGCTCTATTCGTAACTGGTACTGTCTGTATATTTACATATATAAACAATCTCCTTCTCATATTATTGCTAGTGAGTTTAATAGGCATAATCCACTCTTCACATCGCTGGTTTTAGCATAATGAATTGCTCATGAGAATGTTCTCACATTGATATGTTATCACAGCACCTGGGGTAGTTGAACAGGACATGTCTATATTTAATTTCTGGCTTTATGGCAATTGCTGTACTGTGATCGTGGGCTTTGATTTGTGTGTGCTTTAATGGAGATTATGTTTTGTATTGTTTAAAGAGACTATGCCATGGAATGAATCTGATGACATTAGGGACTATATTCCAATCTTCGCGCAGAAACCCTTGCGCAAAGCGTGAATTTTTGCGCCAAGCGTTAAACTTTTGCGCGAGCGCAAATCAACGCTGGAATTACAATCCTCGCGCGTATTTACATCCGGCGATCAATAACACACGCAAACAGGACATGGCCAAATGCTCGCGCAGTAACATCGCGTGCAGAAATCAGTGTGTGCACTTCTTTTTTTTTCGAGATTCAGACAATCAGAATTAAGAACCACGATTATCTCACGTTATGTTTTTGCGCCTGCCAAAGTCAATGTGAGCATATATGCTGCAGCAATAATACATGCACACACAACTTCTCCATTTTATTGGTTTGGTATGAGTAGAACGTGTAACTATACTTTGCTGCGTATTTTTTTTGGGCTGGTGTATTTGGTTTCGGCCAGGTTGATAGAATTTGTCATTAATACCAGCTTTTAGGAGTTGCTAAAATTATGCGCGCAAAGGCTATGTGGTAATTACCGCAAATAGATTGTAATACCATCCGCGTACCAGCGCACATTTGCATTTGCGCTCACAATGTTATGTATAGGACGTGCAATGTACAGTAAGCTCGCGCAGGGTTCGCGCAGGTTCACCCGCGGTAGACGATTGCGCGCGGTTGTTGCGCTGACTACGTAATACGGGATTAGGCGCAAATGGTTCGCGTTAATGTTTTTTTGTGCTGACACAATCGTTTGCGCAAAGATTGTAATTTAGAAAAAATTGTTATAATTAGGTTTACAGAAAGTACCATTTTTGAAAACAGGAGAAATGTACAAGATCTGTGAGGCCGTTTGGATTTTGAGGAATTACTTATGAGAGCTAGACTCAAATTGCAAGTTTAATGCAGTAACTTGACAGGTAGCATTTCCGTCACTGTATACATTAAGGGCTCTAAACGTTAACACATGCGCAAAAACGCGAGGGGCAAAACCCTTTGCGCAGAACGTCGTATTACAATCTCCGCGCAAAAAATGCGCGTTACGTCTACTGCGGGTGAACCTGTGCGAACGCTGCGCAAGTTTACTGTACTGCGCACGTCCTATACTTAACATTGTGAGAGCAAATGCGTTTGTGCGCTGGTACGCGGATGGTATTACAATCTATGTGCAAAATTTAACGCACAGCTTTTGCGCCCATAATTTTAACGTCTTTGAAAAGCTGGTGTTAATGGCAAATCTGGAAGTCCTGGCCGAACCCAAATACACCAGCCCGAAAAAAAAAATACGGCACAGTATAGTTACACATTCTACGCATACCCAAACAATAAAATTGAGAAGTTGTGCGTGTTTTTTTTATTGATGCAGCATATATACTCAGATTGACTTTGACAGGTGCAAAAACTTAACGGGAGACAATTGTGGTTCTTAATTCTGATTGGCTGAATCGCGTGAACAAACAGTCCGCACACTGATTTCTGCATGCAACGTTGCTGCGCGCACGTTTTTGCGCATCCGTTTTCCACGCGTTATTTTTTGGCGGATGAAAAAATGCGCGAGGATTGTAATACCAGCGTTGTTTTACACACGTTAACATTTAACGCTGCGCGCAAAAATTCACGCGTTCTGCGTGTGTTTTTGCATGAAAAATGTAGTAGAGCCCTAAACCTTTTATTGACACAGCCTACTTTTGCTGATTTAGTATTTAAAAAAATAACAAGAGTGAGCAATCTCTGATGTTTGCTGGAGACTTTGTGGCGATAAAGGGACGTATCTTGTGGTGCAAGTGTCCACGCTTGGCACCCTTCTGGTCCTTCCTTCACAGCCTTGTTAAAGACGCCCTAGCCCGGGATGTACCCAGCAGTGTTTCTTTTGGCATGTCACCTAGAGGACTTGACTATGCATCAGAATAACTTGTTATCCAAACTCTCTCCGGCTGGCCGTCGGGCTATTGCTGCAGTGTGGCGGGTGCCCGAACCCCCCCCCCTGTTTTGCTAAGGTGATGTGCTACATCAGGGATGCTATGCTCATGGATGAACTCACCGCTAAAGTATGGCACACTATGGACACGTTTCAGAAACTGTGGGAACCTTGAATGGACTATGACGTTTGATTGGTTTGCTTGCATATTATTTGCTGTAGATCCTGGGTGTCGCTTTCCTGCTGTGATGTGGGTTTTAGGTTCAACCCCTTGCTCCCTCCCTCCCTCCCCTTTTTTTCTTTATTTTTCTCCCTCTTCCTCCTCGTTCCTGTTTTGTCCTTCTTTTTTTTTCCTGCCCTCTCCAGTTTGTCTTCCCCCAATTCGTCTCTTTGTTTCTTTGAAACTCTCCCCATGCTGTCATACTTTTGCCTAGCGTTGGAATTTTCCCTACTGTATTGACTTATTATAATGTTGAAACTTAATAAACTACGTTTTAACCACTTCGCTGCGGTGGACGCGCTCAGCGCGTCCAACCGCATGTCACGTTCCATGCGTTGGACGCGCTGAGCGCGTCCAGCCTTTGGGGTCAGCGTTCAGCCGGGTTCCGGCCGATCGCTGGCCCCCCGGTGCGGGCTGACATCCTTGATGTCAGCTCAGCATCCGGAACTGCCGCCGGGCTAATTAGGTGTCATCGCGGGGGCGCGATGACACCTAATTCAGGCGACCCCCCCCGCATGTGCGAAGGAGGCGCCTGAAAGGGAGGGGGGGAGGTCCTTCGGACCTCTCTCCCTCCCGATCAGCGGCGTTGCGGGGGTTAACCCAGGCACCATTTGGAAGGGCACAGCCTGCCCTTCCAAATGGTACCTGGCATTAACCCCTGGGGAGCCGGATCACGAATCGGCGCTTAAAAGCGCCGGTTCGTGATCCTTTCCCGGAGCTGGCCGACATCTTGGATGTCGGCCAAGCCTCCAGGAACTCCCCCTGAGGACTGGCGTCATCGTGCATAGCACGATGACGCCAGTCCTGGAGTTAACCCCTAGCTGCCACCAATGGTGGAGATAGGGAGTTCCAATGAACTCCCTATCTCCCGATCCGTGGCAGCTAGGGGTTAAAGTTTGGTATTGTTGGATCGGCCAGAGCATGGCCGTTCCAACGATACCAAACACGAAAGTGAAAAAGTTTGTAAAAAAAAAAAAATTAAAAATAAAAAAATATATATATTTTAAAAAAAATTATAAAAAAAAAAATAAACAAGTTTTTTTTCTTTTTTTTGGTTTGTTAATGCAGCAATATTGTTCCCATTTCAATTATAATGTGCACAATGATGCTGCACTAACGATTTTTGTATGCGGTGCGTTTGTTAAAAATCGTGTAATTTTCCCCAAAATAAAATGTAACGAGACCCCATCTCTAATTTTTTTAACAAGCGCACCCCATACAAAATGTAACTGCAATTGATCGCATGTTAAAATGTGAAAAAAAAACACTTTACACATTGTAAATTATTGAAAAATCATATTTTATTGCATTTTTTGTTATAATATACAGACAGGTCATGACGTATACATATAATAATGACATATTCTGAATCTGCCGTGTCTGACGGAAAGAACGATATATAATATGTCTGGGTCATATACTAAAATAAGCCTTCAAAACACGTTTAAACATGATGAGCAAAACCAGTAAAAATGACCTCAGCACAGGGGTGGGAAAAACCTCAGCAGCGAAAGGGTTAAAAAAAAATAAGAAATGCTTTTGAAACTCCATACTGGATATTTATTCAGGAGAAGGCAACATCTTGTTGCCCAAGCAAGCTTTTTCAAGGGCTAATTAGGATCACTATTTACACAGTAAAAACGTGCAACCACCGTTCTGTAAAGTTATTTCTTGCAAGTCCATAATTAACATTTAAATTGTTATAGTCACAACTCACAAGTCCGTAAATAAAATTTTTGATGTTACAGTAATAACACACAAGTCCGTACATTAATATTTTACAGTTACATTTTCATACCAGAAGTCCCTACTTTAATATTTCACTATTATATTTGCAACCCGCAAGGCCGTCCTTTAATATTCCACTAACATATTTATAATAACCCCCAAGTATATACTGCGATATTTCCACTGTTACAGTAAAATTGCGCAAGTCCGGGATTTGAACTAACATTCGGATTTACAGAGTTTAAAATAAGACTTGCATTTATCATATTTACAGTTAAAAAAAACAGCAATTCTAGAATTTACAGTAAATTTACAGTAGCATTTATGGAGTTTACAGTAAGCCACACATTTGTGGGATTTCTGATTACAACGAGCAGGTCTGGGGTTTCATTTTAAAATGCGCAACTCGCAATCTCCGTACAGTAGCAACTGGACCAATACTTTAAACAGAGCAATCTGAAAAGGCATTACTGAGCAACTATCAGCACTTGATATTTTTTTCGGAAATCGGCATACCGATAAACTGGAATTGAATCTCTAAAGCCGATATTTCCATTGAAAACATAGCTGTGAGAGACATTATTGGATCCAAATTTTTAATTTGGTATCGATGTGTCGGTAAACCTACTGTATATTTGAATCTCCTGAGCTGAAAAATGACTGAAAATGGTCAAGGAAAGGCCCTAATTTCAGCCATCGTGCCGAATTATATCAAGGCCTTTGTTGTAAAGTGTGCTTTTTTATCTTTTAAAATATATATATATATATTTAAAAAAATTAATATCATAAATATATATATTACCGTGAACGTGAACATAGAAACTCAATGTTCCGCTACACAGAGATTTGCATAATGAAAGTTACAAATGTATTTTTATCTGAATTTATTTTATCTATTGATAAAAATTAATTTGTAACTTTCTTTATGCAAATCTCAGTGTAGCGGAACATCAAATTTCTGTGTTCATGGTATTGACTAGGCTCCACACCGGAGGAGGTGATTTAGAAGTGAGGTTGTGCGGGGATCGTGGTATTTGTAAATCTACCATAGTATTTCCAAAATGATTTACATCTAAAGTTTTATGGTGTTTGCACAGTATCTCCGTGCATGACATAGTGAAAGTTAATTAGTGGTAGGGGTAAATACAAGTTACTTTCAAGTTATAAGACTTAAAACAATTCTCAGCTGACATCTGTTAGCTTTGGGCAAGTATTAGGTATTTGTTTAATCAGTTGGATTAGTAGCCTTGGGTGTGTTAGAAACAGATGCTGGATACCAGTACAACAAATCTTGAATATCCTGAAAGATTTATAGCTCCAAATCATTATAAAAGATATCTGTAACTCAACAAATCACATACTGATAATTAGTATGGCTCTTAATACCTACAGGACGTCTCAATGACTCCTATTGGTGTTTATGCTTAAGATTTTACATGTTTGGACTTTTTACGTTTAGCTGTGATATTCAGCAGCTTAGAGAGAAGGGTCCTTTAACCTCATAAGTACCTATGACGTACATGATACGTCCTTGGAAAAAATCCTGTTTAAGACAAAGGAAGTACCATGTGCATTATCTCACAGAAGTGAATACACCCCTCACATTTTTGTAAATATTTTATTATATATTTTCATGTGACAACACTGAAGAAATTACACTTTTGCTACAATGTAAAGTAGTGAGTGTACAGCTTGTATAACACTGTGCATTTGCTGTCCCCCAAAATAACTCAATACAGAGCCATTAATGTCTAAACAGCTGGTAACAAAAGTGACTACACCCCTAAGTGAAAATGTCCAAATTGGGCCCAAAGTGTCAATATTTTGTGTGGCCACCATTATTTAACAGCACTGCCTTGGGCTTGGAGTTCACCAGAATTTCACTGGTTGCCACTAGAGTCCTCTTCCGCTCCGCCATGATGAGATCACGGAGCTGGTGGATGTTAGAGACCTTGTGCTCCTCCACATTCTGTTTGAGGATGCCCCAAAGATTCTCAATAGGGCTTAGGACTGGAGACATGCTTGGCCAGTCCATCACCTTTACCCTCAGCTTCCTTAGCAAGGCAGTGGTCATCTTTGAGGTATGTTTGGAGTCATTAGCATGTTGGAATACTGCCCTGCGGACCAGTCTCCGAAGGGAGGGGATCATGCTCTGCTTCAGTATGTCAAAAGTACATTCATGGTTCCCTCAATGAACTGTAGCTCCTCAGTGCCAGCAGCACTCATGCAGCCCCAGCCCCAGACCATGACACTCCCACCACCATGCTTGACTGTAGGCAAGACACACTTGTCTTTGTACTCCTCACCTGGTTGCCACCATGCACGCTTGACACCATCTGAACCAAATAAGAATATATCACTAGGCAACTCTTATCTTAATCTGGCTGCTAGAGAAATCCCCCCCTATCCTCAGTCTACATGCTGGAAAACATGTCCACAATAATTTAGGTGTGCCCACCTGTAACGATTTCAGTTATCGCAGCCAGGCCCCCTGGTGGTGAGAGCTACGCTCATCAGCTCCTGTGTGTTTTGAGCTAGCCTCTTCAGACCATCTTCCTGTGGCTGATAGTCTGTGGTCACATGACCGGCCCTGCCCTATATATACAGCCAGCAGTGGATCAGATCCTTGCTTCAGGATAGGTCTTCCTTACTGAGTGCTATTTCTGTGATATTGGTTCTGTTATTTCTGGTATTTGACTATTAGTGTGTTTTCTGTTTATTCTCTGTCTGTTCCCTGTACTGCACATTCTGATATCCTGTTGCTGACTTTGACTTGTATGACTATCTCTCTGGCTCCTGATCCTCGGTTTCTGGCTGACATCCTCTCTGGTGTTTTACTCCTGGCTGACATCCTCTCTGGTGTTTTACTCCTGGCTATTCCCTGACGATTCTTGTTCTGTATGTCATATTCAGGTCTTTATGTTTTGTTGTCCAGCAGCATATTGTAGTATATTAGAAACACAACAAAGAAAAAAATTTCATCTGCGCTTATTCCCATTATACCGTGTGAAACAAAACACAATTAGAGGTTTGGTTTCTTATAAATGGCCATTATAAGACTAAGCCATTAATAAGAAACCAAACCTCTAATTGTGTTTTGTTTCACACGGTATAATGGGAATAAGCGCAGATGACATTTTTTTCTTTGTGATGTTTCACACATGTTGTTGGGCTGGATGCATTTGGTGGTTGCAGCCGCCCCATCGGGGAATAGGCGCGACCCCACTCCTCCTGTACTATGTAGTATATTAGAGGCCATCCAAAGGACCTCATATATAGTGCAGGGTTCTCTCTTACTGCTTGGTGTATTGGTTGTGTCTTCTAGTGAACTTCTGTTGGGTCGTCTAGTGTTTACCCCCAACCCTCTAATCTGTATAGAGTTAGAAGGCCATTCAAAGACCTTACCCAGTGCAGGGCCGCCTCATGTTTCTGTATCCTGTCCTGTCGTCTCTGGTTCTGTTGTTATACTGTGTACAGGGTTCTGCAGCATGCAGCAAAGCACATACCCACCTAAACGGCTTAACCGCACTCAGTACCAAGGGCGCTCAATGGCATCTGCCCCGGGCGTCCGTGACACCACCAGGATGCCAAGACACAGTTCAACATAAATTCTGGATTCCCTGGGCAACTCATTTGGCAAACCCCAGATAGCACCTTGGCCCATAGTCAGTGGGAAGGAGGCTAGCCCCCAGGCTCCTCCAACTGCCCCAGTGACAGCTGATTCTGTCACACTCCTCTCACTGTTCAACTGGGATTGCGTAATCGATATATTCGCAACCACTCCTCATATTTGAGGGGTGTACCACTATCTGCAACTCATAGACCCACTCGGCCTGTAGAACAGTTGGTAATTAATGTATTAATAATTAGAATTCATTTTGTTCACTTAAAACAGTGGAGATTTTCATTGATGTGCAATACATCACAACCTTTGATAATTCACTCACAAATTATCAAGAATAACCAGATATCAAGACTATTTTTGCCAAGCTCTTTGTTTTTTATCATACCACTTCACATATTTGTTAAATATATAGGAATGACCTTTCCAGTGACTTTATACAAATAAAGAATAGAAAGATTTAAAACAGAATAATTATGTATCTGAGGGAAACTGCATAGTGGATGGTATTAACTTCTTCCGAATTTGGACCCAACATTTATGATTATATGTCTTCAATGACCTTTAAAATGCCAGCAAATGTTTTGTTTAACTTTTCTCCTTTTACCTCTTGCTAAATGTTAATTAATGTGTAAATTTTAGATCGCTCGCTGTAAAGCAATTTAATTGGCCAAGTTTAACATCAACAATGCAAATGAGGAGGAAGAAATATTTTTTATAAGTGTGACTAAATATCGGTCTAAGTGCAAGACTCATTGTCCAGGACTGTAAGTCGCTTTGCTGTTGTTTTTTTAAAAAAATGGAAGTTTTATTGGAAAAGTACAGAAAGAAAAAACCATAACAGGGTTACATGGGTCCAATCTGATACAAGGTACAAAGCGCTTAGATCAGCAATAATTACATGTCAGTGGTGAGCTATTATTGTTATCATTTTATATCATTTTATACACAGTTTCCATAGCGCTTTACAATAAGCAGTGGGGAGTGAGACGAAATTACAAACATAGGAACCAAAAACAAGCGATGTAGAGTAGGGATGAGCCGAACACTCCCCGAGTTCGGTTCGGAGCCGAACCCGAACTTTCCAAATGTTCGGATCCGAACCCGAACCCGAACTCGAACTCAATGCAAGTCAATGGGGCTGAAAATTCGGTTTTTAGAGTGCCCTCCAAGAGGGCATATATGCTAGATATTTGCCATAAAAGGTGTATGGGGGTCCGGGTAGTGCCCTGGGGGACAGGAAACAAGGACAAAAAGTAGAAAAAAAAAATGTTTAAAAGTTTTCCATGAAATAAGGGTTAAAAATAAAAACGAAAAATTCCTTCAAATATCGTGCCTAGGAGGTCCCCATAACCTACCCGTGAAGTGGCGGATTTCTAGGATGTATAGAAATAAGTAAAAACCAAAAAATTACATTTCAAATGACGGTAAATGCTTTTCCTTTAATCTATCCATAAACAACTGCTTGGGGCGGCAGTCTGTATGAAAAGAGGAGACATTTTCGGACACGCAAAATTTAGGCTAGGGTCAGACTAGCGAATTTTTAACGTGCATTTAGGCGCACTTAATCATGGCCGGACTAGCAGCAAATGACGGCCAATATACGAAGTACGGTCGCACGAAAGTCCGGCTGCGCAACGCATGTGGAAAATGAACGCATTTTTTCGAGAACGCAGAACCGCTAGTACGGACGTACAGAGTGTGCTGCGTCCACTAGCGGCGTGTGTGCGTGATTTGGAGACGTCAGACCCTGCTCATGTCCGGCCAACATAACGTCCAGACACCCAAAGTTTCCTGGTTTGGATCCGTAAAAAATCACGCACAGAAATGCGCATCGTATGACCGTTTTCGCGCATTCCGTGAAAAAATACGGCAATGCGTTCGGACGCACTTTTTGACGGTCACTGTGAAAAATGAGTTAGTCTGACCCTAGCCTCATCTCACTTTCCAAATTGGCTATTTGGTCCAGATTGTTCTCTTTTCCTGCCATTCTCCTGGTTTTCACCTTTCTCTGAACAACCCTGAGAGAGAGGTGAAAGCCAAGAGAACTGGCAAGAGAAGAGAACAATCTAGATCAAATAGCCGATTTGGAAAGTGAGATAAATGGGAGAATTTTTCTGGTTTGGCTATTTTGACCTAGAATTTTCTCTTCAGTCATTCTCCTGAGTTTCACCTTTCTCTGAATAACCCTGTCAGGGTTATTCAGAGAGCGGTGAAGAGCAGGAGAATAACTGGAGAATGGAAAATTCTAGGTCAAAATAGCCAAACCAGAAAAATTCTCCCATTTAGGCTAGGGTCAGACTAGCGAATTTTTAACGTGCTAATCACGGCCGCACTAGCAGCAAATGACGGCCAATATACGAAGTACGGTCGCACGAAAGTCCGGCTGCGCAATGCAAGTGGAAAATGAACGCATTTTTTCGAGAAAGCAGAACCGCTAGTACAGACGTACAGAGTGCGCTGTGTCCACTAGCGGCGTGTGTGCGTGATTTGGAGACGTCAGACCCTGCTCATGTCCGGCCAACATAACGTCCAGATACCCAAAGTTTCCTGGTTTGGATCCGTAAAAAATCACGCACAAAAATGCGCATCGTATGACCGTTTTCACGCATTCTGTGAAAAAATACGGCAATGCGTTCGGACGCACTTTCGGTCGCTGTGAAAATGCGTTAGTCTGACCCTAGCCTTATCTCACTTTCCAAATCGGCTATTTGGTCCGAGTTTTCACTTCTCCAGTTATTCTCCTGCTTTTCACCGCTCTCTGAATAACCCTGTGAATGTTTAATCCCGAGGTGAAAAATAACATTGCTTTAGATGTTAATTTGAATTTTTTTCAAACACCAGTTAAATGCAGCATATTAGGATGTTTTAGGAGGGAAATTAATTCTCAAATCTCAATCAGAAGCAGACACCACCCCACCCCCTCAGTATAGTGTTCAATGTATCAAATTGATTACCAGACTAAAAACACCTGGTGTTATGCCCGTTTGTGAACAGAGGTCATTTAGAGTTGATAATCTTTCCACGTACACATTAGTTTTTAATTCAATATCTAATAAACCGTTGCTTATAATATTCTGCAGTAAAAAGTCTCTTTATTTCTAGATTTTTTTGTATTTTTTTAAGCATTTTCTATACTTTTTTCAAATTATTTTTTTTTTTCCAACTCGAACCGAACACACCCAAAAAGTTCGAAGTTCACGAACTTTCGAACTGCCGAAGTTCGGGCCGAACTCCGAACCGTCCGAACCCGAACAGCTCATCCCTAATGTAGAGGGCCCATATAACCGGTGCTCAACTTGTATCTAGAGAAGTTACTTAAGTATGGGGAAATTATTGTCCCATAAATCATTTGAAGTTATTCAAACAGATTGTAATCATTTGAAGATACCCAAAGGAATTATTTCAAGGCCTTGGAAAATAATAGGAAAGGAATGAGCAGGAGAGGGTAAAAAACAGGACCATGAGGTAAGTAGAACAAGGGATTTAACTGGGTGATCCATTTAATGCCAATACATTCTTTGTTCACTGATATTGTTAACCATTTCACTACCAAGTACTATATTTGTAAAAAAAAAAAAAAGAATTAGCATAATATAATATGTTTCAAAGCAAACATAAGTTTAAATGTGAACTGTACATCCCATCAGAGACCAATACCTTTCATTGGGGAAAAAAAGGGTCTAGCATAGCATTTATTTGAAAAATGAGCAATATACAGTTGTGTTCAAATTTATTCAACCCCCAATGCTGTAAAGGGTTTTAGGGAATTTAGTGTACATTTGTAATTGTATTCAGAATGAAATCCTACAAGGACTTTTTAAAGAACCATATGCAACTAAAATGACATCAATTGGTTTTGTAATAAAGTAGTAAATGTTTCTTTTGTGAATTCTTCATTGACACAATTATTCAACCCCTTAAAGACTACCACTCTGAAGAACAGAGGTTCATTCAAGTGTTTTCAATCAGGTATTGAAAACACCTGTGGATGTCACGGAGCAGCAATAAAGCATAATAAGCACCAATTAGGCAGCTTTAAAATGACTGTGATACTCAGCTCCTTCTAGACATTTACTGGTGTGGTTACAAACATGGTGAAGTCAAGAGAATGGTCCAGGAAGACAAGAGAAGAGGTGATTACTCTTCACAGGAAGGGCAATGGCTATAAGAAG
Organism: Leptobrachium leishanense; assembly: GCA_009667805.1. Lineage (NCBI taxonomy): Eukaryota > Metazoa > Chordata > Amphibia > Anura > Megophryidae > Leptobrachium > Leptobrachium leishanense. The sequence continues at coordinate 72,339,566 of CM019065.1, forward strand.
ATTGCAAAGATGTTAAAACATACCAAGAGAGACCATAGGAAGCATGATTCGCAAATTCAAGGCAAAGGGCACTGTTGAAACGCTACCTGGTCGTGGCAGAAAGAAGATGCTGACTTCGACTGCTGTGCGCTACCTGAAGCGTAGAGTGGAGAAAAGTCCCCGTGTGACTGCTGAGGAACTGAGAAAAGATTTGTCAGATGTGGGTACTGAAGTTTCAGCTCAGACAATACGGCGCACACTGCGTAATGAAGGCCTCCATGCCAGAACTCCCAGGCGCATCCCCCTTGCTGTCTCCAAAGAATAAGAAGAGTCGACTGCAGTATGCCAAAAGTCATGTGGACAAACCACAGAAGTTTTGGGATAGTGTTCTGTGGACTGATGAAACAAAATTAGAACTGTTTGGGCCCATGGATCAACGCTATGTTTGGAGGAGGAAGAACAAGGCCTATGAAGAAAAGAACACCTTGCCTATTGTGAAGCATGGCAGGGGGTCAATCATGCTTTGGGGCTGTTTTGCTTCTGCAGGTGCAGGCACAGCGTGTGCAAGGTACCATGAATTCTCTTCAGTACCAGGAGATATTGGATGACAATGTGATGCAGTCCGCCACAAACCTGAGGCTTGGGAGACGTTGGACCTTTCAACAGGACAATGATCCCAAGCATACCTCCAAGTCCACTAGAGCATGGTTGCAGATTAAAGGCTGGAACATTTTGGAGTGGCCATCGCAGTCACCTGACTTAAATCCGATTGAGAACCTCTGGTGGGACTTAAAGAAAGCAGTTGCAGTGCGCAAGCCTAAGAATGTGACTGAAGTGGAGGCTTTTGCCCATGACGAATGGGCGAAGATACCCGTAGATCGCTGCAAGACACTTGTGTCAAGCTATGCTTCACGTTTAAAAGCTGTTATAACTGTAAAAGGAAGTTGTACTAAGTACTAAGATTGAATGTCACTTGGGGGTTGAATAAAACTGATAATGATGTGAGCACAGAAAAGACATTTGTGGTTATTTCATTATAAATGTTATGTTATATTTGTCTGACCTACACGTGCCTCTTTGATTTAATTGTAAGCAATTGTAAGCAACTGAATGATCAAAATCAATGTCAAACTGGCCAAAACACTCAATTTCAGTGGGGGTTGAATAATTTTGAACACAACTGTAGGTATTCTACATAGTTAAACATTTTAAAACAATGTATATGAATGCATATTTATGTTGTTATTTGTTTGTTCATTCCCATTTTCTTCCTGTATGTTTCAGGATACAGTTTAAAATTCTTAACCTCTCTTTCAAATTGCTCAATAACTCAAACCCTTCTTACATGTCTTCGTTACACCACATGCACATCCCTTCTAGACAACTCTGGTCAGCGAGCAATCTCCGTCTGTCCTCTATCTACATTAGGGATGAGCCGAACACCCCCGTTTTCGGTTCGCATTCGAACTCGAACAATTTGAAAAGTTCGAGTTCGAATGCGAACACGAACCGAACTCAATACAAGTCAATGGGACTCGAACGTTCGAATTCTAGAGTGCCCTCCAAGAGGGCATATATGCAAGATATTTGCCATAAAAGGTGTATGGGGGTCCGGGTAGTGCCCTGGGGGACAGGAAACAAGGGAAAAAAGTAAAACAAATACGTTTTTAAAGGAACAGTGAGTTTTCCATGAAATAAGGGTTAAGAATAAAAATGAAAAATTCCTTCAAATATCATGCCTAGGAGGTCCCCATAACCTGCCTGTGAAGTGGCGGATTTGTAGGATGTATAGAAACATTTAAAAACAAAAAAATGTCATTTCAATTGACGGTAAATGGTTTTCCTTTAATCTATTCATAAACAACTGCTTGCGGAGGCAGCCTGTATGAAAATACATTCTAGGACACGCAGAACAAGTTTAGTGATTTTTTGGGCTAAATTATGGTGAAACGTATGAAGGCTTTGGATGAAAGTAACAATAGGTGCTTTAAAATTGGGCATTTAGTGTCGGCAACAGTGCCGTCACACCGTAACGCCTCTGTGGTATTGTGGATGAGTGCAGGATTGGACCCTGCAGTCCAATATTAAAATGATATAAATCTGGTAATATAGGCGTCAGTGTCAGTGCACCCAAATATTTTTCTTTTCGGTGGCAGCAAATTCCTTCGCACCGTGAGTAACCCCTCTGGTATTGTGGAAGAGTGCAGGGTTGGACCCTGCGGTCCAATATTAAAATTATATGAATCTGGTAATATAGGTGTCAGTGGCAGTGCAGCTAAATATTACTGCGCTATAGTGTATGGCAGGATGGAAGCGCACCAGCAGTAACAAGCAGCGGAATATACCAGACAGGGGCACAGAGCGAGAGTAGTTGTTATAGCAAAACCAGCTCAACAACGTTTAGGCACTAGTACTACGCTACTGTATATGGTGAGAATTGGCACACACCAGTCCCGGCAGTTCTGCGTCATTACGCCGCGCCCTGCCCCCTGATCACTCACAGCTGTGCCAGGTGGCGCCGGAGCTCCTGGCATTCGACCAGCTGGCGGCACCATGCGTCCGGGGTCCCCCTTCCACCACCCGAGGACCCTGGATGTCACAATATTACAATCCAAACACAAACAGGTTAAGTAACCAAATTTGTAAGAAGAAGAATTAATGCAGCATATGAGTCCTCCACAGCCTGTGGAGACATGGGTTCGATCCCCAGGAGCACCTCTCCAGTAAGTGTTCTTGGGCAAGACACCTAACGGTACAGACTCGCCACCCAGGACATTCTTGAAAACGAGAGAAATCTCAATGTATCCTTCCTGGTAAAATCCTTTCTCAAAAAAAAAATGTATTTCAAATGTGTAAAGCCAGTCCCGTTATTAGGCTCAATACATATCAATGTTCAGACAGTCCCCCAATCAGGATAAATTCTTCTTAGAATATTTCTCAAACACATAAAAAGGAGAGGAAAACAATTGGTGCAGACAGCCAAAATAAATTAAAACACACAATATTTATTATGCTTACAGAATAAAACCAGAAGAGCAGCTGTCTCCAATACAAGACGTCCATCCCCCAGTCCGCAATACAGAGCTGAGAGCTGGTCAGAGGCCTCAATAAATCTAGACTACTGGAATACAGCAGGCTCACTCGACGCGTTTCGCTTAATCAAATTTTCCAAGAGCATAAGACACCCATAAGATCTCCATCTTTAAATACCCAAACCAAAACCCCAAACACGCCAAAATCCAGATGGTCAGTCAGTATCCCAGCGCATCTGCTATGATGTATCTCCAACTGTGATTATTCATTCTGATTTCCAAGCATGACATGTCTCCCGTATGCTCAATACAATCAACTTCTCCGAAAGCCATCTTTGATTTGGGAAATCCCTCTTCATGGAGATCACACTTGCAATGGCTATTTTGTATATCATTTTTTAGAAACAATGTCTTGCAAAGTAAGATGTGACAGTGCAATCATAAATTCTTATAATATATTGAACCTCGGTATAATAGACATCTCAAAATAAGGTTACCTGTATCATCTATATTTAAAATACATATACATACAATGCATAGCGCAAGTAGTAAACTGCTCGAACGCCTCAATGTGAAGCTGTGAGTTCAGTCGTTCAATGTGTAAATTAAAATAAACAGGCTTGCAGTAAAGAATAGCACATTGTGTTGGTTTACAATATCTCTTTGAGAAATAGTGCATTAATAATGGTCAATGTGATTTAAGAAAAGTATAAAGTGATCTGGTCTGCGTCCCAATAGAGTTCCCTATGCAAATGTCCTTAGTCATAAAGCGTTGCATGATAAATCATTTTGCTTAAAGGATTATTAGCTATGGTTGTTGTGTCATTGTTGTCCTGCTTCCACGTCTTCCACCACTCCGACATATTGGACCCGCTTAATTCATGGATAGTAATATCGCTGCAATATGATATGATTTCACATTGTATCACCATGTTCTAATCCACCATAAGGTATTTTGTTATATTTAAATGCATGTTTACAGAAAAGTCAGCCTACATTGCATAAGCGGATTCACTTATATTTCAGAAAGCAATACACGAACGAAAGAAATCTCAATGTATCCTTCCTGGTAAAATACTTTGTAAATAAATAAATAAATAAAATTAGTAAGAATTATTTTTAAAAGTGTTACTTAATTACAATTAATTAAATTTAATGTTTTTGTAATATAGTCAGATAATTACAAAGATAACAGGTGATAGTTAACACTGAAATGATGAAGTTGCGTATAACTATGATAAATAATTAAACCCTACATTGAGATGAACTGATTGAGATCCATGGACAAATGGAAATTTTATATAGGTGCAAAGTTGCCAAACTAGATTTTTTTAACACTATTACACACAAAATGAAGAGTCTCATATAACAGTAAGAAGAAAAACATGTGTTTAGTCAGTCAAGTCGGAGTTTTAAAGATCTCAGATAGAAGTAATGAATATTCACAGAGGCCCTACTTAGTTCTCTTCTTTTGAGACTGATTGTGAGTCTTTGTTTACTATTCCACTAAACACAACCCATGCGAATTAGTAGAAAATAATTCCCATTAAAATGCTTGCAGGATTAGCAACTTTTGTTTGTACAGTTTCCACAACGCACAACAAACATGCTATGTTTTAAAAGCCTCAATCCGAGCCTCTGTAAACGTTATACATATTTTTCCGAGCTCATTTGGGTATCCTAGCAACGTGAATAAAAGCCTCATATGTATTGATTGGTTCCAATTGTCCTCCAAAGCAAGGAAGTGTTAACTGCATAGAATTCCATGGGTGATCAGACGGTCACTTCTATCATGTTGATCGCATGTTTGTTGTTTTTAATGTCTGTTGGTACTTTGTAAACCAGATTCCATTAAATGTATATTTTTCTAAAATACTAATTAGTTGGGCTGTATTTTTTTCTGTGTTTTGTAATACACATTTTTTTCAATCTTTTCACTTGAGATTGACTTTAGAGATTACTCTGCCTCAAAAGGACACTCACTGAGGAAGCCTATACGGCGAAAACGCGTTCTGGTGATCCTTGTAAAGCTTTTGTATTATTTTATACCAAAACAAAAATAAAAAATAAATAATTTAGATTTATTCTTGCCATATGGCTTTTTTAATTTAAATCAAAGTCTATATTTTTTATTCTTATACATGTCTTGCTGCCTGGTCTTTTCCATCGATACCCATTTTTTCCTGAGCCCACTTATTCGTCCATCCCACCCTGCAATCTGGATTACATCACTGGAACCATTTTTGTTTTTATTCATTTTTTCGTGTTTCGGATCCATTTGTTTTTAATTTTTATTACCAATTTGGTTTTTTATTTTGTATTTTACGATGATTAAAAACAAAAAGAAAAATATACGGTGGACCCTTTCCTTGCTGCTGAAACCTATTCAGCACCATGGAGAGCAGAAATTAACCCTTTGCTGGGATATAAGCTGTGCCCTGTGAGATGCCATTAACACATTGCTTTGTTTTGAATTGCATTGATTTTTTTTTTAATCATCTCTGATCAATTTTGTTTCGTTTTTTCGTTGTTACTGTGATTCGGTTTTTTTGGACCGATTTGGAATTTGGGGTTGCTGATTTTCCTTTTCGGAAATGCTTCCAGAAACTAAAATTGGTGAATGTTCGTCTCTTCTAATGATTGACTTGATTCACTTGAAATTGAGTCAAGAATTTTTTACTTAGGCTAGGGTCAGACTGAGGCAGTGCGAACGCGCGTGCAGCCGCACTTAATCACGGCCGCACTAGCAGCAGATGCCGGGCAATGACGGCCAATATACGAAGTACAGTCGCACAAAAGTCCGGCTGCGCAACGCAAGTGGAAAATGAACGCATTTTTTCGAGAACGTGAAACCGCAGGTACTGACGTACAGAGTGCGCTGCGTCCGCTAGCGGCGTGTGTGCGTGATTAGGAGACGTCAGACGCTGCTAATGTCCGGCCAACATAACGTCCAGACACAAAAAGAGTTTTATTGATGATCCGTACAAAATCACGGACGAAAATGCGCATAGTATGACCACTATCACGTATTCTGTGAAAAAATGCGTCCATTCATTCGAACGCACTTTTTCACAGACAACATAAAAATGCGTTCGTCTGACCCTAGCCTTATTGTCTAAAAAAAACTAGAAATGGATGACAACCTTGATCTCTATTAGAGCTATGCCCACCAAAACGTTTATCTCCATCCATTGATGTATACTTGGTATTGAGGTTAAATAGCTTGTTTCACATTTTCAACTTGCTCCTATTTATCACCAACCATTGTCTAACAAGTCATCTGAAAAGTGGAGGTTCCCTAGCTTCCTTTTTTTTTATTCTTCAAGGATGTGCCTAATAACCCAAGAAGAGTAAGTAGATGAATTCAGAAACCTCTTACAGAATCAGACTGAGCATGTGTAAAGTGTAGATAATAAAGTAGTCCGATCTCCTGCTTACGGGAAATTGTATTGATCAAAATAAGATTATTAGCAATACAGCTTGCAAAAAAATACCAATAGAATATAAAAAATAATATCTGTATGTGTATGGAAATTACAGTAGCACCTTGTACCTGTACTATATACAGGGATTTTCAGCAGCTATGATGGAAACTTATCCCTGTACAGTAGTGAGTGCCCCTTGAGCACTCTCTGTTCTTTTCTCACTCTGGCTGTTGTAGTGCAGCAGTATATTTTGTTGAAGTTTTTATTACAGTGGGAATTTTGTTCCTTCCCATGGGGCACACTAATCTTGCGCTACACAAATTTTTGGTATATAATGTATAGATCATGTGATTTTTGCTAGTGAAAAGCTTAAGAATTATTTGATTTAAAGTAATTTTACAGAGATGATACAAACAGGGTTATTCAAAGAGAATCTAAAAGTCACCGCACGTTCGGTGACTTTTCATTCTCTTCAGTTCGGTACGATTTGGCGATCCCATTTCAGCGACCCTGAGGTGTATGCAGCAAGCACCACAGGGCCGTCGTAGTGCATGGAAAAGCCGCCGAAAACCTGCCAAACACTCACCGAAAAACCCAGCAAAAAAACGGCAAAAACACCTGGATTAACCCCACGAAGACGCCGGAGAAACCCGAGCAGGAGCCGTTCAGAGCGCAGAGCAGCCGCCGGAAAAACCTGACACCACAGACGAATGGAGTGAAAAAAAAACAGTATGATGAAACGCTTGAATGTTTGAAAAGTGAAACGCTGGTTTGCAAAGAAACTACTGAGCGAAAATGTCTGAAATTCACATATAAGGTCCAATGAATGATAATAAAAAGGGCTGTTACAGAAAAAAGAAAAGACGATTAAAACAAAAATAAGGAAAAAAAATGTTTGCAAAAAAATCCCCAAAAATGCCTAAAAGGTCCTAAAAAATCTAAAAATAAAGATACTTTTTACTGCAAAATATTATAATGAACGGTTTATTAGATATTGAATTAAAACGGGAATATTTTTAACATTGAAGCCTATGAGTTTCTCCTGAATAAACCTGCCGAATAAAACCACCGAATGGCAGGGCAATTCGGCAACCTTTCACTGCTGGTTTGTGTTCTCTGAATAGACAAAGCATTGCTTCTCTATGGGGTTTTCACTGCCCTCAAACAGGCACCGAACAGGCACCGCATGTGCAGGCAATTCGCCAGGATTTGGCAAACTGCCTGCTCTCTGGATAGCCGAATGGCCAGGAAAGGTAACAGAACGCTGAATTTCAGCGTTCGGTTACCTTTCGGCACCAGTTCGGATCTCTTTGAATAAACCTGAGTGTCTTGTTTTCTTAAGTCTGATGAGGGTTACAGTGAAAAGAAAATGTCAGGTTAAAATCCATGCACTCGTTTTACAAACATGATTTGCTTGAGTGATATTGCACTTGCCATAGTAATACAATCTGTATAACACTCACAGTCTGGCAGCTTGAGTAAAATGATAGCATTGTGTTTCCATGAAAGCGCGAGTGGTTGGCTGAAGAGACCTTGGCATCAAACCCATTGTAACAAAACAGCAATATGAGCTCTTTAAGAAATCCTTACAAAGATGACAGTGGAGATCACAGGTTAGTCAAATATATTCCGAATCTGATACTTGTTATGAAAAGAATGAGAAAATAATACATTAATTCAATGTCCGCTCTTCTCATCCTATATCTCTCAATACTGATCTGTGCCTAATGCTCTGTCATTCAATTTTCATGGAGATTACACTACTTTTTATGGCTATCGTCAATACCTCTTTGCTCCTTCCACCCCTGCACATGAATGCCTCTCCTTTGCAATGAATGTACATTGCCAGTATGTCAACATTCACCAGCAGTCTGACATGGTGAGCAGGAAAATCGCCTGTAAGAGGATCCTCACTTTTCTAATGCTTCTTAGCCAGCCACTGAAATGGACCTGTACGTCAAATAATTTAGAGTAGTCTGGAGGAGGAGTCCCTTTTTAAATCTATACACTACTTCCTTCAATGCATGAATAAATCATAAATAGTTAGCGTATTTGTAAACACTAAAGTTAAGGAATACCTGATAGTGGGCCCTATCACCTCCTTAACGCTAGCGCTCACATAAATGAGCGTTAGCTCTGGGTTAATTGAGGTGATAGCGCACGACACAGATCACCTCTTGATCGCTAACAGGTTAAAAAACCTGTTAGCGCATCGGTATTAGCGCTTTTTTGCACAAGCTTACTGTACTTTGTGCTCCCTATGCTTAACATGGGCAGCGCAAAGAGTAAGCAATCAGTAATTAGCGTTAGGATCACATTGTCCTAATGCTTCTGCAGAATCAGTTAGCAGCAGTTGGAAGCCCCTCCAAAAAAAAATCATATACTCACCTCTCATTCCGTGGCGAGAACGGTGGTCCGATCCGACACTTCTGGCCGTCGGGAGCAGAGTGAGACTGGAGAAAAAAAAGTTCCCACTTTCCCTCCGCAATCACTCCACGGACCTGCAGGATCTCGCAAGAGGCGAAATCCTGCCGTTCATGTGACCTGGCTGCACAAGCCTCCATGGAATCAGGGGCGTAACTACCAGGGGTGCCGAGGGTGCCAATGCACCTGGGCCCTTGAGTCCGGGGAGCCCACACTCGCCTGTCTGGGCCTGGGGGCTTGCCTATATTTTATATATACAATTCTTTTTTAAATTGATTTTATACTTATTTGTGAATTTTACTTTGGAGCTCTTTGATACACTCATACACACTGCACATTACTGTTAGTTTTGTTGCTGTGGAACTCTGATTTCCACTGATACACACCGCATATTACTGTGAATTTTATTGTTGTGGAGCTCTGTGATACGCTCATACACACTGCACATTACTGTGAGTTTTATTGCTGTGAAACTCTGTGAAATGTTCATACACTGCACATTATTGAGTTTTATTGCAGTGGAGCTCTGTGATACGTTCATACACAGTGCACATTACTGTGAGATTTATTGCTGTGGAGCTCTTTTATATGCTCATACACACGCGCACATTACTGTGAGTTTTATTGCTGTGGAGCTCTGTGAGATACAAATAGTGCACATTACATTAAAAATGGGATGGACTGAAGAGGTCATAGTGTACCTGGAAAAAATGTGACACTGATTGTCTGGAGTCAACATTGATAACCTGGAGGCGACCAATGCATGTTGACGGGAGGGGGGACAAAATATGTTTTTGCCTAGGGTGGGCAGGGGGGCGTCATGGTTCCTGCACCTGGGCTCTGAGGTTTCTAGTTACGCCTCTGCATGGAATCTTATGGAGGCGATGGAGGGGATGCTCGCGACGGTGCGCTAGCACTGACGCGAGCATCCTGGAAGCTAGCAGCCACTACGGGGCAGGCTGCTGGACTCAGTGCCTGACCCATAATCCAGTTGTAAAATGGGGACGCTAAGCAGAGATTTGTGACCACAAATTTTTCCCTTAGCTTCCCCGTTTTAGCCCAGGGCAAGTGATGGTGTCCAGTGTCAGCAAGTTTCTAAATATACAATATTTTATAGTTTTCATTATTAGTATAATTAATATTTATATAGTTCTATAATTTTTGTCCTACTACTTTTTTCTAATTGCCGTTCACACTTGCTTCAAATACTTTGTGCTCTAGAAGTCATTGTTATTTGATATCTTTCTTAAACAAAATACTTTTCACTGCCAAAAAAGAAATCATAAGTAAAAAAATAAAATAATAATAAATGAAATTAAAAAGGAAATTTGCATAAAAAGCCCTATTTGCATTTTTAACCCTGGACTGATGTCCTTCTTGTCGAGAAACACAATTCTCATATAGACCTCACTCTATACACTATCACCCTGTATTACTAACAGGAACTAAATAAAAAGATCAGCAAAATGTATTGCTGAATTGCAACATGTACAGAGAGGGCAGAACTGCCGGATGCTCTGGGGTCATCTACTACTGTACAGAAATAGAATAACAGGGATATTCAAAGAGAATCGAAAAGTCACCGTATGTTCGGTGACTTTTCGTTCCCTGCACTTCGGGGCGATTCGGCGATCCTATTTCGCCAACCATGCGATGTATTCAGCAAGCACCGCAGGGCCCCTGTACTGCAGGGAAAACCCGCTAACTATTTTTGTAAGATGCCTTGCTAATAATTTGACTATGATCTCTACAAATCCCCATAAGAGAGGGATTATTGTCAATCGTTTTTATTATATATCCGTATCACATTTATTGTATTTGACACAAAAGGGATTTCTGCTTGTATGCTAATAATTAGGGATGAGCTGTTCGGTTCGATCAGTTCGGAGATCGATTCGAACTTTGGCCGATCACAAGTTCGCGAACTTCGAACTTTTTGGCGTGTTCAGTTCGAGTTCTAAATAAAAAATTGAGAAAAGTATAAAAAATGCTTAAAAAATACAAAAAAAACTAGAAATAAAGAGCCTCTTTACTGCAGAATATTATAAGCAACGGTTTATTAGATATTGAATTAAAAACTAATGTCTAGGTGCAAAGATTCTCACCTCTAAATGACCAGTGCTCTCAAACGGCGTAAACAACAGGTGTTTAATTAGTGTTTGGAAATAACATGTGCTTCTAATAAGTCCGGTCTCATGAATTTGATACATTGTATGCAGACTGGGAGTGCCAGGTGTCGTGTGTGGGTCTGTGATGGCGATATATCCATACATCCTACAAATCCGCCACTTCACAGGCAGGTTATGGGGACCTCCTAGGCACGATATTTGAAGGAATTTTTCGTTTTTATTTTTAACCCTTATTTTATGGAAAACTCACTGTTCCTTTAACCCTTTCACTGCTGAGGCATTTCACCGCTGTGTGCTGAGCTAATTTTTACAGCTTTCGCTCATCATGTTTAAACGCGATTTGAAGCCACATTTTATTATACGACCCAGACATGTTATATATCGTTCTTTCCGGCAGACTCGGCAGATTCATAATATATCATTTTTATATGTATACGTCATGTTCTGCCTGTATACTCTAACAAAAATGCAATAAAACTTGAATTTTTAATCATCTGCAGCGTGTAAAGTGTTTTTTTTCACCTTTTATCACATTCACATTTGCGGTTATATTTTCTATGGGGTGCGCTTGTAAAAAAAATTGAAATGGGGACTTATTAAATTATGCGATTATGTGCTTTTTAGCAAACGCACACCATAGAAAAAAATCATTAGTGCAGCATCATTGTTCACATTATATTTGAAATGTGAACAATATTGCTGCATTAATAAAAATAACACACAAAAAAATACAGGTTTTTTTATTTTTTTACTTTATACCTGGTCATGTTGGGTATCATTAGAAAGGCCATGCTCATTGACACCCTCCATGACCCCCTAGCTGCCACGGTTCTGGAGATATCAGAGTTCAAATGAACCCCCTATCTCCACCAGGGGATTCCGGGCAGCTAGGGGTTCCCCGGCTATCTGACATCATCACGCTATGCGTGAGGATGTCAGGCAGTGAGGGGAGACCCGGGATGTGGAGCCGCCATAGAAGATGGCGGCCCCACCTGAGCCAGGCCGCACTTCGGCGCCGCAAGGCGCCGAAGTGCGACCCGGTGCCTAAGGAGTAAGACTAGGGTCAGACTAAAGCATTGTTTGCGTTGTCCATGAAAAAGTGCGTTAGAACGAATGGATGCATTTTTTCACGGAATACGCGATAGAGGTCATACGATGCGCATTTTCTTCCTTGATTTTGTACGGTTAACAATAAAACACTTTTTGCATCTGGACGTGATGTTGGCCGGACATTAGCAGCGTCTGACGTCTCCTAATCACACACACATGCCACTAGCGGACACAGCGCACTCTGTACGTCAGTACTAGCGGTTTGACGTTCTCGAAAAAATGCGTTCGTTTGCCACTTCCGTTGCGTAGCTGCACTTTTGTGTGGCCGTTCTTCGTATGCTGCCCGGCATTGGACGTAATTTGCTGCTAGCGCGGCCGTGATTTAGTGCGGCTAAACGCACGTTAATACTGCGTTAGTCTGACCTTTAGCCTTAAAGCCAGGCACTGCTTAAAAGGGAAGACTCTCCCCTTTTAAGCGGTGCCTGACTTTTTTTGTGGGACCTCCCCTCCCTTCCAGGTGATCTCCCGGCATTGCCGGGGGTCGCCTGGAAATGACGTCTTTGCGCATGGTGCGATGACGTCATTTACGTCGGGAGGAGCTTGACTTCAGCATCTGAGGACGCTGAAGTCAGAACGCCGCGGGACCCTGGACAGAGAGGTGAGTATCTCCACCGGGGGTCCTGCAAAGCTGATGACGTGTGGGATACGTCCTCCTCAGCATACAGCGGGAGTAACTGAGGACATGTCCCACATGTCATCAGCAGTGAAGGGGTTAAAAATGTCTTTTTTTTTTTAAACTTTTTGTCCTTGTTTCCTGTTCCCCAGGGCACTACCCGGACCCGGACATTGTTTTTAAATGTTTATATACATCCTACAAATCTGCCACTTCACGGGCAGGTTATGGGGACCTCCTAGGCACGATATTTGATGGAATTTTTGTTTTTATTTTTAACCCTTATTTCATGGGAAACTTTAAAAATTAATTTTTTTTACTTTTTGTCCTTGTTTCCTGTCCCCCAGGGCACTACTCGGACCCCCATACACCTTTTATGGCAAATATCTTGCATATATTCCCTCTTGGAGGGCACTTTAAAAATCGAACTTTGAGTCCCATTGACTTGTATTGAGTTCGTGTTCATGTTCGAGTTCGAACTTCGGCTCATCCCTACTAATAATGCAGACCCTGTGTGAAGTTGTGCAAGATAAGGGACACCATGTAGTGTCTACTTGAAGAGTTCATCAACTGTTTATCTGGTGTATGGAGAGTTAGAAAAAAAATCTACTTGTCCAGCGGACTAAAGTGGTACCCAATCTACTTGTCCATTAACAAAAATGTAAGCCTCGCAGCTATTTACAGTTACAAGTACTTATACAGCGCCAACAGATTCCGTAGCGCTTTACAATGGGGAAGCAGGAACAGGTGACATAATAAATAATAAAACATAAGGAACAGACGGCCCTGCCTGTAGGAAAGTGGACTCTAGTCTCTAGACCACACGGCCACTTTCACGACATTCATGACAAGCTTCCATGTCTTTATTTATTTTGTTATTTACCTTTTTTCTTTTTCTAAACTTGTCCATTTCCATTATTATTTTCCCTTTACACCAGTAATGGATGTTTCCTGCTTCTCTAAAGTGAATATTTATCTTTTAGCTCTTTCCATTCTTTTTGCTACATTTTTGTATTATCTTTGCTTTTTTTAATTATAATTTGTTATTGAATTAAAAAGGAAAATAAATTGTTACAGAGTGGGGTTATTTTTGCTTTAGTGAGCTTTTATTGATACACACAATTTTAACAGCAACTAATGACTGACTTTTTGTCTTTTTGTAGTTGTACAAAATATTTAATGTTTGCTGGGGTGATGCTAGAAGCTGCTGTGGTTTGATCTGAAATTAAGAAAATCAGTACCAATTGCTGAAAAAATAAACTTCACTCACAGTACATTCTCCAGAGACGGTAAAAACACATATTTGACAATTTAGAAGAGTTGACTTTATGTTACTCTATTGCTATTTGTTGAATTATGGTTGATCGTTGAACGGTCATTTGCTTTGTAAGACGAGAACACTTGATCAACATTTTCATAAACGAAAACAAAGTGAACCTTATGGACAGATTTCAACTTTTCAAATTTTTTCATTTTTGCCATCTGGTTGGGCCAGGAGATAAAGAGGAAAGGAAGGGAGATGGTTATGTTTTTTTTTTTTTCTTCTAATGAGAACCTGGCACGGCAGATTATTAGGCCAGAGGGCATGTAGGGAGACGTTGCGCATTGGTTGATAAACTGCTGTTCCAATTTGGATCCTGGCAAAGAAATCAAGAAAATGCAACTATAGTCATTAGCAGCATGTTTTCCTGATTCCAAATCTTAGACTAAAAGGTAGTGCACAGTGAGTAAGAATAGAGGAACCAAGGTGGCGGATGGGGTATTACTTTGAATTTTAAACAAGATCAGCTCTGTTGTGTATCTTGTCTCAGATGCTTTATTAGTAATCACCCAAGTGTGTGATTGAATTGTATACAAGGGATCAAAGCTCTTGGAACCAATTAATATGTACCTCCTCTAAGGCTATAATTCAACCCAAGTTGTGTATGAATCGACCTAGGAAGCCCATCTTATAAGATGACTCGATTACTGTATTAGGAAAATCAACCCGGCGCGGAGTTAAATATGTAAAAAAGACTGGCTTGCCTGGATTCACTAAATATCACTTTCGAAGTGATGTCCTTTGATAATGAATATACAATGCACAATGCATAGAATCTGGCTGTGGTTTACAAGAAGATATCCAGAGGGCAGGAATTAAACATCATTACAGGTAGCTGCATACAGCAAGACTCCACAATGATTTAATCACATAGCGATGGCACTTTTTTATTATCCTCCAATAGCAGTATGTTTTATGCTCATGGAGACAATACACAAATTGTGGAAAAGTGCCACTATGACAAAATTATTACAAACATTAAATTACTGTATAAGCTTAGGGCTATTTTCCACTCGAGTCTTACGTGGCCCTCTTGATTGATTCATTGGAGTCCTATGAACTCCAGGAGGGAATACCAACAGCGGTACGCAGGGGTGCATAGTGCCACTTCTGGTATCTGTTAGCAAGTCTCTTGCTTTATGAGCTGAGCCTCTACAACACAGCTTGCTCCTAACAGAGCTGGTAATAGGGAGCTACTAATGCTTAACCCCATAGTGACCAGGCGATTTTACAAAAGTCTGTCCGAAAGTACCCATTTCTGTTTTTACATTTCTGCGCTCTAATTTTCCTCTTACTCATTTATGGAACCCACACATATTATATACCGGTTTTCTTGCCATTAAATGGACTTTCTGAAGATACAATTATTTTCATCATATTGTATAATTTACTATAAAAGAAATTATGAAATATGATGAAAAAATTAAACAAACACACTTTATCGAACTTTGACCCCCAAAATCTACAACCGCCAAAAAAGACCCCAGCTAAATAGTTTTTAAATCTTGTCCTGAGTTTAGAAACACACAATTTTTACATATTTCTGCTTTTTGACCCCTTCACTGCTGGGCCATTTCACCTCTGTGTGGTGGGCTCATTCTGACCGTTTTATGCTCATCATGTTTAAACGTGATTTGAAGTCCTATTTTATTATATCCCCACAGACATTTTTTTTTTATTTTTACACCAAACATGATCATATTTGGTATCATTGGAAAAGCCATGATCAGAACCCCCCCCGCTCCACTTAACAGCTAGGGAGTTAACGGGCCATCTAATGTCATTGCACATATGACGACGATGCCAGTGGGTGGGGCCCCCAAGATGTCAGCCACCTCCATTAGCAGATCACAATCTGGCACCAAATGCAATCTGGAACCTAAGAGGTTAAAGAGAGGCACCACTGGAAAGGGCAAACTCTGCCTTTTCCAGCGATGCCTCTCTTTTTTTTTATTTGCAGCCATCTGGGAGGGAGAGGGGTCCAAATAACCCCCCTCCCCTTTCCGATCTCCCCTGCAGGTGCCTGGGGTGCGCCTGAAACTGACATCAATGCCCGCCGATGATGTCAGTGCGATGGCCGGGGCCCATAAAACCGTCGAGTCGGCTTCAAGGAAGACAGACCGATGTGGGACCTGAGCCATAGAATAGAGTATAGTGAATTAGGGAGGGGGATTAAAGACCATGATCTATATACTGTGCCCTTGGCCCTTAAGGGGAATTTTCCCCAGAACGTACTATGTACATCAGTGGTCCTTATGGGGTTAATGGCTACAACTGTCATTTGGTATTTGTGACTTATTATTACCAGCTTGAGCAAATTAGGGTCCTAGTTATATAATTTTTCAGATCAACTTAAAGGCCACTACCACCAAAATATGAAATGTCCTTATTGTTTATTTTATGTCGTTGATATCTTGTATGTGCTTTGTTTTTCTATTATATGTTTAGTTAAGAAAATATTTTACTCTATATGTGTCATTGGGCGCATCAATTTTTCTATAGGCTGATAGCCAAACGTTCTACTTTAATATTTTTACTATATATCCAATTTGTTTATAGTTTAATGCAAGTGGTTTACTATAAAACCTCATTGTTGATCTTAGCACTACCTCCAATTGTCAAGGATTGGTACCGACTTTGCAGATATGAGCCCGGTATGCTGTAATGCACACACAACTAGAAGAAGGGTGGGGGTGGAATACATGATGGAAAAGAAGCAAACGAGCTGTGGGACGAGGGGCAGGACAGGAAAAGTGCTGACCAGACACCAGCAGGAACACATGGAGGTTTTGGAGCTTAGAGACACTGGGTACTTGGAGACACATGGAGATCTGGGGACACTTGGAGATGGGTGGAGTAGTTATTTATTGGAAATCAGTCAGTGCCTGATGCTTATACCTGAGAGTGCATGTGCAGCAAAGAAACCCAGGGCTGGGTGTACAGAGATCTGGGACGATAGCACCAGGCTACTCCAAATTCTGGGCTGGAATATGGCTGTCACATTTTCCCAGCGCAGCCAGACCCCCTGGTGCTGAGAGCTCTTCTCAGTCCTCATGGTTTTCGTGGTTAATCTGTTTTGGTTCCTCACCTCTGGAGTCTCAGGGCCCTATTACATTCCTCGCGCATTTTTTTGCGCGTGCAAATGCGCATTTGCGCGAGGGGCTAAACCATTTGCGCTGAACATCGAATTGCGAAAATTTGTGCGTGCATCTATACTTAACATTGTCAGCGCAAATGCGTTCGTGTGCTGGTACACGGTTGGTATTACAATCTTCGCGCAACTTTGTACGAACGATGTTTGCGCAAATTTTTTTAACGTCTTTGAAAAGCAGGTGGTAACTGTAAATTTGATCGTTCTGGCCGAAACTAAATACACCAGCACGAAAAAATAAATACAGCCCAGTACAGTTACACATTCTACACATACCCAAACAATAAAATTAATAAATTGTTTATTTATTTTTTTTGCTTTAGCACATATACGCAGATTGACTTTGACAGGCGCAACAACCTAACGTTAGAAAATGGTTAATTCTGATTGGCTGAATCCCGTGAAAAAACAGTCTGCCCACCTATTTCTGCGCGCATTAACGTTAATGCGCGCACGATTTTGTGCGTCATTTTTGCGCATTAAAATTAGTGACGGACGAAAAAATGCGCTCGGATCGTAATACCACGTTAATTTTCGTGCGATAATGAATTTTGCTGTGCGCCAAAAAAATTGCACTGCGCGGACGATATTGCGCGAAGATTGTAATAGGGCCCTCAGTGTCTGATTAGACCTGTGGTCACATTACCTGCACTGCTCTTTATATATGGCCAGCAGTGCATTAGTTCTTTGGTCCAGTATAGGTCTTCTCTGCTGTGTGCCTGCATTCTGTATTTTGGTTTTGATTATTCTGATATCTGACTCCTGGCTTTGCATCCTGACATTTCTTGCAATTAACCCCTGGTACTGTATATTGATATCTTGGTTCCTGACTCCTGGCTTTGTATTCTGACGTTTCTTGCAATTAATCCCTGGTACTGTATATTGATATCCTGACTCCTGGCTATGTATCCTGATGTTTCTGGTAATTAACCCCTGACTCTGTATATCGATATTCTAGTTCCTGTTTCTTGTCCTGTATTTCCTGTATTGGAGTGTATCTAGTGCAGCAGCTTATTGCTTTGGATTATAGAGACCACCTCAAGGAACTCTTTCTAGTTAGAACCGTTGTTGCTAGAAATCCCTTTCTGTCATTTCTGGTTTACCCCTGTTATTCATTGTGTTTACTTCCCACCCTGTATTCTGTATAGACAGAAGGACATACAAGGACCTTACCCCAGTGCAGGGCTTTCCTCTTGTGTTTGTATCCTGTCCTGTTTCCTCTGGTTCTATTGTATCCTGTGTCCATGGTTCTGCATGATGCAGAGAGACACATACCTGCCTAAAGGCTTACTAAAACACACAGCACAAAGGACCCCCCTTTGGCTCCTGAGGGGGGCAAATGTGACAATGGCGACAAGAAGGGAGGCTGTCGAGTTCATACTGCTGCTATACCACTTCTACCATGGCTTAATCTATGGTTGTCCCTTGACACTGGACATGAGCCGCGACATGAATATCAACACCAATGCAGAAAACTTTAAGGACAGGTATGTCTTATCAGTAGCAGTAACAATTTTATTTCTTACCCTAAATCCACCAAAGTCTAACTCTTATCCTCAAGCTGAAAAACCTCAACACTGCAAATTTCCCAGATCCAACAGCTGACTTCCTCCAAAGCTTAACTGAAGTGATGATCCATGTTTATTTCTGCTGAGACCTTTATGTTGAGGCAGTATTGCATGGCAGTTGGCATTTCTTTCTTGCTGTTTCAGCAATATGGAAGTCTTGTTCCATGGAGCCATGAGCACACTGGATTTTTGTTTTGTAATCTGGAGCTCTCATAACTGTTCAGGCCAGAAAAGGAATCACAACTCAATATCATACGACAAACAATATTTAGAACATTCCTTGGAATTTTTTGATAACATATGGGAAACTCACAATTACATGTTATTTCATTCTGTAATTGTTTTATGGTTTTCTTACTTTAACATAGACATACACTGCCTGGCCAATAAAAAATCTACTATAATCACACTCTAATATTTGGTTGGGCCGTGTTTTGCTTTGATTGCGGGACACATTCACCACGGCATTGTTTCGATAAGCTTATGAAATGTCACAATGTTTATTTCTGTCCAGAGTCGCACTAATTTGCGGCCAAGATCTTGTATTGTTGATGGGAGAGTTGGACGCTGCATAAAATCGTCTCCAGCACATCTCAAAGATTCTCAATGGAGTTAAGGTCTGGACTGTGCGGTGGCCAATCCATGAGTGAAAATGATGTTTTATGCTCCCTGTCCTGAACCACTCTTGCACAATTAGAACCCGATGATAAATCCTGGCATTGCCATCTTGGAATATGTCTGTGCCACTACAGAAAAAAAAAAAACATTGATGGGAAAAATGTGGTCATTTAGTATATTCAGGGAGTCACATGACCTCATTTTTTGCAGCTGAAACATATTAATCGTTACATTAATTATCCATTAGCAAACTCTAACCTATCAGCTTATTTAAATCCAGGTGGTGACTATTTTTTTGGCCAGGCAGTGTATGCTCATTCAATATGTTTTATTTGTCATCACTTAATAATAATAATGATAATAATTTTTATATCATTATACAGGCATTTATACAGCACCAACATACACTATATTGCCAAAAGTATTCGCTCACCTGCCCTGACACGCTTATGAATAAGTGACATCCTATTCATAATCCATAGGGTTCAATATGACGTCGGTCCACCCTTTGCAGCTATAACAGCTTCATCTCTTCTGGGAAGGCTGTCCACAAGGTTTAGGAGTGTGTTTATGGGAATTTTTGACCATTCTTCCAGAAGCGCATTTGTGAGGTAACACACACATGTTGGATAATAAGGCCTGGCTCTCAGTCTCCGCTCTAATTCATCCCAAAGGTGTTCTATCGGGTTGAGGTCAGGACTCTGTGCAAGCCAGTCAAGTTCATCCACACCAGACTCTGTCATCCATGTCTTTATGGACCTTGCTTTGTGCACTGGTGCACAGTCATGTTGGAAGAGGAAGGGGCCTGCTCCAAACTGTTCCCACAAAGGTGGGAGCATGGAATTTTCCAAAATGTCTTGGTATACTGAAGCATTCAGAGTTCCTTTCACTGGAACTAAGGGGCCAAGCCCAGCTCCTGAAAAACAACCACACACCATAATCCCCCTTTCTTCAAACTTTACACTTGGCACAATGCAGTCAGACAAGTACCGTTCTCCTGGCAACCGCCAAACCCAGACTCGTACATCAGATTTCCAGATGGAGAAGCACGATTCGTCACTCCAGAGAACGCGTCTCCACTGATCTAGAGTCCAGTGGCGGCATGGTTTACACCACTGCATCTGACGCTTTGCATTGCACTTGGTGATGTATTGCTTGGATGCAGTTGCTCGGCCATGGAAACCCATTCCATGAAGCTCTCTGCGCACTGTTCTTGAGCTAATCTGAAGGCCACATGAAGTTTGGAGATCTGTAGCGATTGACTGTGCAGAAAGTTGGCGACCTCTTTGCACTATGCGCCTCAGCATCCGCTGACCCCGCTCCCTCAGTTTACGTGGCCTACCAGTTCTTGGCTGAGTTGCTGTCATTCCCAAACACTTCCACGTTCTTATAATACAGCTGACAGTTGACTGTGGAATATTTAGGAGCGAGGAAATTTCACGACTGGATTTGTTGCACAGGTGGCATCCTACAGTTCCACGTTGGAATTCACTGAGCTCCTGAGAGCGACCCATTCTTTCACAAATGTTTGTAAAAACAGTCTGCATGCCTAAGTGCTTGATTTTATAAACCTGTGGCCATGGAAGTGATTGGAACACCTGATTCTGATTATTTGGATGGGTGAGCGAATACTTTTGGCAATATAGTGTATTCCGCAGCGCTTTACAATAGGTGAGCACAAACAGGAGACGTACATGATAGATAATGAAAAGATGACCCTGCCCGTAGGATAACTGTCCAGGTAGTACAGCACTTATCCCATGAGCTTACAATCTACTGGGGTAGGTGAAACAGATAGGAGCAGAGGGAGTGTGCAGATGGTTAGAAGGGCAGCATGGGAAGAACCAGAAGCCTGGGCTTAGTGAGAGTGATTAGAGAGAGAAGTGGAGACAGCTGGAAGAGAAATGAAAATATGGACCTGCCCTGGGTGGGAGGGTGGATGGGGAGGGTGGATGGGGAGGGTTGGGTGGGACAGCAGAGGGGAAGGAGCCATGCAGTTTGTCTTGCGTGTATGCTTGATGCAGGGTCAGGGGCACAGAGGGGAAGGAGCCATGCAGTCTGTCTTGTGTGTATGCTTGATGCAGGGTCAGGGGCAGAGAGGGGAAGGAGCCATGCAAAATATAGCTCTTTTTCTATTATTATCCACAAACAGAATTATGAAAATTAAACAAATTACTATTCTAGTTGCGATACTTAAAATACATACAGTGCCACTGACCCAATGTACTCAGATTTTGCTATTAATGCAAATGTAAAAAAAAAAATCCTATTGTGTTGTCAATCAAATTATCCCATTCCCGGGTAACTTTAATTGTTAAAAGATTAAAATGTTAATATGCTAGTAGAAATATCTGTATTTGTTCTCTCTCTACCACCGTTCTTTACCAATTCACCCCTCCTGTGTGAGTGTATGATTTATTATATTACAGTCAGAGTTTAAACACAAATTTGTCTTCCCTTTGTCCTTAATCTTGATTTGCCCTGTAGGTTAGTCTTATCATAAAGACAGTATGAATGACTATCTCAGCTCTTTTGCTCATTAATACAGTTGGAAATTGATGAGCAGGCCTCAGAAACTGTGGATTTTCTGGTCTAGAATTATAGCCCTTATTTATTCTAGAGGAGTCATGCAGTTTTCTAAGTAAATATATGTAAAATGTTTCATCCACCCCAAAATAAACACTATAATTAATTGCCTGATTCAGGAAACTGACACATTGAATTTGCGGTTAGCCTATGTTAGGTAAAAATCTAATTTTCTCAGTGGAATACTGCGACTGTGTGACTGGGAGTACATTTAAATCGGTGATACATATTGAAAATGATAAATAATCTATAGGAAAGTGACGATGTATGTGATACATGTTGTATTTTATCCCTCACTTTATTAAAATGTGTTAAAATTACAACTGTGCAATAGAGATAAGCAGAACATGGGGCATAATTAAACTTGATATTTTTTCCCAAAAAGAAGAATATACAAAAGATCTGATTGATCGTAGGCTAATCGATATCTAGAACAATGAAAGAGAATACAAACCTTTAAAATTCAAACGTTATCTTGAAATAAACAAGTAGTATCGAAGGAGAGATTGTGTTATATAACGTAAAATATTGACATCCCTAATATTTCTGCAGAGAACGAACAAGTGAAAATATTTAATTATGCAAAGTAACATAATTCAATTTAACAGACTTTTCAATTTTGTGCATACTTCTCAATGACAACATAGTACCAAAATCACTGCATTTTCCCTCTTATATGTGTCAACAATACATCCGGTTGTTTTGGGTGGGGGGGGTGTTGCAAGTCATGATTTTATTTTCAAATGCACGACATATGTATGTTCTGTAAATCTGTATATCTGTGTAGTTTTTAACCCCTTAGTGACTGGGCGGTTTTACACAAATCCTTCCTTTAGTGACCGCTGCTGTTTACGTTTCTGCGCTGTTCGTGTCTAGGTCAAATTTTCCTCTTACTCGTTTATGCAACCCACACATATTATACACCGTTTTTCCCGCCATTAAATGGACTTTCTAAAAATACCATTATTTCCATCATATCGTATAATTTACTGTAAATAAAATATGAAATATGATGATAAAATGGTAAGAACACACTTTTTCATAATTTAATCCACAAAATCTATGAGCCAGTTCACCTATGTGCGCTGAACTCATTCTGACGGTTTTATGCTCATTATTTTTAGATGACAACCTAGGTCCTATTTAACTAAACCTCCCCCAGACAAATTTTTTTTTTAAAAAAAACAATTTTTTTAAAAAAAACAATTTTTTTAAAAAAAAATTTTTAAAGTTATTTATTTATTTATTTATTTTTGTTTTAGCTTTTTTTTTTTTTTACACCAAACCATGATCAGGCCTTTCCAATGATGTCCAACATGACCCTCAAGTTGCCACGGATCCAAACGATCTCCCTATCTTCTCTTGGCAGCTAGGGGGTTAACTGGGCCACATATGGTGGGGATGTCAGTGGGTGGGGGGTGACCTGGAGGCTTGGCTGACATCCAAGATGTCAGCCACCTCCAGGTTTAAATCAGTGCCGAGTCGCAATCCGGCGGCGAAACAGTTACTTTTATAGACCCCTGAAAAGAGGAGGCTCTCCCCTTTCCAGCAGTGCAGCATCGCTGTAGGATGAGTGGTTGGGGAGATCGAGGGCTCCAAAGTAGCCCCCGCCCTCCCCTTACTTGATTTCATTGCAGGCGCCGAGGGGGCGCCTGCAGATGATGTCTCACCACGCAGCGTGGTGATGTCATCGTGTCCGCCGGCCCCTCTAAAATAGAGGGGCAGGCTTCCTCCCTTCCAGAGCTCTGTTGGAGCCAGTGATGGAGGTAAAAGTATCGGTGGGAGGGAGGTTAGGAGCCCGCTGACGTATTATGTACGTCCGCGGGTCTAAGGGAGACCTGCGGGTGGGACGTACATGGTACGTCAGCGGTCATTAAGGGGTTAATATCTTGCATTTATCACTTTGTATTTCTGTACCTACTGTAACAATTCAATGTTCTTGAACACAGGACATACTTTAAAACGAGAGAAATCTCAATGTATCTATCCTGGTAAAATACTTCATAAATAAATAAATAATAGGTGATACAGCAGAAAGATGGGGAAGGGAAAGGAAACAAATAATATAACAAGAGTTTCAATAAAGTGTCCAGAGAGTAACAATTAGATTAGATTTACAACATGTTATGAACAAAGGGAGATAAAAACCTATGGGCCCTAATACATTCTTCACGTTAAAACGGAAACACCAGGGAGAAAAACCTGCACCTGCAGGTTTCTCCTTTGCGTCAACGTTTTAGCGTGATATTACAATGCAGGCACTAGAAAAGTGGCCGGAATTGTAATCCGACACTAAACCGCGGGATGCGCGCGGCAGCGCTAAGCGCTGCCGGAGCATCCACTCGATGGAGTCCATAGGACTCCATTGAGTTTCTGCTCTGCTGGTCACATGACCTGCCGGATCTCGCCTTGAAAGATCCGGCAGGTCGGCGTAGTGATCCACAGAGGGAGACTGGAGGACTTTTTCCCCCATTCTCTCCCTGCTCCCGGCAAACAGAGGATGCGGTTAAAGCTACGGTCCTCGCCGTGGGATGGAAGGTGAGTATCTGTTTCATTTGGAGGGAATTCTGGCTGGTGCTAACGGATTCTGTCAGGTTAACCGCAGCCGGACAGTAATTAGCATTAGTATATTGTTATACTAACGCTAATTAACACTTTGCGCTCCCCATATTAAGCATAGGGAGCGCAAAGTAAGTAACCTCGTGCTGAAAAGAGCAAGATACCAATCGCTAACGAGTTTTTTAACCCGTTAGCGTTTGGATTGTAATATGGTGTGCCCGTGCTAGGGCCACCAGGGCTAATGTTAA
Organism: Leptobrachium leishanense; assembly: GCA_009667805.1. NCBI lineage: Eukaryota > Metazoa > Chordata > Amphibia > Anura > Megophryidae > Leptobrachium > Leptobrachium leishanense. The sequence continues at coordinate 72,364,329 of CM019065.1, forward strand.
CGCTGACACAGGTGAGCGCTAACGTTAGCACGAAGAATGTAACAGTGCCCTTTGTCTTTCAAATAAGGGCTCAATTTAATTCTGTCGACTGATTTTTCAAAAAACCTATTGGCTACTAGGGATGAGCTGTTCGGTTCGGAGTTCGATTCGAACATCGTCTGTTCGCATTTTCACGAACTAGGAACATTTCCACGTGTTTGCCGCATGTTCGCCCACAATGCACCACAATGGACCACAATGCACAATGCAACATAAAAATATAAAACAAATATAACGATATAAAAAATAAATTTCCACATCTGCGCGTTATACCTGTAACAATGGAATCTTAATGTATGGATTTGAGATTTTTAACTATACAGCAAGGAGGTTACGTGGTTTAACTGCAAATGCGGATACTAATTACATTTCCGCGTGTTTGCCGCATGTTCGCCCACAATGCACCACAATGGACCACAATGCACTTTTCCACTGGCATGAAGTTTGTAATTGGCTACAGTCTTGCACCTGACCACAGGTGAGGTGCAAGACTATGCCAATCACGGCTCAAAGTCCAGTTTGGGCAAATTTTGCCCAATCATGGGCTCACAGAGCTAAGTCCCGCAGCACACTATATAAGGCTTCACACAGCCTTCAGCACGTGTTTTTTGAGAGGAGATTGTTGTGTTAGTGTGTGTTCTCACTGCCAGTCTGCCAGCAGCTATTGGGGGGGGGGTCGCATTTATACAAAATATCTGGTAATTGTTCTAATCTTTGTGTTCTCACTGGCTGCCACCAGCAGTTTTGGGGGTCAGTCATTTCTACAAAATATCTGGGAATTGTTGTAATCTTTGTGTTCTCACTGCCACCAGCAATTTTGGGGGTCAGTCATTTATACAAAATATCTGGGAATTGTTCTAATCTTTGTGTTCTCACTGCCACCAGCAATTGTGGGGGTCTCATTTCTCCAAAATATCTGGGAATTGTTGTAATCTTTACTGGGTGTTGAGATTGGATCACTGGCCAGAATTTAGCCAATATGCTATGCAGCTACTAAGTTGCCCTTCATCCAGCGTGCTTTCTGAAAGGACGTTTAGTGCCGCTGGAGGTTTTGTCACAGACAAAAGAGTGCATCTGTCCACCGACTCTGTAGACCGGCTGACATTTATAAAAATGAATCAGTCCTGGGTCAGCAGCTATCAATCCCCTGATGCTGACGTAACGGAATAGATCGGGGATCTCTTCTGCATTCACAAAACCTCCACCACTGCACTCTTCCACAATACCACAAAAGGGTTACGGTGTGAAGGCACTTGCTGCCACCAAAGGCACAATATTTGGCTGCACTGACGCCTTTACCAGATTCATATCTTTTTAATATAGGACCGCATGGTCCAACCCTGCATTCTTCCACAATACCACAGAGGGGTTACTTACAGTGTGAAGGCACAATATTTGGGTGCACTGACGCCTGTACCAGATTTATATCATTTTAATATTGGATCGCAGGGTCCAACCCTGCCCTCTTCCACAATACCACAGAGGGGTTATGGTGTGACAGCACTGTTGCCGACACTAAAGGCCCAATTTTAAAGCACCTATTGTTACTTTCATCCAAAACCTGCATAAGTTTCACCATAATTTAGTCAAAAAAATCACTAAACTTGTTCTGCGTGTCCTAAAAGGTCTCCTCTTTTAATACAGACTGCCGCCCCAAGCAGTTGTTTATGAATAGATTAAAGGAAAACCATTTACCATCATTTGAAACGTCATTTTTTTTGTTTTTAAATGTTTCTATACATCCTACAAATCCGCCACTTCATGGGCAGGTTATGGGGACCTCCTAGGCACGATATTTGAAGGAAATTTTCATTTTTATTTTAACCCTTATTTCATGGAAAACTCACTGTCCCTTTAAAAACGTTGTCTAAAAATTGTCTATAAAAGGAATTCCAAAAAAATGTCCCAATTTAGTAAAAAATATCAGGCTGGTAAACAACAGCCCAAAAAATAAAGTGTAAGAGAGTGTGCACAGACGCGCTTTCTAGGTTTCACTTACTGACTATATATCTCAGACACCGGAAACGCGAGTCTTACTGTAAATCCTGGATATGCAAGCCTTACTGTAAGTCCCAATCATGAACATTTTTACTGTAACAGGAAATTTTACAGTAGTGACTTGCGAGTTGTAGATGTAACATAAAAATATAAAACAAATATAACGATATAAAAAATAAATTTCCACATCTGCGCGTTATACCTGTAACAATGGAATCTTAATGTATGGATTTGAGATTTTTAACTATACAGCAAGGAGGTTACGTGGTTTAACTGCAAATGCGGATACTAATTAGGAGGATGGAGAAACAGTCAGGTGAAGAACAAACAGAACAATGGGGTTATGGAGAGACATAAGGAAGATGATGAAAGACAGTAAATATCCTAGTTTTCATGCAACTCTCATGACAAAGTTTTATTTCGGAAAGGTGTTTCTTATTGAAGATATGAAATGCATGCCCATACTCTAGAACTTGACACAAAACCTGATAAAAATAAGTGTGAGATACTTGAGGTTTATGCATTTATATTTACATGCATAGTCATACATAATTTCATCATATATAATATTTTCCCACGTGATGTCTCTGCACATCATTTGCCAACTATTCATTTATACTAATAACCTCTGGACCAATAATAATAATTTTCAGTGCCAATATACAATTGTCAGGTTTAATATAGCATACAAGTGTGGCATAATTTGTTTTACAACAGTTTTGGTTGAGGTCCTCTAAACAAATGGGCAGGACAGAATTGATGAGATTCAATGCCACCTTCTGTCACGGTTCCCAGATCCCACCACGCAGTACTTAACACCCCACACTCCACAGAGCCCAGAAGCTACCAACAGAGTAGCCGTGAAAGATCGCTAACTGTCTGGTCCTTAGAATTGGCCAGGTAAACTAGCTAGACAGAAAGGGTTAACAACACGGGGAGTAGTCAGCCGAGCCAGAATCAGGAATACAGAGTTCAGAATGGTCAAATGGAATAGCCAGGTCGATATCAGAGCAGTGGCGTAGTACAAGAAAAAGGTCTAGGGCAACAGAAGGCAGAATAGTCAGAAACAAGCAGAGGTCAATAACGTGTTAATTCAATATAGCAGTCAGGTACAAGGCGCTCAGGTATGGATAACCACGATCTGGCAACTGCTGAGAATACACTGAGGGTTTTTAAAGACCTTCACCAGGCCACACCCCCCCCCACTCAAGCCGCGCCTCATGCAACCACCTCCCTGCCTGTCTCCATTTAAACCGGGCATTGGTCAGCGAGCAGCATCAGACATGCTGCCCTCAAGCACACAGGTAGGGCTGGAAGCGCCCAACGTTACCTTCACGTCACTGTCAGGGTTATTCAGAGAGAGGTGAAAAGCAGGAGAATGACTGGAGAATGGAAAATTCTAGTTCAAAATAGCCGATTTGGAAAGTGAGATAAATGGGAGAATTTTTCTGGTTTGGCTATTTTGACCTAGAATTTTCCATTCTCCAGTCATTCTCCTGCTTTTCACCTCTCTCTGAATAACCCTGCAAGGAATCCCTTCCGCACTTTATTCACTAGGAGAGGTTCAATTAATGTAGCCCATTATTTTCTTCCATGAAAATGATATATTTACATAAAAGTATCTTATTTAGACAGAAAGGATACTTTCCGCAATCCTGGTACATCTTGTAGCATTGGTGTAATGCATGCCAACTTCAAAAGAAACCTTGAATGAAAGGTGACTGTTGCTAATAGGCATGCAATACTCCTCTACAGTATGTACGTTTTCATTTTTCTTTCCAATTAAAACCAGGTGCAGGAATCCAAACTATTTTCTTAAGTATTGTAATTAACCCCTGACACTTCAGCTTGTTTTTACTAATCCATCTCGTAGTTCTTTGTCAGGTTGTTAAAATTTTGTTTTTTGCGTTGTTTTAATGAGTCTTTTGCAGCTTCTATTAGAGCTATGAACTATTTCAGTATGTTAGTATTAAATTGGAATCAAGTGCAACAAACTTTAAATCAACATGGAAAAATAACATTTTAAAATGTCCAGAATTTGCCCGAATATGCTCTCTAAATTTATTAATAAATTGAGCTCAATTTGCAATTGCAAAATTTTTTATTTTTTAATGGCAGAAACAAAATACTCACTAGCTTAATTTATTTTGGCCACTGCCTATTTTTGGTTCCTTATTTTTTTAATATTTTGGGAATATTTTTTTTAACCCCTTCACTACTGATATTGAGATAACTTGCTATTCAAAGGCCCCATCTGGTGCCTCTATATCGAGATATCTTGATCTGCTGATCTGCACCCCACAAGCAAATGAAATTTGTTTGCTGCAAGCAAATTTCATTTGCTTTTGAGCTGCAGTGCAGAAAGTGCCCCCAAAGTTTTAGCCCTGTGGGCACAAAGCCCAAAAAGCTAAAACTGTACAATCAGCTGCTCAAAGCTCTGAAATATTAGGCTGTCAGCAGCCGATGCAGGGGAAAAAGAAGAAAATAGACCAGCCGCTCAAACCTCTAACTCAATTTGACAGTAGATGGTGCCATCTACTAGCCAAAAAATGGTTATTTACAGTAAGAAATACAATGGCTACAAACTCAAATATTTATTACTTTATAATTAATTTAAAATGATTTTACAAAAAAACACTGGTTTCTGACAATGTTTTCTTGGAAAATCAGTTGGTAGTGAAGGGGTTAAAATAAAGTGTGTTTTATGATGCAATATGAACCTATTTCTGCACCATTCATTTTTTTTTTCTCTGTATAATCGTCCATGAATCTACTCAGGGCTATTGTTCCAGTATTTCTTGACAATGTTCTCCTTCAAAAAAACATTTAACAAAAACTATTTAATTGCGTGACTTTGGAAAAGTTCCCAGCATACCTCTTAGGCCGGGGCACACGAGACGTTTTCTTTAACGCACAGTACGTGTTTTAAAGAAAACCGACGTCACACTCGACACCTGCTTGTCCCCCCTCAGCGCTGAAAAGCGTGATCGCACAGCCCCGTTAACGCGCATCCTAGTGCATCATCACCGTCGATGTGCTAGGATGTGCGTCGACGCATGTGCAATTCTCCTCGCTCAACAAGTCCACATGCGCAATGCATTTGACACCCGACGTCGCATCAATCCTAGCGCTACAGCCTTTGTGTTCTGAATACGGACGTCTTCAGCGCACGTTAGGCGTAGCGCGCGTTATGCTTGTGTGCGCGTGCGGATCCCCCCTAATGATACGCAGTAATGCACGTCAGTGCGCACAAAAAACGTCCCGTGTGCACCCGGCCTTACCTGGGCAAGAAAAACATAGCAGCAGCTCCAAAATATGCCCAATAATGCAATAACTACAGTATTTGGGCACCAGTGGCCTCCAATCATGTCCTGGAGGCACTTTTTTTTTTGAGAAAGGATTTTACCAGGAAGGATATATTGAGATTTCTCTCGTTTTCAAGTATGTCCTGGGTGGTGAGTATGTACTGTTAGGTGTCTTGCCCAAGTGCACTTACTGGAGAGGTGCTCTTGCTGGGATTCGAACCTGTGTCTCCACAGTCTCTCTCCATAGAAATAATTGTTAAAAAAATACACACTCCGGCTGAGTTAGTAAGTTGTAGAATGTGGGGATGTGATAATGTGATAATATGTGTGGGTTGCATAAACGAGTAAGAGGAAAATGTTACCTAAACACAAACAGCGCAGAAACGTAAAAACAGCAGCAGGCACTTTCGGACAGACAATCGTAAAACCGCCCAGTCACTAAGGGGTTAAACAGCATATAGGATGGTAATGATTGGGATATGGTGTCCCGGCAGTATCTCGCAGCACTAGTCAGCGAGACTGATAGTCATAAAATAACATAAAACATTATGAAACAAAAAAAGGGGGTTGGGAGCTATCCCAAGGGGATAAAGCTGAATAAGGCATCAGAGGGCGTACAGTTGTGTGTAGGAGTACACTGTATACTGTAATTGTTTGTCGGAGTAAAAAGCTACACGAGGGAACTGGTGCAGCACCTGTGGGATATGTGCCACTCTAACTCCCAAATGAAATGTGCTTATTCCATGTTCAGGAATGTCACCTTGTTTACAAAATTGCTTTAATGTTTTTATAGCTTCTGACAATTGCTAATGAGTGTGTAGCGAGACTTTTCAGTGATAAATTGATCGCTAATAAAAGATTTTAATGACTCAACCCAATGTTACAATGGTGGTAAAATTGCACCCACCTGTACCTGAGGGAAGGTGGGTTCAGTTCAGGATAATTGTTTTAACAAGGTGTTACAAATTAACAGAGCAAAGAATGAAAGTTCAAAAAGAGTACAACAATTCCATTCGGAGCTTCAGGGGAAAAAATGCTAAACACACGTACACCAAACCATAACTTGTAAACGGTGACCCTGTGACCTGGCATGGAGAACTCAGTCACGGTAAATGAGGATTCACTGTAAGGGCAGATTTTAGAAGAAAGGGCACTCAAAAGTACACATGATAACTTCTTTATTTACATTTACTCTTTGAAGAAAGAGGAGGAGAGTGAGTAGCTGTTTGTAGACGGTTACAGTCACTTACATAGCGCCAACAGATTCCGCAGTGCTTTACAATGGGGAGATACAAACATAAGACATAATAAAGATACATAAGGAACAGAAGGCCCTGCACGTAAGATGATTGCACAAAATATGTGTTTCACTTTAGAATTTAAACAGTTGCTTATATATATTTATATTGCATCCTGCAACCATTGTATCCCAAACGAATGTGTTTTTGTTATCACCAAGTGAATGAGATTGGAAGATTTACAGGAATATTCACAGAGCACCGAAATGTCGCCAATATTTCTGTGCTCTGTCATTCCCCGCACTTCGGGGGAAACACATTGCATTCACCGCAGGGTCCCTGGAGTTTGGGGAAAAGCCGCCGAAAGAAAAAAAAAGTCACAGAATCGCCGAAATTATCGGATCCGATATTTTTGTCAGGTCAGGCGTATTATCGAATCGGATTTGATAATACACGGAGGACCGACTGAAAGTATCGGATTAGATTTCAGCTGGTTTGCGGCTCTTTTTTTAACAAAACCATTCAGGAATATTGGATCCGGTCTGATCCAATTCATTATCGGATCCGATGATCTGCTGAATCCAAAATAAAAAAAGCCGACAAGCCGCCGGACGGGTAAAAAAATAAATAATAAAACGATTGAAAGTGTCAAAATTTAAGCGCTGTTTGCAAAAAAAACTACTGAACTAAAATGTATGGAATTAATATATAAGGTCCTATGAATGATAATAAAAAGGTCTGTTACAGAAAAATGAAAAACACTATTAAAAAAAAAGAGAAAAAACATTTCCCGAAAAAATCCTGAAACATGCCTAATAGATCATTAAAAAAAACAATAAATAATGAGATTTTTTACAGCAGATTAAAAGAATAAACGGTTTATTAGATATTGAAAAAAAGGGAATATTTTTAACATTGAAACCTATGGGATTCGCCTGAATAAACCTGCCGAATGAAACCACCGAACAGCAGGGCATTTCTCTGACATTTCTCTGCTGTTCGGTGTTCTCTGAATAGATTAACCTTTGCTTCTCTATGGGGGATTTCACTGCCGTCGAACAGGTACCGTATGTGCAGGCAATTCGCCAAAAAGTCGGCGACCTGCCTGCTTTTTGAATAGCTGAATGGCCCCGAAATGGCACTGTATGAGAAATTCACTGTTTGGTGCCATTTGGGGCCAGATCGTCTCTCTCTGAATAACCCTGTTAGTCTGTGGATACATAAAGGTTTGAAATGTTAGTTAATAGTGTGTAGCATTTTAGAGTATATTGCAGAAATATATATCATAAAATCATTTCTTATGACATATATATAAGAGTAATTGCAAACAACAATTTGCAAGGGCAGCAATTATTAACCAAGAGCTTTTGTAAAATGCAGGCTTCCACAGCCATGCGAGTTTCACATTCTGCTAAACTAGGCACAGTGACTTTTAAGCTAGCCCAGTGAACACGTGAGATCTTGCCCACTATGGGCACTATCGAGTGCCTCTCGCTAAAACCGGGATGCTAAGTGGAAAAATTAGCGATCGCTAATTTCCCCTTTGCGTCTTGGGTTTCAGCCGCCCTGGTAGGGAATAGGCGCAAAACCATTTTTTTCCGCATATATGCATATTTCGTTGTATCCCCAGCAAGGTCATTGCTGCTGCTGCCCTTTTCCGTGTTTTCTTTTTAAATCCCAAAGTGCAAATGTTTGTAGTGAGGTATAAATATAAACCCACCAGCCTGTCTTTTAGCTGAGAAGCTCTATGAGGACATATAGTTACTTTAAAAGCAGCTTTTGGTTTCATTAGGTTAGCCCAACTGACCACAGGTGCTGTGACGTGGCGGGTGGGCTTACACTTTAATGGCCATTCAAGTAAACCAAAACCTCTCTTTTGTTTCATATGGAGCTAGGGGAGTTAGCGCAAATGACAACCTTTTTCTTGTTATGCATATAGATTATGTTTGCAGTTCCAGAAGGAATGCAGTAACCCTAGAGACAGCAGTTTTTTTCAAGAAATAATTAATGAAGAAGAACAGATTTCACCTCTTTCCCATCCGCTCCACAGCAAACCTAAGCTAAATAAACATGTGACCATTCAATTTTCACTACTTAAGGTTAACTAGAGTTTATTATTCAGGCTAATGCCCTTGTATATTAAGAAAAGCATAAATTATGCATGCTAATTACATTGGATTGGGCAGCTATTTAATTAATTCGTTTAATTAAACTGCAACATAGTGGTTTTGCGCATGAAGGTCTATATTTCATCTTTAAACTGTGTTAACCTTCATCTTTGTATCTAGCACATATATAAAGGGAAGCTTTCAGATGACTTCATTAACCCTCTTACCACTGTGCTAAAAGCAATCCACTTCTCTGCCATGCAATGCCCTCACACATGATGTGCAGAAGTGATATTTTACATTATTACAAGAGTCTTAACTTGCATTCATATTTGAAACATTATTAAACCTTATTAAAATATGGTGTTCTCTACTGTAGCAGATTCAAGCACAAGCAGTGGATGACCCATCCTAGACTAAACCCAGTTCCTTTCCGTGTTTACGTGCTTATTCCCGTAGTAGTGTCGGTGGAGGCTTCATTGCTGTTAACTAGTGGTCAAATCCAAGAATGAAATCTGTCATTTCTAGGACTTGTTTCAATGGGCTTATAGTAAAGGTTTAGCAGATTTTTGAGTATCTGTCACGACCAGTGCTCGGGATGTGATCCAGCGCCCGGCAGCACCGTCCTCGCTGCTCGCTGGACGGGCGCCGATTGATGTGCAGGCTCACGGAGGTCACGTGGGTGGTCAGCATGATGATGCGGCACCGCCAGGTTTAAAATCAGACTGCTCGGGTAGCCTCATTGCCCTGACGTGGTTTTGCTTCCCTCAGTGCTACTTGCGATTTACTATTACGTGCATGACTCTGGCTGTTTCTGAGATCCCTGCTTTGTGTATGACCCCGGCTATTCCTGACAACCCTGCTCTGAGGATCACTCTTGGTATAAAGCTGATCATCTCTCTTGGTACTAAGACCTCTGCTACCTGGGCTAAGAGTCTCCTTCACATCTGTTAAACCTAAGGCCGTGTCAGAAGAAACGCAGTGATCACGTCCGTGTTTTTAACATTTTAACATCCATCGTAGCATAAAATTCTGATCAATAGAGATCCACAAAGGAAGTACGTATGCACAGAAGTACGGACGCACAACACATGTGGCACCTGATGCAATTTAGGCAAGAATGTCAAACCGCTAGGACGGACGCACAGAGTGCGCTACATCTGCGTAGCTTTGTGTGTGACTGATGGAACGTAGTCAGACGGACTGCATTTTTGACGGACAAAATGTTTTTCCAGATCATGTATCAATTTTTTTCATTTTACATATTAATTTTATTTCCCATTTACATCAGTTAAAAAAAACGTCAGTCAAAAAAATGGATGGTGTGGTGTCTACAGTATCAACAGTCAGAAAGTACGTCAGTTGTGCACGGACGCACAGTGTGCTCAGAATGCGTTCGTCTGACATTAGCCTTACTGTGTGCTACAAGATCTGTTCCCTGTAGGTAGTTAGCGTCACCGACCATTCAAGGATCGGAGGGGTAGATAGTATACTGTGTATAGGGACTAGTATCGTAAACCCAAGGGGGATCCGTGACAGTATCCAATTGTTGTACAAATGAATAAGTGTCTTCATACTAAAATTTATTCAGTATATGCATTTGGATCATTTGAGTTCAGGCAGTCCTGCAGCAGCCAATCAGCCGCTAGGAAGGGAGGCGGGCCGTAGGAGTGGCAGAAAGAAGAGGGTCGTGCTATGCCACAGTGCGGCATTTAAGCCCACCTGCTATGAGGATGGCATAGTCTGCCCTATGATGTTAAGGGGTTAAACAGACACCCTGTGAAAAATAAATGTCTTTTTTTTCAAGCCATTATAAAGATAATATCATAAGAAGTTTAACACTTCTATTTCTTCCACTGCAAAACCATCAGACTGGCCAATCATTTGATATGACCCTGCACCCCTGATGATGTCCAGTCAAGTGCTTCTCAAAGAAAACAAAGCCAGAGACCATGCAGATAGAATATACACGTACATAAATATACGCACGCACACATAGCAACACATTGTACATATAAACAGTACGACTTGTACAGTATCTGATGGTCCAATCCATCTGGGTTTTTTCTAGACTTGTTAGTGTTTCATGATATGTACAGTCAGGTCCAGAAATATTGGGACATCGACACAATTCTAACATCTTTGGCTCTATACACCACCACAATGGAGTTGGAATGAAACAAACACAATGTGCTTTAACTGCAGACTGTCAGCTTTAATTTGAGGGTATGTACATCCAACTTGCAGATGTGCCGCCCACTTGTTAAGGGACCAAAGGTAATGGGACAGAATAATAATCATAAATCAAACTTTCCCTTCTTAATACTTGGTTGCAAATCCTTTGCAGTCAATCACAGACTGAAGTCTGGAATGCATAGACATCACCAAACTCTGGGTTTCATCCCTGGTGATGCTCTGCCAGCCCTCTACTGCAACTGTCTTCAGTTCCTGCTTGTTCTTGGGGCATTTTCCCTACAGTTTTGTCTTCAGCAAGTGAAATGCAAGCTCAATGGGATTCAGGTCAGGTGATTGACTTGGCCATTGCATAACATTCCACTTCTGTCCCTTCAAAAACTCTTTGGTTGCTTTTGCAGTATGCTTTGGGTCATTGTCCATCTGCACTGTGAAGCGCCGTCCAATGAGTTCTGCAGCATTTGGCTGAATGTGAGCAGATAATATTGCCCGAAACACTTCAGAATTCATCCTGCTGCTTTTGTCAGCAGTCACATCACCAATAAATACAAGAGAACCAGTTCCATTGGCAGCCATACATGCCCACGCCATGACACTACCACCACCATGCTTCACTGATGAGGTGGTATGCTTAGGATCATGAGCAGTTCCTTTCCTTCTCCATACTCTTCTCTGCCCATCACTCTGGTACAAGTTGATCTTGGTCTCATCTGTCCATAGGATCTTGTTCCATAACTGTGAAGGCTTTGTTAGGTGTTGTTTGGCAAACTCTAATCTGGCCTTAATGTTTTTGAGGCTCACCAATGGTTTTCATCTTGTGGTGAACCCTCTGTAGTCACTCTGGTGAAGTCTTCTCTTGACACCTACCTCCTGGAGAGTGGTCTTGATCTGGCCAACTGTTGTGAAGGGTGTTTTCTTCACCACGGAAAGAATTCTTGGGTCATCCACCACAGTTGTTTTCCGTGGTCTCCCGGGTCTTTTGGTGTTGCTGAGCTCACCGGTGTGTTCCTTCTTTTTGAGACTGTTCCAAACAGTTGTTTTGACCACGTCTAATGTTCTTGCTATCTCTCTGATGGGTTTGTTTTGTTTCTTTAGCCTAATGATGGCTTGCTTCACTGATAGTGACAGCTCTTTGGATCTCATCTTGAGAGTTGACAGCAACAGATTCCAAATGCAAATAGCACACTTGAAATGAACTCTGGGCCTTTAATCTGCACATTGTAATTGGGGTAATGAGGGAATATCACACACCTGGCCATGGAACAGCTGAGACGCCAATTGTCCCATTACCTTTGGTCCCTTAACAAGTGGGAGGCAAATCTGCAAACTGCTGTAAATCCTACACCGTTCACCTGAGTTGGATGTACATACCCTCAAATTAAAGCTGACAGTCTGCAGTTAAAGCACATTGTGTTTGTTTCATTCCAACTCCATTGTGGTGGTGTATAGTGCCAAAGATGTTAGAATTGTGTCGATGTCCCAATATTTCTGGACCTGACTGTATAAGGTTTCAGAGTATTCCGTCCCTTTTCCCTATTAATTTATACAAATCATCATTATCAAGCTGCTGTTACATATTAAAATGCCACAATATCCATTATAAATCTGATAATTAAAACACTTAGGGCTCTATTACAATCTTCGCGCAAACATTAACGCGTGCGCAAAAACGCATTAACCCAAGGGGCAAAACCCTTTGCGCAGATCGTCGTATTACAATGTCCGTGCAAAAGATGCTCGTTAATGTCTACCGCTGGTGAACCTGTGCAAACCCTTTGTGAGCGTAATGTACGTTGCGCGTCCTATAGGTAACATTGTGAGCGCAAATGCGTTTGTACGCCGGTATGCGGATGGTATTACAATCTATGCGCAAATTTTAACATAGAAACATAGACAACTTTTGCGCGCATAATTTTAACTTCTTTGAAAAGCTGGTGTTAATGGCAAATCTGAGCGTCCTGGCCGAAACCAAATGCACCAGCCCGAAAAAAAAAATGCAGCACAGTATAGTTACACATTCTACACATACCCAAACAATAAAATTGAGAAGTTGTGCGTGTTTTTATTATTGCTGCAGCATATATACTCAGATTGATTTTGACAGGCACAAAAACTGAACGGGAGACAATTGTGGTTCTTAATTCTGATTGGCTGAATCGCGTGAAAAAACAGTCCGAACACGATTTCTGCGCTCCACGTTAAGGTGCGCGCATTTTTGCGTGTATTTTTTACGCGCGTTATTTTTTGACGGATTAAAAAATGCGCACGGATTGTAATACCAGCGTTATTTCTCGCGTGTTAACGTTTAACGCTTCGCGCAAAAACAAATAGCGCTGCGCGTGCGCTTTTGCGCGCTGAATTTAGTAGAGCCCTTAAGACGTAAATATGTTTGATTAGGTAAGTTTCAATTTAAAATCAAGTGTAGTCATATTATTTTCAGATTATTGCAGTGTTTGTTTCTGTCTTTGGTTGTGATAAAGCACAGTAATGTCGCCGATTGTTTTAAATAGCCGAGGTGCCATACTGCAGAATAAATAACAACCAGGTAAAAAACTATAGCTTGTATTTGGCCAATCCTGTAGGCACAAACTAGCGGGTAGCATGACACTTCACCATCGGGAAATGCTGTACATGCCCGGAAGCCTTCTTTAAAGCAACATATGCTTTTTGACATACAATCTGGCTTGTATTCCCATGTGACCCATAATAGATAAAGCAACTGTCAGCTGTACACTAGCCAAGAAAAATGGCTCATTCCTAAACTATTGAGGATGTTTTCTTGCCACACATGCATTGAGCTGTCAAGGATTCTAGTAAATATGTTTTGCCACGTGCTCATCGTGTTTTGTGTGATTTATTTTAATAAACACTGCAAAACCATTGGCCTTCTATGCATTTAGAAGAGGTAAATAAATAAAAAGAGGTATTCCAAAAAAAAATAGAAAATGATTATCCATTATGCTATTCATTCATTAATTTAAATCCAAGAGCTTTACTTCCCTGTTTCTTTTAGTTCTGCTTCTACCGCAATTTAAAATCAAGGTTTCAGACGTATTAAGGTTTATAATAAACTTTGACATAGATGCTTCTGGTATTGATTTCCGCATTGTCTATTAACAATATGGCTAGATTGCACTGAGATAGATGTGGTAATTCAGTTACCTATCGACTTGTAGAAGCAAAATAATAAATAGCAATTGAGTTACAGTTACAAGTGTTTCTAAGGTGCTAACAAGTTCCGTAGCGCTGTACAATGGGTGAGACAGAATGACATATACATACAAGTTAAACACACAGAACAGTAGGAGAGAGCACCCTGCTTGAGAGCTTACAATCTAAGACTAGAGGGTGGCATATTAGATAAGGGTAAATAGAGAACCTGAAGTAGTGGGGTGCATGTGGGCTGGGTGGGAAGATGGCGCAAGAATGTACAGTGGGGGAATCATGGAGTGAGCCGATAGGCTTCTCTGAAGTATTGTGTTTTCAGAGACATCTTGAAGGACTGGAGAGATGGGGAGAGTCTGATGTTGCAGGGGAGGGAGTTCCATAGAAAGGGGTCAGCTTGGAAGAAGTCTTGAAGGCAGGAGTTGGGGGTGAAGGTACGAGGAGCTGATAGTATCAGATCATTGGCAGAGCAAAGTGGTCGGGATGGGATGTACCTGCTAATAAGGAAGTGAAGGTAGGCAGCGGCGCAGTTATGGAAATCTGTGTAAGTGAGCACCAGTATATTGAATTGGATTCTGAAGGAGACATAGAGCCAGTGTAGAGATTTACAATGGGGTGGGGTGTAAAAGGTGCGGGAGGTGAGGTGGATAAGCCTGGCACAGGCATTCATAACAGACTAAAGAGGGAGAATCTGAGACCTCTTAAGGCCAGAGAGAATGAGGTTACAGTAGTCAAGGCGGTAGATAATAAGAACTTGGACGAGCATTTTAGTAGAGTCCTGATTAAGACAGGGACAGACACGTGCAATGTTCTTTAGGTGGAAGTAACAGGATTTGGTTAGCAACCGAATGTGAGGAGTGAAGGAGAGATCAGAGTTGAAGAGGACACCGAGGCAACAAGCCTGAGATGAAGAAGTAATTCACGTGAAGGGAAATGGGTTCAAGAATGTTAGTTTTAGAGGGAGGGAAGACGAGAAGTTCCGTTTTGGAGAAGTTAAGCTTTAGGAAACGGGAAGTCATCCAGTCGGAGACAGCCTGTAATACGGTCCAGCACAGGAGGAGAGAGATCGGGAGAGGAAAGGTAGATTTGGGTATCGTCAGCAACTGGGGGTGAAGAGGCATCGGCGAAGAAGACACTGAAAGAGCAAAGAGAGAGATAGGAAGAGAGCCAGGAGATCGCGTTTCCACTGAGGCCAAGTTGACACAGCATGAGGAACAGGAGAGGGTGGTCAGTAGTGTCAAATGCAGCAGAAAAGTCAAGAAGAATAAGGAGGGAGATGTGACCTTTGGTTTTAGGGGCAACTAACTCATTAGTCACCTTGGTCAGAGCAGTCTCAATAGAGTGAAACCTAAAGTAAACTCCCCAGCTTGTGCTGTCACCAATTCTGACTGCTATTAGAGTCCTCTGTATTCAGTCCCAGAGGATATCCAATATCTGACCTACCAGCCATATATTATTATTATCATTATCTATATAGTGCCTGCATATTCAAAAGTGCTGAACAATGGTTCCCAAACCTGGTCCTCAGGACCCCCTAACAGGTCAGGTTTTCCGGATATGTGAAGCACAGCACAGGTGATATGATTTGCTGCTCAGTGATTGCAGGATTCAGTCTGCATTTCCCCAAGGTGATCCTTAAAACCTGGCCTGTTAGGGGGTCCTGAGGACAAAGTCTGCAACCACTGCTTTAGACAAACAAACCTGTATACAAAACAAAGTAAAATGTAGCCCATAAGGTCCCACTTTCATACAATTTTACGGCAAAATTGAGATTCAACATGGATAGAAACTAAATTATCAGTCAGTCGGCATTTCTGTCATATGTATGTTCCACCGTATTGTGCTTCACTGTAAAAATCCTTATTGATGTTTTATAGCAGGCAGGGAGAAGACAGAACTAAAGACGAGGATCACTCACTGTTGTACAAAAATAAGATTGAGGTCAGTATAATTGCTGAAATTCATGTGCAGTGCCGGTACAAGGTATCACTGTGTGATCTGTATGCTTTCATTTAAGCTGAATTGCTAATAATCTCATTATGGGAGGGATTCACCAAGGAGTCAAGGGTTGCAAAAATGCAAGCCTCCCAATATACTGCTGCTATATTTCTGTAAGAAAATTGGCCAGAGCTGTCCTTTCACCTCTTCTCTGATTGGTAGGACATAGGGTGGCCTTGGGTACACAATTGGCCAATCAAACAACGTAGATTCTCCGGCTGGATGGAATAGAGGTAACATCACTGCTCTATATCCATGGAGACCCAGGTTCGAATCCCGGCCAGAGCACCTCTCCAGGGGCAAGACACCTAATGGTACATACTTGCCTACCACACAATATCGACTGTGGAGTCCAGTTGTAACATTTACACCCATTGACCGTAGAGAAGCAAGTCAAAATCCCGTTCAGCACATTCCTCCAATACAACTGTGCAGAAGCAAATCTCGACTTAACGAGAAGTGGGTTCAACCTAACCACCAGGACACTGCTCTACAATCATGGAAAGACTCCTTGATCCCACTCAGAAGACGCCACCAACAAGTGTCCTTGGGCAAGACACCTAACGATATGGATGTGCCTACCTGGCAAAATACATGTACATCTCAAAGATTGTAAATTCCCTTGAGAACAGGGTCCCCCTGAATCAGGTCATCATCCATGTGTGGTATTCTAATGTATCAACTCCTTGTACACTGATCTTGTAAAGCGCTGTGGAATATGTGGCGCTATATAAATAAAGGATAATAATAATAATTGAGTATAATAAGTTCACTTGCCCATTCTGTTTCAGTCCAATGAGTGGAGCTCCATCTCTGTAGCTCTCTCATTGGCTGAATCCATTTTTAAAAAAGGTTTGCTATTGGATAAATAGCCCTGATCATGTCATTCTCATTGCTGAACAAGAGCCAGGCATGGAAGGACCCCCCTGGAATTTCCAATTGTCGTATTGTAATAATGAAATGCTAAGGGTATTCTAGTTAATTTGAAAGTTAGAGATAGCTTATTTTAGGGTATTTTAGCTTTAGTTTAAGCTGATGGTGAGAGTAGGGGTTTAGGTCCTTTGTATAGGTTTAAAAGGGGAGGGGTCTTTTTCATATTAGGGGTTTTATTTATATCATACAGTTAAGTGTTTACTAAAAATCCCTTGTTTAAAATACATATAATGTTTTTTATTTTTTCTGCAAAAAGTGTTTTGTAGAAGGATATAATAATATTAGTAAACTTTTTTATTGAAATCAGATCTATATTAGTAATATAAAATACTTGTTTTGAGGGTGATAGTATAATGGCCTGGTAGCAGCTCCCTATGCAAAAAAATATCAGTGGGGCACAACGAAGGGTTTATTGGAATATATTAGTGCTTCTCAAAGAAACTGGCAATATTTGTATTACTATTTGTAGAGCCATATCCATTCTCACAACATCTAAAGTGGCCAGGGAGAGATGATAGATATTTTGATTCCATAAGTGAACTCAGAAAACACACAGTCAACACAGTTGATTGCCACTCCATCTGTATTATAGCACACAATGATAGCAGGATGTTAAAGGTTTGATATATAGGCCTATTTTTTATTACCGGACCAACCCCACAAGATAATATTAAAATTTCCAGATGAGTAACCATACAATAAATAGCTGAGACAGTTGCTGTGACTAGAAGATTTTTTTCTTCTTCGCTTGCATAGCAATGAGAATTTGAAGGATAAGACACCTTTCTGTTCACTTTGTCTACATTATCATTTTGATTGTTTGGATGTAAAGGAAGGAAAGATATACCACTAATCCCGTGTCAATTGTTTGATTGGGAAAAGATTTTCTTCAGTAGCTTTCTATGGCCAGGCTTTTGAAAAACACCTCAAAGCTGAAGCTTTGATTCAATGCGTTTAAGTGTCAGGGATAACGCTGGCGTTCTGCTGGATATCAGCAGGGACGGGGTTAATCCTGGATCTCAATATACAGAGAACAATATATAAGTGAACACAGATAAGATAGTGGATAAACAAGTTGTTAGGAAAACTAGTAATATATTAGAAGGTAAATATACAAAGTAATAACAACAATCAATAAAGTAAACAAGACACTCAGGAGAAAGGCAAAAGTAAAGGTCCCGAGGACAAGGTAAGGTCCAGTGGGTACATATCAGGGGTTCTATAGAGACAAGGCATGGGTTTTCCAGAGAAAAGGCAGAGGTACGTTGGAAGGGTTTATCATTGAGAAAGAAAAAAAAAACATAGACCATGTCAAAACAAAATCTGCACATAGAATTCTTTTTTTTAATTATGCGAGCTTCGTTCACATTAAAAAATGGAGCAGAAACTGGTGCTCACTTCAAAATTAGGAGCATACTTTTTGTGTGTGCAAAGAGATTCGGCTGCATTTTACATTATGCATCATATTAGTTTCTCTTTTTTAGGTAACAAATTCAGCTCCATTTTTTTAGCAACAGAGGATATAGATTCGGTTAGTCGATAATGCAAGCATCATGGATTTTAAGCACATAGTGATATATAGTAACATAAAAAATATATAATTGTAACAGATCTCAGTACCCCCGAGAGAGTCACATCTGCCAATGCCACTTCCTTGCTGGACCCCCGTGTTCTCCTCATGACTCTCGTGCCTTTCTCCCGGTCCTTAGCCGCAGCTTAAAGACGGGTACACATAGAGAGCCTTGCTAGCGTCCCCCAGAAGTAAGCTGTGGCTGTAGATCTGGAGCTTTGCGCTGGAACAGCAAACAGAATTTAGCTGCTACCCAAACCATGAGTCGTGACTGCATGTAGGGTCAGAATAGAATGGTTTTAAAGGGATACTCCAGGCAATATGACCACCTCAGCTTTTTAAGCTGGTCATATTGCCTGAAGTATCCCATTTTTTTCCCCAGCCTTCTATCTTTTCCCGATCGGCTGATATTGCTGAGAGAAGCGGTGGACTTTACTCCGCCCTCCCAGCTGTCAATCAGCCGATCGGGTTTCAAGGTCCCCGCATTTTGGAACTCTCGGCAAAGCTGGGACGTCATCGTGCTAGAAGCACGATGACGTCCCACCACTCCCGCAGAGTCGCGGGAACGCGCAGGAGAAGGAGCCGGAGCCGCTGCCTCCTCCACCTCCAAAGAGTTTTTAGACGAGCAGGCGGGGTGAACTTCAGCTCACCTCGCCGCTCGTGAACGTGCGCTGCTCTGCGCATGCGCGGTTGACTGAGCAGGATTCCGGGAGGAAGCCTGCTGATTTGCTGATTGGCTGGTTTACATGATAGGTGCGCATGCACGCTTTGCACGTAAACCTGTAGCCAAGTTCCAAGTTTCCACGACGGGAGCGGAAGAGGAGGGAGGTGAGTAAAAAAAAAAAACCCCGTTGGAGAAGTGTCGTTATAAGGGTAAGTATTACATTAAAAATATATATGTATATATACTGAATGACTAGGGCAATAGCTTTAATATAATGTAAAAAAGGGGGGGTGATTTTCAGACTGGAGTGTTCCTTTAATCAGTGAAAAACACATAGATTTATACGGTCACACATTGGTCATTTACATACACAAACCCCCCAAAGAACCCACTGGGGGACCTAATCAGACTGAAACATATAATTGGACATTCGTTTGCTTTTTGGAAGGTGCAACATAATTAGATTAGGTAGACAGTTTAAATTAATCATTATTTAACATTTCTAACGAGACAATGGGAATCGGGATAACAGATTACAGTCAGCAGATTTACAACCTATTGTCAGGTACGGGAGTGCGGCGGTGGGTGAAGTGAGCCCAGGATGCAGTGATCATAGGAGTCACACAGGTTGCTGGGTATTGAAGGTTTATTAAATAATAAACAAAACAAATAGTAAATAATAGCAGCACTAGCAGGCAGGCAACAGACTGTATGCAGGATTCAGCTTGACAATAGGGATTCTTGAAAGCAGGGTATGCTTGACAAACGAGGATTCTTGAAGTGGGGTACACTCGAAGAACGAGGGTTCTTGAGAGCGGGGTACCTTGGTGGGGAGATTCTCCTTGGTAGCAGGGTTCCACTTGGGAGTATCACTGGAGGGATTCAGGTAACACGGTAGGGAGCTTCAGGAACAGGTCTGGTTGTCTGCACTTCCAGGGACGTTATGTTGAAGCCCTGATGGAAGGGTGGATCCCTCTTTTAAGCAGGCTTCATTTAGGTGAAGTAGTATACACCTGTAGGTATCACAACAGAAGCTTAACAGCCAGATAGGGGAATCGAACCTGCATACAAACCTAGACAGGTGAATAAGGGTTTGCCACGGTTTAGGTGCGGGCATAGGCTTAATTCATTAAACCTATTCAAATAGACACAGATAAACACTAACTCAACTAAAGCAACAGATTATGCTACTTTTGATTTGAGCGCAGAGAGAAACTGTTTTTTAAATGTGTTTTTTTTAACTTTTTTGTTTGCCCCAAAATGAAAATGTAAAAAGTAATTTGGCATTTTTCTTTTTTGTGTGTGTGTGAGGGGGGCGCTCCACATTTCTGTGCCTACAGGCTCTTGAGATGCAAATCCGGCCCTGGTGCGGAGTCAACAGTCACATAGAAAAAATAAGAAATCCCTGGCAGTCTAGCAGAGGGTCACTGTACTGATGGCCCTTTCCCCTCACCTGAAAGTGATCCAATCACTGGATGTATCGACAGGCAGAGAATAGTGTGCTCAGTGCAGGGAGGGGACAGAGCCAGCATTTACAGATCGGCTGCCTCCATGCTTTCTCTCCTGCCCCCCTGTTGAAGCTCAAGGAAAGTGCGGTGTGTATGACCCCATCACAAAGCCTAATAATCACAAAACATGATAATGTTAATTTGCACATTATTACTGAAAGATATTCAGACTTAAAGAGGTCATAGTTGTCAAGTACGTACTGTTACAGATCAAGCTAAGGACCGGTTTCTGAGTTATTATGTTTAAATTTTTTTAGGTTTTTTTGAGACAGGCCTATGTGTTGTTTTTTTTTGTTGTTTTTTATTTATTGTTTGGAATGGGGTGGAGAGCAAAATTACGGGGGGGGGATTTTGGCCCAGGACCCAGTCAATATTAAAGACGGCCCTGCTTGAAATGCTTAGTGGAGATTATATAACATTCCAATCTATCTATTTAAAGGAACACTCTAATCAAAAATCCCACCTTGTTCTTTTGCATTAAACTATACTTATTCCCTCAATAAATAGGTAGGGATTTTCTTTTTTTTTTTACTGTATTACTTACCCTAAAATCCACTTGTTTCCAACGGCGTTTTTTTTTTTTTTATACTCTCGTCCCTCCTCTTCCGCTCCTGTCCTTCTAAATCTTTCACTTGGCTAATGGTTTACGTGAGAAGGTCGCATGCGCGCCTCTCACGTAAGCCAGCCAATCAGCAGGCTTCCTCCCGGCTCCATCTTCTTGGATTAGTGTTGCACGCAAGAGGATGCGCGCAATACTAATCCTCAGCCGCTGCCGCCAGCTACTGCGGCGAGTTGGAAACGTCATCACGCTGAGAGCGCAATGACGTCTCCTACTCGGCAATAGTCGGCAGAAGCGGGAAATATGAATCCCGCTCTGCTGACTGACAGCTGGGAGGGCGGAGTAAAGTCCTCAGCGTCTCTCAGCTGTTTCAGCCGATCGGCTGAGCGGAGGGAGGGGGGAAAGACAAGGGCATACTCAGGGCATTCTGACCACCTAATAAAAGCTTAGGTGGTCATGTTGCCTAGAGTATCCCTTTAACACCCTTCTCTACTGAGAATGAGATATCTCGGGATTCAAATGCACCATCTGGTGCCTCGATATCGAGATCTGCTGATCTGCAGCCCAAAAACAAATAAAATTTATTTGCTGCAAAAGGTGCCCCCAAAGTCTTAGCCCTGTGGGCATAATGTCCAAAGGGCTAAAACTATAAAATCAGCTGATGAATGCTCTGAAATATTGGGGTTTCCGCAGCCGATGCAGGGGAGAAAAAAAAATAGACCTGCAGCTCAAACCTCTGTAACTCAATTTGGCAATAGATGGTGCCATCTACTGGCCAAATAAGTTATTTACAGTAATAACCATTTCTTATTGTATAATTAATTAATCCTTTCACTGCTGAGGCATTTCACCGCTGTGTGCTGAGCTAATTTTTACCACTTTCGCTCATCATGTTTAAACGCGATTTGAAGCCACATTTTATTATACCACCCAGACATATTATATATCGTTCTTTCCGGCAGACTCGGCCGATTCATAATATATCATTTTTATATGTATATGTCATGTCCTACCTGTATATTATAACAAAAAATGCAATAAAATTTGAATTTTTAATCATCTGCAGCGTGTAAAGTGTTTTTTTTCACCTTTTATCACATGAACATTTGCGGTTATATTTTCTATGGGGTGCGCTTGTACAAAAATTAGAAATGGAAATTTGTTACATTTTTTGGGGGGGAATTTCGGGATTTTTAGCAAACGCACCCCATAGAAAAAAATCATTAGTGCAGCATCATTGTTCACATTATAATTGAAATGGGAACAATATTTCTGCATTAGTAAAAATAACACACAAAAAAATACATGTTTTATTTTTTATTTTTTTTATACCTGGTCATGTTGAATATCATTCAAAAGGACATGCTCAGGCATGACACCCTGAATGACACCCTCCATGACCCCCTAGTTGCCACGGTTCTGGAGATATCGGGGGTTCAAAGGAACCCCCTATCTGCACCAGGGGATTTCCTTGGGAAATCCCCGGGCAGCTAGGGGTTCCCCGGCTATCTGTGATGATGTCAGGCAGCGAGGGGAGACCCGGGGGTGGAGCCGCCATCCAAGATGGCGGCCCCCACCGGAGCTAGGCCACACTTCGGCGCCACAAGGCGCTGAAGTGCGACCCAGTACCTAAGCAGTGACGTGCAGTGAGGTCAGTGGCTGGTGAGGCACTGGCTAGTATCAGAGCCAGATATACACAGGTTATGTAGGTTCAGGTACAGTGCTCCCCAGGATCTGGCTGCTCTCAGTACTCCCAGGAACTGGCTGCTCTCAGTGCTCCCCAGGATCTGTCTTCAGTTCTCCCCAGGATCTGGCTGCTCTCAGTGCTCCCCAGGATCTGGCTGCACTCAGGGCTCCCTATGATCTGGCTACTCTCAGGTCTCCCCAGGAACTGGCTATTCAGTGCTCCCCATGATCTGGCTGATCTCAGGGCTCCCCAGGAACTGACTGTTCAATACTCCCCACTATCTGACTGCTCTCAGGGCTCCCCAGGAACTGGCTGTTCAGTGATCCCCACGATTTGGCTGCTCTCAATGCTTACCAGGATCTGGATGCTCAGGGCTCCCCAGGATCTGGCATCTCAGTGCTCCCCATGATCTGGCAGCTTTCAGTGCTCCCCAGGATCTCTGCGTCGTCCTCCAGGCAGCCTAGTGGGGCACTGAGGCCTCACCCCGAGCACAGCCCCGTGCCCACTGATTGTGCGAGATAGGACAGTCACATGACTGTCCTGCACCAATCAATGCATGGGAGGCCTGCCTCCCATGCAGGCATTTTTTGAATGGCTTGGACCAATAGCGCTTTCCTATTACTCCAAGCTATTCCATTGCTCTCCCAGTGCCTCTGAGGCACTGGGAGAGCAATGTTTAGGAAGTGGGCAGTGCTCGGTGTGTCTGTTTATTCAACAGATGCACCGAGCTGCATACTTCTTGGCAGCCTACGTGATTTGAGTAGCGTCCCACGATGCAAATTTCGTAGGCTCAGGCTGCTGGGAAAAAAAATAAAATGTGAGAAGATGGACGGAGCCGACGGCGGGGGAACGTGGAGCAGGTGAGTTTGACTTTGATTTATTATCTGTGCAGCCCTTAATGGCAGGTGAGGCTCTGCCTCACCTGCCGCCCCTGACCACACGTCCCTGTGCCTAAGGGGTTAAAGCCAGGCAACGCTTAAAAGGGGAGACTCTCCCCTTTTAAGCGGTGCCTGGCTTTTCTTTGTGGGACCTCCCAATCGGGAGGGAGAGGGATCCGAACGGATCCCCCCCTCCCTTCCAGGCGATCTCCGGCATTGCCTGAGGTCACTGAAGTCAGACCGCCGCGGGACCCCGTACTGAGAGGTGAGTATCTCCGCCGGGGGTCCCGCAAAGCTGATGACTTGTGGGACACGTCCTCAGCATACAGCGGGAGTAACTGAGGACGTGTCCCACACGTCGTCAGCAGTGAAGGGGTTAGAGCTGATTTTACAAAAAACACTGGTTTCTGACAATTTTTTTGCAAAATCACTTGGTAGTGAAGGAGTTAATAACATACCTCTTATTGGGAAAATGTATAATTTCTTCATTATATTTTTTGCATATTTGTTTTGCTAGCGTTTGGCATGGCAGACTTACAATTTAGTAATGCTACAACAGCATTACATTTTGATGAATTTGTGAGCCCGGCTAATTTAGAAAACACATGTTTTCTTGTTTTTTATGCACTATTAGGCTGGGGTCAGACCAGCGCACTTTTAACGTGCGTTCTGGCGCACATAATTACGGCCGCACTAGCAGCAGATGACGGGCAATGACGGCCAATATACGATGTACGGCTGCACAAAAGTCCAGCCGTGCAACGCAAGTGGAATTTGAACGCATTTTTTTGAGAACGCTGAACCGCTAGTACTGACGTGCTGAGTGCGCAGCTGCGGCATAGAGGCGTGTTTGCGTGATTAGGAGATGTCAGACACTGCTAATGTCCAGCCTACATAACGTCCAGACGCAAAAAGAGTTTTATTGACAATCCGTACAAAATCACGCCCGAAAATGCGCGTCGTCTGACCGTTTTTGCGCATTCCGTGAAAAAATACGTCAATGCGTTCGGACGCACTTTTTCACGTTCGCGGGGAAAAATGCTTTTGTCTGACCCTAGCCTTAGATCATATACTGGCCATGCCTCAATGGCAAGAAGAATGTATGAGTGTCAGCCACCTATTTTATTATTATTTCACCTTCACCCCACTCATTGCTTACTGTACAAAGGTAGACAGGTGTCACTGTGTAGTGGAATGTTATGTGTAGGACTCAGACATACAGTCAGAATGTAACAGTTACACTCTGAACATTTATTTTGAACACAGCTGCACATAAAACAAATTACATTTAAATGGAGAGAAAGAAGAATGAAAATGGCAATAAAGATGCTAACCTACAGCTTGTTATAGGAACACCTTTTGCAACTGTGTCAAAATAACTGCTGATCCATATCTCATAGGTATATACAAGGGGATATAGATATACTAGTGATGTGTTTTTATTTCATTCAAATGTTGTTGTTTCCATAATTAAACAAAATAGATATTAAAAACATAAACAATATATATTTCCTGCTAATGCTGTAGTCAGTCAAAAAAAGTCATTCCAACAGCATCTTCAGCGCTTAATACTGAGCGAGGAACTAGACAAGAAAAGTACAAGTAAATTAACCCCATAAGGACAAATGACGCAACTGTTATGTCATGAATGCATTGACTTTAAAGACCCTTGGTCCTTAAGGGGTTAAGAAAACATTGCTTTAGCACTAAGCTCCTTCGGAAGCAAGTCCTTTTCTACCTCCTGTCTAACTATAGAGGTTATTCAGGAAGCGAGGAACTTGCCACTGAATTGCACCAAATGGTGAATTTCACTGTACGGTGCAATTTTGTGACAGTTCTTTTATTCTGAAAGCTGTCACTTCTACAAACACTGACAAAATGACAGCTAAATACGTTGCAGTTTGACGCAGATCGTCACATTTCAGTGATCTTTGGCGGCAGCAAAATTGTCCCATAGAGAAGTAATGGTTAATCTATTCAGAGAACACCGAACTGCACTGAAATGTCAGTGAAATGCCCTGATTTTTGGTTCTTCAGTTCGACAGGCGAATACCATAGGATTCAATGTAAAAAAATATTATCCTTTTTTTTGGCCTTAAACCGTTTATTCGTTTTTTTTTTCAGCAAACCGTCTTTTTATTTATTTTTTTGGAACACCCTTATGTATTTTTTAGATTATATTTTTAATTCCTTATTTATTTATTTTTATTATTTTTTTAAAGGCTTTTTTTTTATTTTCTAACAAACCTTTTTATTATTTTTTATCAGACTTTTTTATTTAGACACAATTTCATGCATTTTTTATTGGTTTAAACACCTATTAGAAGAATAGCAGTGTTCTGTTTTTTTTCCTCGCAGCGGTCTCTTTGGCGGCATTCGGCAGTTTGTTTGGTCTTCGGTGACCAGTTCGGCAGCCTGATCGGCGGCATTTGGCAGTCAGTTCAGTGCTCTACGTGGTCTTCCGTGGCTAAATGTTCGGCGCACTTTGGGAACCCCTGCGATGAATAATGAATTCGCCGCATGGTCAGCGAAATGGAATCACCGAAGCGCGCCAAAGTGTACCGAATCAGAAAGCACTGAAATTTCGGTGCATCTTGAATAACACCTTATGCGTTACCTTAATTTATTGTAACCCTTGTACTGCACTGCTGATTATGTTGGTGCAATACAAATAACCTAATAATAATAGGTAACAAGTGGTTCTGGGCCCTTCCAGGTGAGCTTAAAATATACAGACAACTGTCACAAGATTGACCTCCAAATGTACCTGTATCAGTATACTTATAGATCAATCTGGTTCCATTTAATATCAGAAATTAAGATGACTGTCCTGTATCTGTGTGTTTGACCGTAGTACCTTGACTACAACCTGTATAATATTCATCATATATATATATGAAGGATAAAAAAATCAGTCATTTTGTTGTGTTTGAATAATCCAGATGGAACACTGTCAAGTCAAGTAGGAAAAGGGAAGTGCTCATGCCACTGTACAGAGCACTGGTGAGACCTCACTTGGAGTACTGTGTGCAGTACTGGAGACCGTATCTCCAGAAGGATATAGACATCTAAGGCTAGGGTCAGACTAACGCATTTTTCACGTTGTCCGTGAAAATGTGCGTTCGAAGAATGGAAGTATTTTTTCACGGAATACGCAATAGCGGTCATACGATGCGCAGTTTCATCCGTGATTTTGTACGGATCATCAATAAAACACTTCTTGCATCTGGACGTTATGTTGGCCGGACATTAGCAGCGTCTGACATCTCCAATTCACGCACACACGCCTCTAGCGGACGCAGCGCACTCTGTACGTCAGTACTAGTGGTTTAACGTTCTCGAAAAAATGCGTTCATTTTCCACTTGCGTTGCGCAGCCGGACTTTTGTGCGACCGTACTTCGTATATTGGCCGTCATTGCCCGGCATCTGCTGCTAGCACGGCCGTGATTAAGTGCGCCAGAACGCGCGTTCGCACTGCCTCAGTCTGACCCTAGCCTTAGAGAGAGTTCAGAGAAGGGCTACTAAAATGGTGTATGGCTTGAAGGAGAAAAGTTACCAGGAAAGGCTTAATGATCTTAACATGTACAGCTTGGAAAAAAGACGAGACAGAGGAGATATGATAGAAACATTTAAATACGTAAAGGGAATCCACTAGGTAGAGGAAGGGAGTATATTTAAAAGGAAACAAAGTAGCAAAACAAGAGGACATAGTCTTAGATTAGAGGGGCAAAGGTTTAAAAGTAACATCAGGAAGCATTATTTTACTGAGAGGGTGGTGGATACATGGAACAGTCTTCCAGTAGAAGTGGTAGAGGCCAAAACAGTAATTGAATTTAAGCAGGCATGGGATAGGCATAAGGCTATCCTAAACAAAAGATAAATCCAGGTAAAGTATCCATGTAATTGGGCAGACTAGATGGGCCGAAAGGTTCTTATCTGCCGACATTTTCTATGTTTCTATGTTTCTAAGTCTTTATATTCATTGTAGATCCACACAATTTGACTTTATTTTTTTGGGAAAGTGCCTTTCTGGTTGAGGATCACTGTCCTCCAATGCTAAGGCTCAGATCAGCATAGCATAACAATGATGTCATCTCTTAAAAAAAAAAGGGAGAAAAGATTTCACCCCTAGGTTTGTACTCTTCTCTTGTTTGGGCTTTAAGGATTTTCAGATCTAAGGGGCAAATGGTGTCTGTAAAAGCTTTGCAGTGTTTTTTAACAGAGGATGCCAATATAACTTGCACTGTAGTGCAAACAAACTATAAAAGGAGGGGAGATAAGTTGAATTTAAATTCCAAAGGGGTCTCTGTGCTGGTTTCCAAGCCCACCAGTCAGTAATTCGTTTGTGGGAATTCGTTCTTTTTTTGTCTCTAAGAGGGGGGAAAAAAAGCCAAATCTACATCGGTGGCCCAGTCTAGGTTCCCATTCTTTGGATTTTCTATTGATGTGAATGAAGTGGCCTGAGACCCTTTATTTGATCTACTCAATTGCATAAAGTGACAGAATTCTAATATATTTGTTTAAAGCTCTTGAATAGAGGATTTCACTTTCTAACTTGCAAATAAAGCCTGGATCTGCAGAGATTTTTTATTTTTTTCGGTTTTTGTTTTGTTTTGTTTTGTTGGCAGAGACCCATTTGGTGTAACCCTGGCACATTTTTTTTTTTCAGCAGCAATTTAACCCTGTGAACGCCAGAGCCACCAGAAACTTATTTGCAGTGCAGTGATATTTTGAAGACGAGCACTCTGATGATTTTCAGGGTTAAAATCAGTTTTTTTTGCATATCCAAAAGGGGAGAGGGGGGGGGTTATACACAGATGCAAAGTGATTGTGAATTCCATTAGTGAGGTCTGAGCCCATTGTAAGATGCACTGCAGGGGATCCATGAGGTTCATTCTCCATGCTTTAATTGAAACATATTAATTAGATAATTTGTTATTACTTGAAGTGGAAACAAATAAAGCCGCCTTTTATTTATTTTTATTTTGTGATTGTGTGTGTTTGTGTGTTTATAGCTTAGGATTTGTTGTGTTTTGTTTATAAGGAGGAAAAAGGTTTAATAATTAAAGTATATTGTTTACACCTCGTGTATGTGTGCCTATGTACGGTATTTATAAATATATAAAATATATACAAATATTTTTTTATAAGACACACACACAGATATATATATATTCACTGTTAGACAATACTGTGTTAATATATAAGGGTGAGAGTTAATATAATTAAATAATTGGGGACTCTGGCATTTTCCTTTTCTATTTGTAAATCAATTAAAATCTGCAGCTGAACATACAGATTTCTAATATCTTCATTTAAAGAATGTCAACTACAAATATTTTTTCTTTTTAATGTAAAACACCTGCAGTTTAAATTTAGTGCCTTATTAAATCATCTACTTGAATACAGCCATCTAATATTGTGCATACATGTTTTACTTGAGAATAAAAAATAAATTCGGAGTGATCTGTTCATAACTAACTGTTGCCCTGTCACAAGTGAAATGGAATTAATAATAATTTTATATATATATATATATATATTAAAGTGTGTATATATATATATATTACTTTAGTTTTATATATTAACATCTAGCTGCATAATTGTGAATGACACTATACCTCTGACAGTTACACAGTTATTTCCCAGAAACATACTGTTGCTTCAAGGAATATTAGTAATAATAATAAAAATGATCATAGTGAAAATAATAGCAATAAGGAACCCTGGCTTAAACACCAAACCATTTCAGACCACAAAAATAAAACTGATAAATATGTCTTTATGTTTTTATATAGTCATTTTCAGGTTATAGTTAAAATATAATGTATATTCATCCATTACAATTGTGGAGTTTTGGTCCTCCAGAGCATTTAATTGGAATACATGGTGTCTAATCCCAGATGTCGAAATTTGAGGCATTTAAAGCTGACCTGTAAATTTAATTTTAAACACAAAGCTTGCTTTTTTAAAAATAATTTTACTTTCCACTCTCTATAACTAGGATCTGGCCTGAATCCTTGAAGCAGATTGTTAGGGGCACCACATGTAAGCTGTTTAGTGAACAGACCCATGTTTGGTAGCATTTGTTAATTCTTCAATAGCAATGTGCTTGTTTATTTTATTTATTTTGTATGTTCTTGTCATATTGAATCATATTGATATAAGTATTTCTAGATGTCAATGAATGGAATCACTTGTCTGTTAAGTGACACAGTTCCAGAAACTGCCAGAATTTTAATAAACTGGGCCATTTCTGTATTTTCTGTTTGTATACTGTTGTATCACCAGGTGAGTGGGATACAAATGGATTTCTTGGCACAGGGTGTGTGGGGGATCAATTCCCATAACTGCTAAATATATTAGAAACAAAAGTGTCAAAAGGTGAATGTAGCAGCTAGCAGGTGTAATACATCCAATGACAGGGAAAACATTATTCCCCTTAATACAGGCATTACAGGTAACTTATTCTAAGTGACAAGCAACAAGGATCACCAGCTCCCAATAATACAGATAATCATTTTTCCATACTTTTACCTAATTAATGTTTAAAACTAGATATGATTAAACTTACCTAAATCACAAGAGAACAAAGGTCAGATGGCTGTTGTCTCTATCAGTTTGAACATCGTTATAATTTTATATATATATATATATATACTGTGTGTATATATATATATACATATATATATATTTAATTAATCAAGAATGATTAGTAGTTAGAAGCAGAGAGCAGAGATCAAAAGGTCAAATGAAATACTCTATGTTTACTATTGCAGAAGCCACTTGCACATCACAGCAATTCAAACATATATATATATTTAAATATATTATACATATATATAACAAATATATATAGTTTTATAAATATATATATGTTTGAATTGCTGTGATGTGAAAGTGGCTTCTGCAATAGTAAACACTAACTATATATATATATATATATATATATATATATAATATCATTTGACCTTTTGATCTCTGCTCTGTTTGCTTCTAACTTCTAATTATTCTTGATTAATTAAATCCTTCCAAAACTTCTCCATCCACCCCACATCTAGAAGTGAGTGGAGTGAGTGTCTCAGTTGGTAGATACTTGAAAAGATGGATAGATATGAAAATAAAGAGAGATACATATAAAGATAGATATGAAAATAAAGCGAGAGATAAAGATAGATATAGAAATAGTCAGAGATAAATATAAAGAAAGATATGAAATTATAGATGATAGATATATAAGAAAGAAAAAGAGAGAAAGAAAGAAAGAAAGAAAGAAAGAAAGAAAGAAAGAAAGAAAGAAAGAAAGAAAGAAAGAAAGAAAGAAAGAAAGAAAGAAAGAAAGAAAGAAAGATAAAATTAGAGCTGAGAGAAAGAGGGGGATAAAGCAGAAGTGAAAAGATAGATAGATAGATAGATAGATAGATAGATAGATAGATAGATAGATAGATAGATAGATAGATAGATAGATAGCCATAACTACAAGTGCCTCAACTTTTTCCCATTGTACATTTCTTTAAAGAAAGTCAAAGTTAAAATCACCTGTGATCGTTTCTTTCCTTGATATGACTTTGTTACATGTGTGACAGGTTTTGATGGGGCATTTGTCCCCACTTCCCATAACATATTCTTGTAAAATAAACCTGATCAGGCAAGTTTTTGAAAGGTATACAGCAAATTGCTCCATCCACTGAGCACAGGATACATATATCCAAGAAGCAGACATGCTTACATACAGAACAAAAAAAGGCCAACTCTTCTTTTAGAATTAACATTTTAATGAGAAAATATTATCTGAAGAACTGGATTCATAATTTAAAGCAGACAAGTTTCATCGTGGTCTTGTGAATACACACATGCTGAGGCTACTCACATCAATAAATGCCATGCCTTCTGTACAACAAGGGCACCAACAATTCATCTCTTTACAGATATCCGGTGACATTAGAAACAATCATCAATTAAATTAAGCAGATCACCACAAAGCAACACTTTTATTTAATTTTCGGCAAATATTAAAATTAGAATTACCAGAGGGCAAAATAAAAAAGTGCATTATACACATATTTCACTTATATATATATATATAAATATTTACAGCTGCCCCCATCCACTCCAGTAATGAAGAGTTTTGAAGAATGTGAGTTACAATTTGCAGGTAAGGTAATAATTATCGATACAGTCACTGGAGTCATGTAATGTTCAATATTTAATAAATTATTCTATTCATTACTGTATAATTATGTTTCACTGATTTTGCACCAGATCACCTCCAGTTCTGCATGGATAAGAAAATCCCTTCCTGATAACTTTATACTCCATTCAATTACACACTTGACTGAACTGTAAACTCCCGAAATACAAACAGGTTTTTTTCTTAAGTGACCAATGCTAAATAGGAGCCAAATTCTGATCCACAGGTTCTATGTATATAAGGTTCTATGTATATAAGGTTCTATGTATATATACATTGGAGAAATACATTTATGAGCAGAAAGTATCATGAATGTGTGGTTTAATGTCATCCTGTGTGTTTTAAAATAGATTCTGTGTGTTAAATTGTATCCTGTGTGATAAAATATATATGGACTGTGTGTATTAAAATATGTTGTGTGTGATTAAATTTATTCTGACTGTGTGTGTGTTAAAATGTATCATGTGTGTGATAAAATATATTCGGACAGTGTGTCAAAAAGTATCAAGTATGTAATATAATCTATTCTGCCTGTGTGTTAAAATGGATCGTGTGTTATTTAACTATATCATGACCGTGTGTGTTGAAGTGCGGCCTGTGTCATGTGTGTGATACAATATATATATGCTGTTGTGGTTTCTTCTGTACTGTTTGAACATGTTGTTTGGTGTGCGCTCTTTCTGGTTTATTAGTCTATATATATATATATATATATATATATAGACTGAGTGTGTTTAAATATATTATGATTGTGTGTGTTAAAATGTGTTCTGAGTGTACGTCTTAATATGTGTCCTGTGTGTTAAAAAGTATCGTGTGTGTGTTCTAAAGTATTCTGACTGTGTTAATATGTATCCTGTGTGTGATTAAATGGATCCTGTGTGTGATAAAATATGTTCTGAGTGTATGTCTTAAAATGTGTCATGTGTGTTAAAAAGTATCGTGTGTGTTTGTGTTATAAAGTATCCTGTGTTAATATGTATCCTGACTGTGTATGATTAAATGTATCCAATGTGTGATAAAATATGTTCTGAGTGTATGTCTTAAAATGTGTCCTGTGTGTTAAAAAGTATCATGTGTGTGTTTTATAAAGTATCCTGTGTTAATATGTGTCCTGACTGTGTGTTTTATAAAGTATCATGTGTTATGTATCCTGTGTATGTGTGTTTTATAAAGAATACTGTGTTAATATGTATCCTGACTGTGTATCATGAAATGTATCCTGTTTGTGATAAAATATATCCGTGTGTATTAAAATGTGTCCTGACTATGTGTTAATTGTATCCTTTGTGTTATAAAATATAGTGATTATAAAAAGTAAGTATCCTGACTGTGTGTGATACAATGTATCCTGACTGTATGTGATAAAATGTATCCTGACTGTGTGTGATACAATGTATCCTGACTGTGTGTGATACAATGTATCCTGACTGTATGTGATAAAATGTATCCTGACTGTGTGTGATACAATGTATCTTACTGTCTGTTATAAAATGTACCCTGACTGTGTGTGATACAATGTATCCTGACTGTATGTGATAAAATGTATCCTGACTGTGTGTGATAAAATATCCTGACTGTGTGTGATACAATGTATCTGACTGTCTGTTATAAAATGTATCCTGACTGTCTGTGATAAAATGTATCCTGACTATAAGTGATACAATGTATCCTGACTATAAGTGATACAATGTATCCTGGCTGGTGATAGGGAAGGATGTGCATATTGATTCTTATTCTGTGTATGTCTGTCATATGTCATAGTGACCACTTGGTAATAATTTCTGTTGATTAATGGGTTGTTATTAAATTGACAATACATGTTCTATTATTTATTGCGTGTATGTAATGTGTAAATAAATATTTTCCTGAAACCTGATTTTTCTGAAATCTAGAACTCTGACTTTTCTGCTCTTGTCATTAATACAATGATCTAAGATTTGGAAAATCTGAAATTGATAGGACTTCAGATGATGCATTCTAACTCAGAAGATTTTGGGTTTATGTGGGTTTTCAAGTGTTTTCAGTTGATGGTGTTGTGGTTATTTTATTTAGCTTTTTCTTTAAAGAAATAAGTAGCGAATTATAGTAAAATGTGGCAACTCTGCACTCCCTTGTTTTGTGTTCTATTTTTTTGTGTTATTGTCATTTTTTGTGGTGCACGTTATTGTTGTGGTTTTATGTAATAAGCAGTGTTGTGGAATTTTTCTGGTGTGACAGTAAAAAAAGATGAGAACTCTGATTTCAAGTATATGAGGATATGGAAATGGCAGCTACAGAAGTCAAGTAGGAGAAGCACCTGGAAAGCTGACATGGAGGAGGTTTTTTTTACCCCTTGACACTAGAAGGTGGGTAAACTTTGGAGAAAAGTTTTGTCTTGTGCATATAGTCCAGCAGGCCACATCAATGCACAGCCACAGAAAGTAGGGCGGTGGGAGTGCTGGTCAGAGTCTCACTTGGGGTGGCAGGACTGCTTTGGCTGGTGCCTGTCTGAGGAGATGTTGGACTCAGGGATGGAGAGGAGTTTGATAGGATGGCTGGGATGTGAGTGGGTAGACCTGGCAGAGCAGTTGGCGTTGGTTTTATTGGAACTGGAATAGCTGGTAAAGTCTGCCCTCCATGGCAAAGTGGTTTGAGTGGCACTCCATAGGCACTGACACTGTAGTCGCTGTTGCCCATTGATATTGGGGTAGTCGTGTCTATCATGCTGGAGCTGTACATGTGAGGCCAGCCTGTGCCTATGTGGCTGCCAACTGAAGTCAATTGGTTATGAAGGGGATAAGCAGCTGACATTGGCTGCATTGTGGAAAAGGCAAGACCCCCTGGCATTTTATATTCTCTGGCAATTATGTTTTCAATGGCAAAGGGATGTTTGAAGGTAGATGTCTGAGAGACCCCCAAGTTATAGGTGGACATCTGAGGCAGGTGAGTGCCAGAAGCTGCCAGGGCACTCAGTCTAAGCTTGGCTTGCTGCTGGAGATACTGTGCGGCATCTGAAGGTTTGGTGGGGGCCAGGTGGTCCGATTTCATCACCTTGAACCTCTTCCTGCGCCTCAAGAAACTTCCATTCTCAAACATATCCCCGCAGCTGGGGTGCAGCGCCCAGAAACTGCCCTTGCCAGGCTGGTCGGGTCTCCTGGGTATCTTTATAAAGCAGTCATTGAAGGACAGGTTGTGTCTGAGCGAATTCTGCCACCTCTGAGTGTTTTCCCTGTAGTATGGGAACCTGTCCATGATGAATTTATAGATCTCACTCAGAGGAAGCATCTTTTCCTGAGAGCTCTGGATGGCCATGGCTGTGAGGGATATGTAGGAGTAGGGGGGCTTCTGGTCACTGTATGTATTTCTCCCAGGGCGAGGCATCTTCTCACAGCAAGCAGAGAGAGGAACCTGCATGTGATTAAGGATAACACATCAGTCCTGCTTATCTAACTCATTAAGCAACTTTACAACAAAACAATACACTGGCAATTAACTTCTCAATGGCCCCATATCAGCATGTCACATTTCAATGGGCTGCTACTTTGCCTGTTTAACAGTGATACATGTGTTAAATCTTCTTATTAACTAAGATAACACAACAATAAGCCCAGCTTTGCAATCCTACAGTAGCTATGCCGGCCAATTCTTCAAAGCACATGTTTACACAAGGAGAGAGTTTGCAGAAACAATGTATCACCTTCACATACCTTAAAGTTCTCAGCAGTTGTTACTCAGCATTCGGGGAGCAGCCTGGATACAGACACTTCTTATCCAACATAAACAACACAACTCTTCCTTTATACCCCAGATATTTCAGCTCTTTATTCAGTCCTTGCTTCCTTCTTCTGGTTTCTCCAAGATCTCCACCAGCACCAGAAGCTCCTTTTTTTCCCTGGCCAGCAGTTGGGATTGAGGAGAAGAGTGTAAAAAGATGTGCTTGCTCTGCTGGCTGGGAGATAAGCTAAGTAGTTGTCTCCATGTCCTTCCTCGAACCATCTGATAGTTTTATGTGGTGACATGAACAGAAAAGACCCCTGCAGAGGAGCTTCATTAATGTGCCACTTCTATGCTATCATACGACAATCGCCCAGGGAGGAGATGGGAGGGAGCAGGGGGGGGGGGGAGAGGAGGCAGAGGAGGGGGCGCAAGGGGAGAAAGAGGTATAATCTGGTTTCATTTACACCTATTTACATGGACACCTTGGGCCAATAGAAATCATTTCCATTTGAAGACAAGGCAAGGGGTGAAAAAGCTCAAGAAACCGGAATTGAAGTGTGATGGCACCCAGTAACATTGTGTGTGAAGGTATGCAGCAACCTCTCTGTGTGCTTTGCAGGGAGCTTAGTCTCCAATTCACACTTACAAATGGAGCTACTGAGCAGTGGGATGTTTGACATGGAAATTGCTTGGCTGTGGCATTCTGTTTGTTCTATATTGTTATCTGATTTGTATTGTTAACCAACTGAAAGCTTTTACTTTTTCTTTTTTTTTTTTTTATACAGTTTTTTTTTTGTTCTTTTTTTTTAGAGGAGGAGTAGCTTGTTCTCATTTCTCAGCACATCCAAAGTAAATTGTCCTCTAACTCTCAGTATAAATACACTTGTGTTTGTTTGATATTTGTTTATTTACTCTTTTTGTAAATCTGGTGTCATTAAAATGAGCTCTGCTCCTTCCTATGTGTCAGATCTATAATTTGTTTTGCCTTCTTTTAGACCACCAGCACTGACAGATGTATGAAACATTGTACCTGGTGGACGTGAGTTTTTTTTTTTACTTCAACCTCTACTATGTCACTTATTTATTAATTACTATTATTAGTTTGTGCAGATTACACTGTTTATGTTTCCTAAATCAAAACAAAGTCTCTTTGGACACTAATAAAACTGCATTCTTTAAACATATACAGAATGTATTCCTCTGTGTGAATAATGTGCTTGGATGAGAAATGTCTGTATTTACAGTATATGTGGCTCTAACACAGTGCTTCTAAGGACCTGTAAATGGTCTATCTTGTAGTGTATTTATGCAGGTCCTTGTTTGTAAAGTTTAAAATATTAAATTGGGATGCAAACAGTTAATTGTGCATTAGAAAAATAAGACTGATAGATATCAATGATTACCTGATAGAATATAGATGAATAGATTATGGAGATATAGAAAGCATATTAACCCAGGACATACATGAAAACGAGAGAAATCTCAATGTATCCTTCCTGGTAAAATACTTTGCAAATAAATAAATAAATATAGACAGATGATAGAGAGATGGACAGACATAGACAGACAGATGCTGGTATAAAGCTATTCACATAGGACATCATTATCTTGACATGCTTTCCCAATTCATACACAGAGAATTTTTGCAGGTTGAATTTATTGACACTGTTACCTGATGACTGAGGTGTCACTGCTTAATTATTAGTATCTCTCATACTGTACACATTGGTTTCTTTGTGTATCCCAGGCTGGGATAATTATAAGAATCCTCATAGTGGTTTATGGGGTGAGATGAGGTGGTGCCAACTGCTGGTATTTTAACATTTCACATTGTGTCTTCCAGTTATCTGTGACAAAATTCACTTCAACAAGTGTCTGGATTCTCAAAGTCCATTACACAGACACACATGTCTAGCAGATAGATCTTGTGATTGCATTTTGTTATTATTAATTGTAACAATATAGCCAAGATCATTATGAAAGCTATATTCATTCCCATTTAAGGTATATAGTTATGAATTAAACATGGATGGTAATTATCTGATATAACAGTAATACATGGGAGTACCTTTAAACATAACCCTCAGCTTGATGTTTAATCAGGAGATTAGGCTCATATCAGCAGTGACATTTTAAATCCACATTTAATGCAGACAATAAAGTGAATGAAGTCTTTTGAGGGACAAGTAGGAACATAGAAACAAACAGTAATAAGGTCCATATTCCATAGCCAGTGGATTAGTAGAAGGAGCACATGGATTGTGTGGGGTGGGTAAGCAATGATGTGGAATATAATGAAATCCCATTTGAACTTCCCTGGGGTGTCCCTGATAATCCCCCAATCATTCCGCCTCATAACAGCAACATATGTACAGTACTTAGACAGCTGCTGTGTGAGCCAGATGTGGAGACATCAAACGACTCCAACCGCCCCCAGCTCCTAAATGACACAATCATGGGCAGGAGCTGTGCCCATTCACACAGTCACACACAGGGGCTAAAACACACAAAGATACAGAAACACACAGTCACAAAACACAAGTACAAAAGAACACACACACACAAAGACACACAAGCAAAGAAAAACACATGAACTGCTGTTAGATCTGTGAAGGGAGAAGGAGAAGCAATATATTTATGTGCACTTACGTGTGTGTATGTGTGTGTGTGTGTATGTGTGTGTGTGTGTAAATATTAACTTATCTGGAAACAAAAAAATATATATTTGTGTATATGGTTTATATATTTATATTACATAGACAGAAAGGCACATATAAATATGTGAGTGTGTTAGATATATAAATAAATGTACACACTTTTCACATGTGTGCATATGTATGAATGTGTATACGTATATGCACAACTGCACACATATTTAACAAATATAACCACCGCACCTATATATATATATATGCACAGTGCAGCTCTGCATATATACACACACACATTTATTATGTTTGCTATATATCTAACTACACATATATCGAAATATAAAATATACATATATGCATATACACTCATATAAATAGAAA
This sequence comes from Leptobrachium leishanense, assembly GCA_009667805.1. NCBI lineage: Eukaryota > Metazoa > Chordata > Amphibia > Anura > Megophryidae > Leptobrachium > Leptobrachium leishanense. The sequence continues at coordinate 72,403,095 of CM019065.1, forward strand.
CACCTGCAATTACATATATTAATGCTACTATGCATGTTTGTGATAGGATACTAAATATATATATATATGTTAGTATATACTATATATATATATATATATATCCTGTATTAAATTATATATATATATATAAAAAATGTGACCTGTTTGGTCCATTTCACTTTTTTGCCTTTCTAACCTTAAATCACTATTCTAAGAGATTATCCTGCAGTGAAGCAGGTGATTATCCTGGAATTACACCTTCCCAAACATTCCCCTCCAGACTTTCCTGGAGTTCAGGCTGCAGGTACAGGACAGCCAGGGGCACTTCCTTCCTTCCCCAGGTCCCAGGCTCTCAGATCCCATATCAGATCCATTTATAGCAGGTGGATGATACAAAGCCAGTGACTGAATAACTGTGTGACCCTCAACTGGATTAAATTGCAGGGGTTAAGAAAAAAGTAATAATAATTAAAAGAAATACATCTACGTAATATTTCACTGGGAAAGAGTTTTAATGCAGGATTAGGACACATTGCCTTAAAAGGTCTTTTCTAGGGACCACCAGGATTAATAAAAGTCAAATAATGCCAAATACGAAGAAGAATAATATAAAAACCTGTGTAAAATCTTTATTATTAAAGGAAACAATGCATATTACTTACAGGTTAAATAGATTTATTTAAAATCTCATTATTTCTAAAATACAAATCACATTAGTTGGAAGCAGACATAATACAAATATCAATTTTCTAGTAGTAATAAAGTTTAATTTCTTCTGAAAATAAAGGGAGTGGGAAAACAATTAATTAAAAGCTAAGAGGATCGAAATAAAACATGCATTTTATGGTAATTTCTGAATAAAAAAACCCACCCTAATAATTATAATAATAATAATAAATAATAGTAATAATAATAATAATAATATTTTTAAAAAAATCGACTTCGTTTATGAGTAGAACAGATCTTAACCTGGGCAGTATTTCACAAATCTGTGTTAAATTGTGACATCTCCTAAGTGGAAATTGGAATATCCAGGGACTCAGGGAATTGAGGGGAGAGAGTTAAGTTCTTTAATAATAATAAAAAAATCTGTATTTTAAAGCCCTGAGGGTTCTACACAATTAAATGAAACCCAACAAAGAAATGTGTGTTAGGACAATCATACCATTAATGACAAGTTTTTTTTTTTGCTGGTCAATAAATCACCAAATCGTTACTTAAACACGATGAATTTAGGAGATTAAACAATTTCATTAATATTGAAATAGCTGGTGGGATACACACGAGTCCATTGAAATGCAGGATCACGTTTTTCAATATTAACAGAAACACTTGAGCAGCAGCAAAACATGACCTTCTAAATTCAGTAAAAAGAAACTAAATAATCTAAAAAATATATAAAATAATAATAAAGTGCAGATATAAAAATAAACCCAATCTGTATTTCTCTTGCAATGTACAGCACTTTGTGGATGCCACAGGATTATCCTATGCTCTGCCGTGTTGTACAAAGGGTTAATCCGAGCTGCACCTGAACAAATGTCTGTAATAAATAGGAATCTGAATCTAACAATGAGGATTTGATCGGGGATTAAAGTGAATTAACTGTGCCTTGTACAGCAGAATTAAAAGGCAGTCATCACCAATTTGTAGGAGTGATGGTTTAATGGAATGTTTCAATTTAATTATATTAATGCTGTTAATACTAGGTGTAGTTTAGTACAAGAGAAAAGATGTGTATTTAACATGCTTACCAATTTAAATAAACCATTTAATTAATGACATTAATTATATATTTTTGCAATACATGATATAATATTCCAGATATAATTAATTCTGAATACATATCCATTACGATGACTTAGTGATACAAACTATTTACATTAAAGTATATATATATACACCTAATAGTTTGTTCCATATATTTTATATTAATGATTTATAAAGTATAAAAATATTACTGTGTGTATATATATATATATATATATATATATATAATTTTATACTTTATAAATCATTAATATAAAATATATGGAACAAAGTATAAAAATATTATTGTATATATATACATACACACACACAATAATATTTTTATACTTTGTTCCATATATTCTATATAAATATATATATATATTATTTTTATACTTTATAAATCAATAGTTTATTACATATATTTAATATTATTAAGTGTGTATATACTTTAACCACTAAAAGGTACATAGGAATATGCACTATAATATATATATATATATATATATATATAACAGTTGTGGTGTATATATATATAGTACATACAAGGGTTGTGGTGGAGGACAAAAAGTGAGATAAAAAGTCTCCACACTATAAATGTGTTTATTATATATAATATAATATATATATATATAGTGCATATTCCTACGGTCCTTTTATATATATAATTTCTATTATAAGAATTTGTATATTTGTAGAATATTAGATCATTCTGTTGTCTTCCCATTATTCGATTTGCAAGAGTGTCATAAAGCTATGTCATCCTTAAATACTTGAAACTTAATGCATTGAAATAAGCATTATTATTGCAGGCAAGTTTAATACCATCTGAATAAAGCGTTTGTTTCTATAAATTCCTCAGCAACCATTAATCTATCTGCTAGATCAGTGATATTAATGAATGGCCAGTGGTTTCATTACTCAAAAGCAAACATTCATTAATTAAGCCATGTGTCTGAGAACAAGCAAAGTTCTCTGTCTGTCTGTCTGTCTGTCTGTCTGTCTACCTACCTAGCCACCTCTCAGGGACTTCCTATAGATAGTACAGTTATACACATTTTTGAGTGTTTTTATATTTATGTTCGGTTTATTCATAACTTTAAATAGAAATATTTACGTTTTTGTTTCTAAATCAATCAGTAGATCCAGAACCACATATATCAACACGTAGAGAACATTTAGCTGAATTAGCCCCCGATGATTCCAGTGGGGGCTGAATGTGCATCATTTATTGATTTAGTGTGTTTGTTTGGGTCCCCCTGTTAATCATTGAAATGAAGTACATGTCAAATGAGTGTATAAGGGTTTTAGGAGTGAATGCACCCATTTGTAAAGAAATGCAAAACAATTTCAAGAAAAGGGAAAAAGGAAGAAAAAAAGGTCTCTTTTTCTTTTTCTTTTTTTTAAGAGACTCATTTAAATAAGAGGCTTCCACAGTTGTTGGGAAAGCGGTATAAATACACATAAGTCAATTATATCAATGTGCAAAGCAAATGGGAATCTCTTTGGAGCAAGAACTTATTCAGCTTTTTCCCTGACGGTCAGTAAAGCTCAGCTTTCTGCATGAAAGGACCGCAAAAGCCCTTTTTTTGTTTGCATTTTTTTTTTAAAGCAAGACCCCACACGTTTACAGAATTGGTAATAATTTATGCTAATTTTCCTCCCATAAATCCACAATTCGTTTCAGTGGCACACAGGCTGTTCTGATAGCCAAGAGAAAGCAAGGGATAATAGCACTAACACAATATTGGTTTTTTATTCCTTATAAGGAGAGTGCAGGTGCTGAGATGTACAAGATCCATTCTGTAAAGTCATATGTGTGTGTGTTTTGTATATATTTATATGTGTGTGTATTCCAGAATTTGTGTATACACATAGGCATACATATACACAAATAAAATAATATATATACACCCAAAGATTTATATATGTAAACATACCTTAATTGGTGTACATATATACTCACACAACTGGAAGAAACATTATATATATGTACATATATATATACACACATATGTATATATACACATACACACACACACATTTATATTTGTAAATAAATTCCTTCATTTGTTTAATAGATTTATACACACACACACACACAATGAAACAGTATATACTCATATATAAAGATTTCCTTAATTTCTGTTTATATATATATATATATATACATACATACAAATGAAACAATATACAAATAAACACATAAAGATTTCCCTTAATTTCTGTTTATATATATATATATATACATACATACATACAGACAAATGAAACAATATACAAATAAACAAATATATAAAGATTTCCCTTAATTTCTGTTTATATATATATGTATATACTGACAAATGAAACAGTATACATATATACACATATATAAAGTTTTCCTTAATTTCTGTTTTCATATATATATATATATATATATATATATATATATGAAAGAAACATATACACACATTTCTATATATTTATTTATTTATAAAGGATTTTACCAGGAAGGATACATTGAGATTTCTCTCGTTTTCAAGTATGTCCTGGGTTCAAAGAACATTGAAGTGTTACAGTTACAGAAATATAAAGTAATACAATGCAAGATATTAAAAAACAACACAAATATACAGATTAACAGAAAATAAATATATATATATATATATATAATTACTTTTTTGTGTACATCTATATATTTAGGACACCCATCCTACCCCCCTCCCTTTCTGCTTGGCTCTTTATTATTCAATTCTATGATTTTGCTCAGTAAAGCTTCCAGACTTGAAGAAGGGAGATACAATAAAATTGCAGGTTTTCCAGGGTGTAACATTAGTCCAACAAAGAAAGTATCACTACATACTGCTATAATCTGGTTATTTTCAGATATATATACAAATAAAGAAACATTCTACATATATAAATATTTTCTTAGTTTGTGTGTTTAATCTTTATATATAAATCAGTTGCATAAACCTTATCTCTGCTACAAAGCCACAGTGTGGCATAGCATTGATTTTAGGGTTCTGTGTAAAAACAGACCCAGGATGCATAAAAGTGAGACAGATGTCATTTGCATATCCTACCCAGAATTCCTTGCTAAATATGGGGAATGTGGCACATGAGCTCTGGGATGCAATTCATTGAATTGCTGTGATGTGCAAGTGGCTTCTGCAATAATAAACACAACTAATTATAGTCTGGAGGCTTTTTATCTCACTTTTTGTCCTCCACCACAACCCTTGTATATATATACACACACACAAATAGAACGTATGTATAAATACACACACACATACCCAGGACATACTTGAAAATGAGAGAATTCTCAATGTATCCTTCCTGTTAAAAATTACTTTATAAATAAATAAATATGAATATTTCCTTAATTTATGTGTTTAACTTTCTATATACACACACACACAAGTGAAGGAATATTATATATACACACAAAAATATATAAAACATACATACATACCAAAACAGTCAATAAAGCCAAATAATAAGTAAATAAAGTATTACAGATATTCCTTTTCATTGAGCTGTGTTAATATTTGCCACATAACATGGAGATGCAGCAATGTTAAGTATCTTTCTTTTTAGGCTCTCCTAAATTTCTGACAATACACAGATCAAAACCAGACTTCTCAACTTGAAAGTAGCTCTCCTCATTTGTAGTTAAGTCCAAGATTATATATGATGAACTCACTTGCTGTTCCCCTCTGTTTACTTATTGGCAGTGAAAAGGGAGCTGATAGAATTAAGGTTGAGACTGGGTTCCCTTTGTGCCATTGACTTTTTTTTTTAGTTTACCAAAGTGATTTTGCACCCTATGGGAATTTAAGGCAATGGAAGAAGTCCTTTTGTTCCCAATCAATCTTTACTAAACCTACCAAATTACTTGCATAGGACTACATTCTGTCACATTCACTAGGGAGTCATAGCATCCTTTATCCCTGCTCTGCCAGGGAACAGTAATGTGACAGATAAGTCTACAGTACAGCAGCTATGCACATGCCTTAGAATAAAATTATTGTAAGGTGGGTAATTGGGTATCAATCAAGATTCTTTCACAATATTATGTGGTATATGCATCTATTATATATTTTATACATATAATGCTTATATATTTATATAGCTATTTATGGATATACATTTTTTGAAATTAATATTTTAATTATATTAACAATCTGGGTCATTTAAGTGAGTGTGAGATATTAAGCAACGCAGAATGATGTAACAATATTTATTAGAAAATGTCATATACTACCTGTTTCATTCCCATTATGGATATCTGCAAATTGGGAAACATGCACTGTTAATGGTAATTTATGTATTTTTAATCCATTCTCCTGTGTGCTGTGCACCTTGTGATTCTCGTTTCAGTTAGCAGACATTTGGAACCCCCTGTAATTTTTCACATTTTGAAAGCTAGGTTATAGACTGTTTAATTTAAGGGAATACATGTTTAATATAACTTTTAAATAATACTAATTGCAGCTACTTTACATTCAGAATCTCCCAAGATTATATATATAAAAAAAATTAATATGTTTAATAAGGCTGGGGTCAGACCAGCGCACTTTTAACGTGCGTTCTGGCGCACATAATTACGGCCGCACTAGCAGCAGATGACGGGCAATGACGGCCAATATACGATGTACGGCCGCACAAAAGTCCGGCCGTGCAACGCAAGTGGAATTTGAACGCATTTTTCTGAGAACGCTGAACCGCTAGTACTGACGTACTGAGTGCGCAGCTGCGGCATAGCGGCGTGTTTGCGTGATTAGGAGATGTCAGACACTGCTAATGTCCAGCCTACATAACGTCCAGACGCAAAAAGAGTTTTATTGACGATCCGTACAAAATCACGCCCGAAAATGCGCGTCGTCTGACCGTTTTTGCGCATTCTGTGAAAAAATACATCAATGCGTTCGGACGCACTTTTTCACGTTCGCGGGGAAAAATGCTTTCGTCTGACCCTAGCCTAAGGCTAGGGTCAGACTGAGGCAGTGCGAACGCGCGTGCAGCCGCACTTAATCACGGCCGCACTAGCAGCAGATGCCGGGCAATGACGGCCAATATACGAAGTACGGTCGCACAAAAGTCCGGCTGCGCAACGCAAGTGGAAAATGAACGCATTTTTTCGAGAACGTGAAACCGCAGGTACTGACGTACAGAGTGCGCTGCGTCCGCTAGCGGCGTGTGTGCGTGATTAGGAGACGTCAGACGCTGCTAATGTCTGGCCAACATAACGTCCAGACACAAAAAGTGTTTTATTGATGATCCGTACAAAATCACGGACGAAAATGCGCATAGTATGACCGCTATCACGTATTCTGTGAAAAAATGCGTCCATTCGTTCGAACGCACTTTTTCACAGACAACATAAAAATGCGTTCGTCTGTCCCTAGCCTTATACCCAGGATATACTTGAAAACGAGAGAAATCTCAATGTATCTTTCCTGGTAAAATACTTTGCAAATAAATAAATAAATATTACATTGTGTGTCTATGATATGTCTAATAACTATCAATATGCGTAGTAATTTAATATGTGTCTGTTATATACAGTGGCAAGAAAAAGTATGTGAACCCTTTGGGATTACGTGGAGTTTTGCATGAATTGGTCATAAAATGTGCTCTGAGCTTCATCTAAATCACAACAATTTGAAAAACACAGTCTGCTTAAAATAATACAACACAAACATTATATGTTTTCATGTTTTTATTGAACAGAACATGTAAACATTCACAGTGCAGGGTGGAAAAAGTATGTGAACCTTTGGACTTAATAACTGGTTGACCCTCCTTTGGCAGCAATAACCTCAACCAAAGGTTTCCTGTAGTTGCAGATCAGACCTGCACAACAATCTGGAGTAATTTTGGACCACTCCTCTTCACAAAACTGTTTCAGTGTAGCAATATTCTTGGGATGTCTGGTGTGAATCGCTCTCTTAAGGTCATGCCACAGCATTTCAATCGGGTTGAGGTCAGGACTCTGACTGGGCCACTCCAGAAGGCGTATTTTGTTTTGTTGAAGCCATTCTTTTTTTGAATTACTTGTATGCTTTGGGTCATTGTCCTGTTGCATCACCTATCCTCTGCGTAGCTTCAGTTGGCGGACAGATGGTCTTATGTTTTCCTGCAAAATGTCTGGATAAACTTCATTGATTTTTCCATCAATGACAACAATCCGTCCAGGCCCTGAGGCAGCAAAGCAGCCCCAAACCATGATGCTCCCTCCGCCATGTTTTACAGTGGGGATGAGGTTTTGATGTTGGTGTGCTGTGCCTTTTTTTCTCCACACCTAGTGTTGTGTGTTTTTTCCAAACAACTCAATTTTGGTTTCATCTGTCCACAGAATATTTTGCCAGTAGTGCTGTGGAACATCCAGGTGCTCTTTTGCAAACTTCAAACGTGCTGCAATATTCTTTTGGGACAGCAATGGCTTCGTCCGTGGTGTCCTCCCATATGCTCCATTCTTGTTTAATGTTTTCCTTATTGTAGATGTGTCAACAAAAATGTTAGCATGTGTCAGAGATTTCTGTAAGTCTTTAGCTGACACTCTAGGATTCTTCTTTACCTCATTAAGCATTCTGCGCTGTGCTCTTGCAGTCATCTTTACAGGACAACCACACCTAGGGAGAGTAGCAACAGTGCTGAACTTTCTCCATTTGTAGACAGTCTGTCTTACCGTGGAAACATGAATATCAAGGCTTTTGGAGATACTTTTGTAACCCTTTCCAGCTTTATATAAGTCAACAACTCTTAATCGTAGGTCTTCTGAGAGCTCTTTTCTCCGAGGCATGGTTCACATCAGGCAGTGCTTCTTGAAACCAGTAAACCCAAAACTGGTGTGTGTTTTTAAAGGACAGGACAGCTTTCAGCAACACATCCAATAATATCACACTGATTAGACACAAGATTGGCTCACTCCTGGCTCCAACTAGCTCTTGGAGAAGTCATTAGGCTAGGGGTTCACATACTTTTTCCACCCTGCACTGTGAATGTTTACATGTTCTGTTCAATAAAAACATGAAAACATATAATGTTTGTGTTGTATTATTTTAAGCAGACTGTGTTTTTCAAATTGTTGTGACTTAGATGAAGATCAGAGCACATTTTATGACCAATTCATGTAAAACTTCACCTAATCCCAAAGGGTTCACATACTTTTTCTTGCCACTGTAGTAGAATGCAGTGAATTGACAAGTGGATCAGAACATTTAGGCCAAACGTGGAGCAATGTTAAAAAGTATTCAGCTGTCTGGGATTCCTTTTTAGCTAAATTTCTTGTGTCAGTATAGAGGTTTGCGAGTTCAGACTCTATAGTTGGAAAAGTAGATTTTGGACTAGATATTGCAATTCTTGCTTACAATTAATGTAAATGATAAAGAAACGCAACAGTTTTATCACAATTCCTATTTTTTCCTTGTTTTTCAAGGCTAGTTTTAGTATATATGCTATATTTTCAATCCACTTTTGACATATTCATGTGTATTCTGTGAACATTGTTGCACAGTGAGATGATTGTCGGTTTATAAACTGAGGTCACAACAGTTTAGGCTAATGTCAGACGAACGCAGTCAGAGCGCACGCTGCGTGCGTGCACAATGGACGTACGTACTAATGGAAGCTACTATAGACACTGCATGGTCCGTTTCTGTTGACGGACGTAGAAAAAAAGGGAACTATGGGAAATAAAATTAATATGAAAAATGCTAAAAATTTGAAAAGGATATGAATAGCCGTTTTGTGCGTCAGGGTGCTGGACGTCGCAAATGCGCTGCGTCTGACATCTCGTGACTCACACAGAACGCTACGAGGACGTGGCGCACTCTGCGCGTCTGTGGTAGCAGTTTTATGTTCTTGCCTAACTTGAGTCCGTTTGCCACGTGAGTTGTGCGTGCGCAGTTCGTTGCACACGTACTTTGTGTGTGGGTCTCTATTGATCATGATTCTATGCTGCGACAGACGATAAACTGTGCGGCAACACGGACGTGATCACTAGCCTTAAACGTAAAAAAAAATATATACTACTCCTATCACTTTCCGGTGTTCTTTTCAATAATTATTACCTCTTATGTATGCTTTAATAGGTTACTCACAAAAATCTGTCAGGTACATGCACAATTTTAAAATGTAGGCTATGTGAATAGAGTGGTTTACGGTAAGAGATAGCACAGCCTAATGTAGGGTGATATATATATATATATATATATATATACAGTTGTGTTCAAAATTATTCAACCCCCAATGCTGTAAAGGGTTTTAGGGAATTTAGTGTACATTTGTAATTGTATTCAGAATGAAATCCTACAAGGACTTTTCAAAGAACCATATGCAACTAAAATGACATCAATTGGTTTTGTAATACAGTAGTAAATGTTTCTTTTGTGAATTCTTCATTGACACAATTATTCAACCCCTTAAAGACTACCACTCTGAAGAACAGAGGTTCATTCAAGTGTTTTCAATCAGGTATTGAAAACACCTGTGGATGTCACGGAGCAGCAATAAAGCATAATAAGCACCAATTAGGCAGCTTTAAAATGACTGTGATACTCAGCTCCTTCTAGACATTTACTGGTGTGGTTACAAACATGGTGAAGTCAAGAGAATGGTCCAGGAAGACAAGAGAAGAGGTGATTACTCTTCACAGGAAGGGCAATGGCTATAAGAAGATTGCAAAGATGTTAAACATACCAGAGAGACCATAGGAAGCATCATTCGCAAATTCAAGGCAAAGGGCACTGTTGAAACGCTACCTGGTCGTGCAGAAAGAAGATGCTGACTTCGACTGCTGTGCGCTACCTGAAGCGTAGAGTGGAGAAAAGTCCCCGTGTGACTGCTGAGGAACTGAGAAAAGATTTGTCAGATGTGGTACTGAAGTTTCAGCTCAGACAATACGGCGCACACTGCGTAATGAAGGCCTCCATGCCAGAACTCCCAGGCGCACCCCCTTGCTGTCTCCAAAGAGTAAGAAGAGTCGACTGCAGTATGCCAAAAGTCATGTGGACAAACCACAGAAGTTTTGGGATAGTGTTCTGTGGACTGATGAAACAAAATTAGAACTGTTGGGCCCATGGATCAACGCTATGTTTGGAGGAGGAAGAACAAGGCCTATGAAGAAAAGAACACCTTGCCTACTGTGAAGCATGGCGGGGGGTCAATCATGCTTTGGGGCTGTTTTGCTTCTGCAGGTACAGGGAAGCTTCAGCGTGTGCAAGGTACCATGAATTCTCTTCAGTACCAGGAGATACTGTATGACAATGTGATGCAGTCCGTCACAAACCTGAGGCTTGGGAGACGTTGGACCTTTCAACAGGACAATGATCCCAAGCATACCTCCAAGTCCACTAGAGCATGGTTGCAGATTAAAGGCTGGAACATTTTGGAGTGGCCATCGCAGTCACTGACTTAAATCCGATTGAGAACCTCTGGTGGACTTAAAGAAAGCAGTTGCAGTGCGCAAGCCTAAGAATGTGACTGAACTGGAGGCTTTTGCCCATGGCCAATGGGCGAAGATACCCGTAGATCGCTGCAAGACACTTGTGTCAAGCTATGCTTCACGTTTAAAAGCTGTTATAACTGTAAAGGATGTTGTACTAAAGTACTAAGATTGAATGTCACTTGGGGTTGAATAAAACTGATAATGATGTGAGCACAGAAAAGACATTTGTGGTTATTTCATATAAATGTATGTTATATTTGTCTGACCTACACGTGCCTCTTTGATTTAGGCTAGGGTCAGACGAGCGTGATTTCTACGGACTGTACGTCCGTGCAGTACGGACATCGTCAGTACGGATGACGCAGTAGTGGTCACACAGTCCGTTTTTTCACTGAAGTTATTTTTTACGGATGTAGGAGGGAAAATAAATTACAATGAAAAAACATTCTGTCCGTCAAAAATGCTGGACGTATAAATGCAGTCCGTCTGACCATGCTCCATCACTCACACACAAAGCTATGCGGACGTTGTGGACGTGGCGCACTCCGCACGTCCGTTCTAGCAGTATTACGTTCTTGCCTAACCTGCGTCCGTTTGCCGCGGCGTTGTGCGTCCGCAGTTCAGTGTGGACGTACTTCATGTGTCAGGCTCCAATGGACTTTCTTTCATGCTATCACGGACGTACTTTTAGGCGCAATCACGGACGTGAACACTACGCTCGTCTGACACCAGCCTTAATTGTAAGCAAGATGACTGAATGATCAAAATCAATGTCAAACTGGCCAAAACACTCAATTTCATTGGGGGTTGAATAATTTTGAACACAACTGTATGTAACATCTTGCCGATTCCTCATCCAATGAGCTCTTTTTTCATGACTGGCAACTCCAAGAACAATCTTTATTAATTCTAAAACTATAGGTGTTTGCTGCCAGTGTCACGAGGATGGGCACCCGATTATCAACACATCGTCATTAATAAGTGTTAAACATATACAGAGAGGCCCTGAAAAATTTATACACGCTTCAACATAAAAAAAAACATAATAATTTTATTACTAGATTTATATTAACATCAAAAGGCAGCTTTAAGTCATGTTTGAATTATGCAATCACAATGATTTCGGCGCACTGCTGCATGAACAAGATTGACTAGAGTGTCCACATGGATTGCTCTGCATTATATTTCAATCTCTTCCCATAGTGCAGCCAGCGTAGGTTGTTTTCTACAGTATACCCATTCTTTCGTGTTTCCCACAGATAGAAATTGAGGGGTGTTAAGTCCGGGGGAACCTGAAGGGAATTCATCAGCACCTGTGCATCCGATCCAACGTCCTGGCAGAATATCATTGAGATAGACTCTTGCGTCTCAGTGGTAGCGAGGTGGTGCGCCATCTTGCTGGAAGTAAAATCGCTCATTCGCATAAAGCGCACAACTGGCTGGTAAAATGGATGTGTGACGCATGTCGAGGTACTCTGGACCAGTGACCGTGCCTTCAAAAAAGAATGGTCCAATTAAACCCTTGGATGACAGTCCACACCAGACATTGATCCCCAGTAAATCGACTGCTTTGTCCACACGAATGTGAGGTTTTTCTGGCAACCAATAAACACAATTATGACAGTTTACTGTACCGTTAAGTATAAACAGTGCTTCAACAGACTACAACGTTTTCTGTACAAAGTCCTCATCTTCATGTACCATTTGTCAAAACAACTCACTGTAGTCCATTCTCCGATCAGGGTCAGCTTTAATCATGGTGTGTAACAGTCTTGGGATGCAAAATTTCCAATGTGCTCATTCAGAATAAGTTGTTGTCACAGTCAGTCTCAGTGGCGGTACCCGGCATGCCCCGAATAAGGCCCTAGTACAGGAAAAGCCCCTATAAGCAGAGATACCACGACACAACAACAATAGATCTATACATAAACAGAGTAGAAACTGGAGACTTCTGCACGGCTATACAATCTCAAACCAGAGCGATAGTATATGCAAGGGACCTAGGGACAGTAGGTGAATTTACCAAACAGGAGGCCAGACCTCAAAACAGAAATATATTAATATACACGGTACAGTCAAGGATGTCCAGAAGGGAAAATCAGTGAGAAAGCGAGGAGTCAAAACCAAAACGTTTACCTAACGTTTATGCCGAAGCGGGGATACACCACCAGAAAATCCGTCAGCCAGGCCAGAGGGTCAAAACCATGAGATCAGCCAGAACATGAAACTGAGACAAAGGAGAAACACTAGAACTGATAACATGTAAAACACAAGAAATAAACTGGAACCTGGGATACTAAAGAAACAATAGATTGATGGACTAAAGAAATAGGGCAAACAATAAACAAACTTAACCTTGATCAGACAGAAATAGCAGGAAGCTCTCAGGAACAAAACTAAGACTGTAGTGAACCAATGCAAGAGCATTGTGATATGGGCCCATGGTTTTAAAGAGGGAAGTGATCAGCCCATATCACTAAACAACAGATCTTAACAGGCAGACACTTAACCCCTGAGCTGCATCCCAGGGAAAAGCAACATAGAAACACATGGGAATATACAGTGGCGTCGTAACGTGGGGGTGGGGGGTGCGGCCCGCACCAGCTGACACCCGCCCTTAGGGTGACACCGTCACCCTAAGGGTGGGTGTCTCACCCTCCGCCGCGTATTCGCTCCCTGCGAGCGTCCGAAGTATGCAGCTTCAGCGCTCGCCTGGAGGAAACACGTCACCAGCCAATCGCGGCTGGTCACGTGGCTCCCCCAGGTGAGCGCCCAAGCTGCGCACAGCCGGACGCTCAGGAGGGAGCGAACACGCGGCGGAGGTGAGCGGGGGCAGTATCCATGTGCTGGGGCATTTCCATGAGCTGGGGCATATCCATGAGCTGCTGGGGCATATCCATGAGCTGGGGCATATCCATGAGCTGGGGCAAATCCATGAGCTGGGGCAAATCCATGAGCTGGGGCAAATCCATGAGCTGGGGCAAATCCATGAGCTGGGGCAGTTCCATGAGCTGGGGCAAATCCATGAGCTGGGACATATCCATGTGCTGGGGCATATCCATGAGCTGGGGCAAATCCATGAGCTGGGGTATATCCATGAGCTGGGGCAAATCCATGAGCTGGGGCAGTATCCATGTGCTGGGGCATATCCCATGAGCTGGGGCATATCCCATGAGCTGGGGCATTTCCATGAGCTGGGGCAGTTCCATGAGCTGGGGTAATATCCATGTGCTGGGGCAAATCCATGTTTGAGCTGGGGCATATCCATGAGCTGGGGCATATCCATGAGCTGGGGCAAATCCATGAGCTGGGGCATATCCATGAGCTGGGGCAAATCCATGAGCTGGGGCATATCCATGAGCTGGGGCATATCCATGTGCTGGGGCATATCCCATGAGCTGGGGCATATCCATGAGCTGGGGCATATCCATGTTTGAGCTGGGCATATCCATGTTTGAGCTGGGGCATATCCATGTTTGAGCTGGGGCATATCCATGAGCTGGGGCATATCCATGTTTGAGCTGGGCATATCCATGTTTGAGCTGGGGCATATCCATGTTTGAGCTGGGGCATATCCATGTGCTGGGGCAAATCCATGAGCTGGGGCATATCCATGAGGTGGGGCAAATCCATGAGCTGGGGCAAATCCATGAGCTGGGGCATATCCATGAGCTGGGGCAAATCCATGTTTGAGCTGGGGCATATCCATGAGCTGGGGCAGTATCCATGAGCTGGGGCAAATCCATGAGCTGGGGCAAATCCATGTTTGAGCTGGGGCATATCTATGAGCTGGGGCAGTATCCATGAGCTGGGGTATATCCATGTTTGAGCTGGGGCATATCCATGAGCTGGGGCAGTATCCATGAGCTGGGGCATATCCATGAGCTGGGGCAGTATCCATGAGCTGGGGCAGTATCCATGAGCTGGGGGCAGTATCCATGAGCTGGGGCAAATCCATGAGCTGGGGCAAATCCATGTTTGAGCTGGGGCATATCCCTGAGCTGGGGCAAATCCATGTTTGAGCTGGGGCATATCCATGAGCTGGGGCAAATCCATGAGCTGGGGCATATCCATGAGCTGGGGCATATACATGAACTGGGGCAGTATCCATGTGCTGGCGCAAATCCATGAGCTGGGGCAAATCCATGAGCTGGGGCAAATCCATGAGCTGGGGCATATCCATGAGCTGCTGGGGTATATCCATGAGCTGCTGGGGCAGTATCCATGAGCTGGGGAAATATCCATGTGCTGGGGCAATATCCATGTGCTGGGGCATTATCCATAAGCTGGGGCATTATCCATGAGCTGGGGCAATATCAATGAGAGGAGCTGGGGGCATAGCCATGAGAGGAGTGGGGAAAAATCCATGAAAGGAGCTGGGGCATTATCCATGAGAGGAGCTGGGGCAGTATATCCATGAGAGGAGCTGGGGCATTATCCATGAGAGGAGCTGGGGCAGTATATCCATGAGAGGAGCTGGGGCAAAATTCATGAGAGGAGCTGGGGCAAAATTCTTGAGAGGAGCTGGGGCAATATCCATGAGAGGAGCTGGGGCAATATCCATGAGAGGAGCTGGGGCAAAATCCATGAGAGGAGCTGGGGCAATATACATGAGAGCTGCTGGGGCATATCCATGTGAGCTGGGGCATTATCCATGTGTGCTGGGGCATTATCCATGTGTGCTGGGGGCAGTATCCATGTGTGCTGGGGGCAGTATCCA
Organism: Leptobrachium leishanense; assembly: GCA_009667805.1. NCBI lineage: Eukaryota > Metazoa > Chordata > Amphibia > Anura > Megophryidae > Leptobrachium > Leptobrachium leishanense. The sequence goes on from CM019065.1 coordinate 72,418,982, forward strand.
TGTGTGCTTGGGGCAGTATCCATGTGTTTTGGGGGCATATCCATGAGAGCTGGGGCAATATCCATGTGTGAGCTGGTCTGGGGCAATATATCCATGTGTGAGCTGAGGTGCAATATATCCATATGTGAGCTGAGGCGCAATATAACCATATGTGAGCTGAGGAGCAATATATCCATATGTGAGCTGGGGCAATATATATCCATGGGTGAGCTGCTGGGGGCAATATATAATTGTGAACTGGGGCAATATATCCCTATGTGAGCTGGGGGCAATATATATCCATGGATGAGCTGCTGGGGGCAATATATCCAGAGCTGCTGGGGGCAATATATATCCATGTGTGCTTTCACTGCCTTCGAACAGGCACCGTACTTGCTGGCAGTTGGCAAAAATTTGTGTGAGCATATGAGAGAGCTCCGCAGCAATAAACCTCACAGTAATGTGTGCTGTGTGTATGAGCATTCAGTGTTATATGGGAGTACTGATTTAGGAGTAAGAGTAGTTAAAAAAAATCCGTAAAACTCGGGGGGGGGTGACACCATAAGTTACCGCACCGGGTGACACCAACCCTAGTGACGCCACTGGGAATATAGACATGAGGAATACAGAGGTCAGGGGGATAGGGTTGGAATGTGGAAAACGTGACAGTTGTATACTTGATCTGTTAATTCCTGTCTCACATTCATATTGTTTGACAGACGTTGTGGTGAGCATGTAAACTGTTGCAACAACCTGTCTGAGGAAGTAGGACTTGTTGCTGTGCGGTGCCTCGCAGTTCTTTGCTTGTGCATCATACACAGTGCCATCGGTTTCGAACTTATCATGAATCCGTGCGATTTAGTCCTGTAGGTGGTTTTGCTCCAAACCCACATCGCCATTGTTGTTGAACTTCACACACATTTTCAAATTTACAATACCGCTTCAAAATGGTCTTGCGTTGCTTGAAAGTCAAGCGTGCCTCCGCCATTTTTGTTGACTCTTTCCATTTCTTTTGGGCCCCTCTGTATAGTCCATTTTCAGGCTCTATGTCACAAACTACACAAAAATCTTGACAATAAACATTAAATCTCCAATCAGGCAAACCCCTGCATACATTCGTTATTTGGAAAAATGTGAGACCTTAGAGTTCCTTTGGCAAAATTTTTGGAAACCAACAAAATTCATTAAAACTGAGACTTTCACAATCTCCTCACCATTGTTAATATAGGAACCCCAGTGCAAGTTGACCTGCTGTATGAGACACCTAAACCCCTCCACCAAAATAAAATCAGGTTAGTACAGTGTAAACAAAGGCATATTAGGCTAGGGTCAGACGAACACAGTATTAACGTGCGTTTAGCCGCACTTAATCACGGCCGTGCTAGCAGCAAATGACGTCCAATGCCGGGCAACATACGAAGAACGGCCGCACGAAAGTGGCAAACAAACGCATTTTTTCAAACCGCTAGTACTGACGTACAGAGTGCGCTGCGTCCGCATAGCGGCATGTGTGCGTGATTAGGAGACGTCAGACGCTGCTCATGTCTGGCCAACAAAACGTCCAGACACCGAAAGTTTCCTGGTTTGGATCTGTAAAAAATCACGGCCGTAATTGCGCATCGACCGCTATCGCGTATTCTGTGAAAAAATACATCCATTCGTTTGGACGCACTTTTTGACGGTCGACGTGAAAAATGCATTCGTCTGACCCTAGCCTTAAACATGGAAAATATACTAATGTGTCTCCAAGGAGTTTCTAAACACACAACAATTCGAAACTGCAGAGGAACATGCAATTTCCAGGAAAATGGTAGTTAGCAAACTCCACAGTGCTGACCCTTTGTCACGGTGGCAGTACCACCAGGCACGCACCACCCTATACTTGCCCTCCGATCCTTGGAAGTGGTCGGTCTGTATATATATCCCTATGAATATAACTCGCAGGAAGGTGAGGCCTTGGTTCCTGAGAGAAGCCCCTATATGCAGAGATGCAGGGTAAACTGCAAGGACAGGTGAAAGCAACAAAGGGTTAACAAAAGACCTCTGTACGGCAATACCAAAGATTCCCTGCACTGAAAGACCGGTCTTTAGGATAGCCGGATCTAATCTAAAGGAAAGTATTACCTTGAAGCCGTACAGAGTCTTTTGTTGTATACAGATGACAGGGTTTCCTGGAAACGGTACAGACAAGGAATATACAATAGAGTAGTCATAAAGAGGAAAGCCAAAGGTCATAACCAGAGAGAGTACGTCATACAGAATATAGGAATAGGAACCAGAAGGGAAGTCAGCCAAGCCAAAATCAGTAACCGGGGAATCTGAATGGAACATAAACAGCAAAACAAAATACAGCAATAGACAGAACTAAATACACAGAAGGAACTGACATAAACTGGAACAGAAATAATAGAGACAAAAACTGAACAAGGATGAACAAACGGAGGATATCAGGAACACAGCAAGGAGCTCTCAGGACACAAGTGGCAAGGAGACCAGGCAAAGAAAAATGACCCAGCAATGTCCTATAGGTACATTGCTCTAATATAGGCAGGGGAATCAAGGCAAGGGTCAACAGGTGAGCAGCACACAGAACACCAATTAACCCCTGGGAGGCCTCCCAGGAATTGGCAGCAACAGAAACACAATGGAAAAAACACAATATACAAATACAGAGGGCAGGAAGACAGGGTTGGAACGTGGGAACGTGACACCCTTCACGAGGAGCAAGTAAAAGGTGTGTTGTTTTCATTGTCTATACTGTTTCCTTCCTGGAACCACTATGTTCCACTCATCAGTAGATCAAACCAGAAACCTCAATCCCACATCCACAATGTGGATGAAACACTCAGAAAAAATGTACGTTGGAAGACTGACTGATGGGTCCCACATGGTTAAAAGCAATGCAAGTGTCACTTTTCAACATGCAAGGCTCCAGAAGAACTAAAAAAATGTCTATACTAAGAGCATACAAGTGAATTTAAGATGAATCTACCCTGTGTACTAATGGTTCCCTGTTCATGAGACTGTGCATGCAATCCTCTGTTCTCTCCAGGCCAACGTGGCAAGCTTGTTCTGGAAGTTAAAACCCATTAACGATCAGCTCACATGTTAGGAACGTGGGATGCATAGCGACTTTGGAGGTTCTTCTCGTACAATGGACAACTCCCATCATGTCCATTATAACCATTAGAGAATCTCAGTCTATGTCCAACATCTATATACATGGATATATTTGGACATAAAAACGATAAGCATGTTGAGCTCCTAGAAACCATTCTCCTCTATATCAGTCATTCTCAAAACTGTCCTCAGGGACCACTAAGAGGTCAGGTTTGCCAGATATCTGATGCAAAGCACAGGTGATATGATTTGCTGCTCAGTGATTGCAGGATTCAGTCTGCATTTCCCCAAGGTAATCCTTAAAATCTGGCCTGTTAGTGCTCCTTGAGGACCAGGTTTTCGGAAGCACAGCTGTGTATGACGATAAAGTGGTTATTATATGGTAATTACAGTTATATAAACCATTTAGAAGCATGGCATGAATGTTAAAAATAGTGGTATTTATGTATGAAATATATATATATTAGATTTTTAACTCAATCTATCTCATTTAAATGGTATAACGGTTATACAGATACTTTGAATGCCTATTTGAAATGGGGTTTTAAACAGATTAGAATTCCATCTATATGTTATCCTATGCTGTACATTTCCAAGTCCAAAAATGGATGAAAAGTCTGCAGGAATGAAGGAAGATATTTTATATGATTTTTTTTTTTTTACATTTACAGATGAGATATTTCATATACTGTATATATATATATATTTATATATATATATAATCCACGAATGGAGCCGCACACGCGTAAATAAAATAGCAAGTTTATTTAAATCTTATAAAATTGACCGTTTCGGCTCATGTGTGAGCCATTCTCAAGGTTTTAATATATATTAAAAGTGCCAATATTTTCTAATGCAGAGTTAACCTTGACACTCCTGGCTTTCTATTCGCTGTACAGTAGCAGAACCATAGCAGAATTATAGCAGCACACAATATATTTAATTAAGTAATGGCACTATAGGAAGTATTTACTAAACATTCTTAATTACGCAATTTGCATATTAATCATTATTTGCAAACATGCATACGCTTATTTACAGTAGTGATCACTTATGTGTATTACATTGTTTTCTATTTGCATATAATTATGCTAATACCCCACCAGCTCAGTCTATGTAGTAGGCGAAATCTCTGAAAAATAGATAATCCTCCCCATTTATTGTCTTACACATCATTTATTAGTATCATAACAAAGTATGCAAGTTATAGGTTTTCTATTAAAAAATGCCACTGAATGTCAACAATTATTATACAAGATGTAAATACTGCATGTTGCTAATTGATATTTTACAGATACAATATATATTTATATATCTACTAAATCAGGAAGAAATTGGTCAATTAAGTCTATTTTCAAATGTTTAGTGTGGAACCAACCATGAATACTATAAACAAGTATAAATCTTGATGTTAACCTCTTCATTACCAAGTGCTATTTGCTGAAAAATATTATAACATTTATTGAAAACCTAGGATGAGCATTTAACACTTAAATGTTGGGCAAAATAGCGATTTTGCATAAAAAAATATTACGCAACGGTAGCGAAAATAAGTCAATTTAATAATTTTAAATTTTTCTTGTGTTTGTGAATCCTTTACAGAAATATTACTGGGATGAAAGGTTCTAAACTCTACACGTTGTCCCATATCTTGTATGATTTCAAGCAGGGTCTGAATTATTAGCATGCGGCCAGAAATGGCCCTTTTTCTCAGATACAGTAAATCTGATAATAAAATGGTCAAATCTGTTTATGGGGATTTGTAGTGATGCTAATGAGATTATTAGCAATAAAGCTTCCAAAAAAATTCCAATAGATTGCAAGCATAAAATATGTTACGGGCATCATGCCTGTATATGGAAATTACAGTGACTCCTTTTATCTGTACTGTACAGAGATTTTCAACAATTAAAGGAACACTCTACTCAAAAATCACCCCCCCGTTTTTTTATCCTAACCTATCCTTATTCCCTTAATAAATCTTTATTTTTTATTTTTATTCTTGTAACTGTAATACTTACCCTAAAATCCACTTTTTTCCAGCGGCGTCTTTTTTTTTTATACTCACCTCCCTCCTCTTCCGCTCCCGTCCTTCTTGATGCTTCTTGCCTTCTGGTTTACGTGAGAAGCGCGCATGCAAAGCGCGATGACGTCTCCTACTCGGCAAAAGTCGGCAGAAGCGGGAAATATGATTCCCGCTCTGCTGACTGACAGCTGGGAGGGCGGAGTAAACTCCTCTGCCTCTCTCAGCTGTTTTCAGCTTTTTCAGCTGAACTGCCGAGCGGAGGGAGGGGAGACAGAGGGCGGCATACTCCGGGCATCATGACCACCTAAAATAGCTTAGGTGGTCATGTTGCCTAGAGTATCCCTTTAAGCGCTCCCTGTATTTTGCCCTCTTTTGCTGTAATGCAACAGTTTGACTACAATATGGCACAACAAAAATGAGGCAGAACGTCCTCTATGACCAACCGTAGCCAGTCCAAGGCATCAGAAGTCACAGCTGCTCAGGTGCAGAGCGCTGTTGTCTCAAAGCACATGTACAGGAAGTCTGCGGTCTGGGAGTTATTTAAGAAATGTGCAGCAGACCGCACCATTGCTATTTGTAATCTATGTCAGATGAGGATCAAGCGTGGGAAAGACATCCCACGCTTGGGTACCACGTGCTTGAGGCGACATATGACCACCTGCCACGCATCCCGTTGGCATAACACTTTGCATAGGTCCTCCTCCTCATCATCTGTCTCTACCCCCACTATATGTCCTGCCATGTCATTGCCTACAACCTCCACTGACAGAGATGATGCTACAGTAATGGGTTTACAAGGTCCTTCCTTAGAATGTGACAGCATCCCATCAGCTGAAGATTTACGCAGTCAGATTACATTGCCCCAGCTGCTGCAGCGTAGGAAAAAATATAGTCCCAACCATCCCAAGCACAGCGTCTAAATGCCATCTTAGAAAAATTACTCGCATTACAACTGCTGCCTTTCCAGCTGGTGGACTCTGCTTCCTTCTGTGAATTTGCTGAATGTGCTGTACCACAGTGGCAGGTTCTAAAACGCCATTTCTTTTCACAGAAGGCCATTCCAGCACTGTACCAGCACGTGGAAGACAATGTTATGGAGTCATTGGGAAAGGCAGTCAGCAGCAAGGTGCACATGACTTTAGACACATGGTCCAGCAAGCATGGACAGGGCCGTTACATTTCCTTCACGGCACACTGGGTAACTCTGATTGCAGCTGGGAGGGATCCAGGACGGGGCTCTGTGCTGGAGCTTGTTCATCCACTACGCCTCCAGAAAGCTGCTTGTATGAGGTCTGTCTGCTCCACCACCTCTTCTTCCTCCTCCTTCTCTGTCTCTGGCGAAGTGGCAGTTAAATCGACGCATGGCAGGGGCTGCGCAATGGCTCAAGCAAAAATATGCCATACTGTGCTTGAGCTGGTTTGTTTAGGGGACAGGAGCCACACCGGGCCAGAAATTCTGTCAGCTCTGCAGGGGCAGGTGCAGAGATGGTTAACACCACGCCAGCTTCAGCAGGGAATTGTTACATCCTTGGCCCCCGCAGCACTTCCTGGGGGGTCAGTGCACCAGGTGGCATCACTGACTAGCCTGTTGTCAGTAGTAAGGGCTGGCAAAACGGCATCTGGGGCGGAGCTAAGCATAAGTGCAAGGAGCCATCAGCCTTTAAAAGAGGCTGAGAGGACTTGCTCCTTGAACTGTCGTGGGAGTAAATTGGAGTTGAGTTCTGTTCAAGTATCTGTTATTTCTAGTTCTAGTTCATGTATCTGTTATTTCTAGTTCGTATATCTTGATTTCTAGATCTAGTTCTTGTATCTTGATTTCTAGTTCATGTATTCGAGTTTCATGTTCATGTATCTGAGTTTCTAGTCTGTTTTTTCTGGTTTATGTTTTCATGTCTGTTTGTCTGTCTTTGCTATACAGAAGCCTATTGATGATAGTAGGTCTGCCTGCAGGCTATTGAACTTTGTGTCCCCCCTCTGTTTAGCTAAGTTCATGCTTCTGAGTATATTCTGTTTCTAGTCTGGTTTTCTGGTTCATGTCTGTTTGTCTGTCTGGTTCTTGTCCTGGTTATTTCTAGTTCATGTATATTACTTTTTAGTTTATGTTCCTGAGTTCTCAGTTTTATGTATCCTGTCTAGTAAATGTTTCCTTGTTTGCTATACAGAAGCCTATTGAACTTTGTGTTCCCCCTCTGTATAGCTGAGTACATACAGTATATCCAATCTTAGATTGTAGGCCTTCCCTGCAGGCTAATGAACACAAGTGTTCCCGCTCTGTATGTCTCATAAGTAAGTCTTGCATCAACACTCTTGTTCACGTCTGTTCATGTATCACGTCATGTCTACGTATCTGTACACAGATAGTTAATGTATTTCCACCCAGCGACCTCCTGGCCACAAAGCCACTTGGTGCTGAGGAGTTAATTAGGTGTCTTGTAGTACCTCCCTGGTGTAGGAATCAAGGTATTACAGCCTTTCTTGCTGTCTGTGTTTCCAGTATCTGTATCTAGGTATTGTGTGACTGCCCTGCAGTCCGCACAACTCAAGTATCATTGATATACAGCAATCTTGCTCACGTATGTTTTTGTATCACGTTATGTCTATGTGTCAGGACACAGATTGTTAATGTGTTTACACCCAGCGACCTCCTGGCCACGAAGCCATTTGGAGCTGAGGTGATAATTAGGTTTCTTGTAGTACCTCCCTGGTGTGGGAATCAAGGTACTACAGCCTTTCCTGCTGTCTGTGTTCAAGAATCTGTCCTAAAGGATCCAAATAAACGCTACTTCAGGGTAGTGCCTTTACCGCTACCGTTACAGGAATGGTTGTCTGTGATAATGGCAGCAACCTTCTCTCCGCCCTATGCCAGGGTAAGTTGATGCATGTACCATGCCTAGCACACATCCTAAATCTGGTGGTACAGCGTTTCTTAACCAGGTACCCAGGTCTGGCAGAACTTCTCAGCCAGGCCAGAAAAGTCTGCAGCCACTTCAGACGGTCATTCCCAGCAAGTGTTCGCCTGGCAGAAATTCAAAGAGAATTCCACCTTCCCACAAACCGTCTGATCTGTGACATGCCCACCAGGTGGAACTCGACATTAGCAATGCTGCAGCATCTGCACAAGCAGCAGAGGGCCATCAATGAGTACCTGTGTGAGTATGGCACAAGAACAGGTTCAGGTCAATTTGGGTTCCCACCCCGCAGTAGCTGATGATCAAGGATGCATGCACTGTACTGTCACCATTTGAGGAGGCAACAAGGATGATGAGCAGGGACAGTGCATGCATCAGTGACACAATTCCTTTAGTGTTCCTTCTGGAGCGCACTCTGCGGGGAATTATAGATGTGGCACTAGAGGCAGAGCAGCGGGAGGAAAAGGAGGCCTTCCCTAGCTCTCAAGGCCCCAGTCTTTACGCAGACAGCATTCCTGCGGGTCCTCAGATCAGACAGGAGGAGGATGAGGAGGAGGAGGAATATTTGAGTAGTGGGGCATTGAAGGTGGGGATTCCTCAAGGGAGGGTTTGGTGTGCCCAGAAACCCAAGGACTAGTATGTGGCTGGGAGGAGGAAGTGCACGATGGGGTCATCCTCATTGACCAGGAACACTGGGAAGCTAATGCCACCTCCAACCTACGCTGCATGGGCTCCCTTATCCTGCAAAGCCTGGTAAAGGACCCCAGGATTCGTGCTATCAAGGAGATCCCTGGTTGGCAAACCTTATTGATCCACGATACAAGGGTAAAGTTGCAGAGCTCATCCTCCCCACACAGAGGGAGGACAGGATGAAACAACTTGAGGACGCTCTAAAGCGACACTTGTGTAACACCTTTCCAGGCACTGGTAGGTTACCAAGTGATGACACAGGTGCTTCTGAGGCTGCGGATGATCAGAGGAAGAGCGGTGAAGGCCGGGGCCTCTTGACTGATGCCTTTTTAAATTTTTTTAGTCCACGACGCCCAGGGACATAAATTGTAGGCACCCATTGTCAGCGTCTTCACCGTATGGTGCAGGACTACCTAGGGGCAAGGGCAGACCTGGATAACTTTACAGCAGATGATCCACTGTCTTACTGGGTGTTGAGATTAAATTACTGGCCAGAATTTAGCCAATATGCAGTGCATCTACTAGGTTGCCCTTCATCCAGCGTGCTTTTTGAAAGTGCCGCTGGAGGTTTTGTCACAGACAAAAGAGTGCGTCTGTCCACTGACTCTGTAGACCGGCTGACATTTATAAAAATGAATCAGTCCTGGATCAGCAGCTATCAATCCCCTGATGCTGACGTAACTGAATAGATCTGGGATCTCTTCTGCATTCCCAAAACCTCCACCACTGCACTTTTGCACAATACCACAAAGGGGTTACGGTGTGAAGGCACTTGCTGCCACTAAAGGTAAATTATTTGGGTGCACTGCCACTGACGCCTATACCAGATTCATATCATTTTAATATTGGACCGCAGGGTCCAACCCTGCACTCTTCCACAATACCACAGAGGGGTTACGGTGTGACGGCACTGTTGCCGACACTAAAGGCCCAATTTTAAAGCACCAATTGTTACTTTCATCCAAAGCCTGCATAAGTTTCACCATAATTTAGCCAAAAAAATCACGAAACTTGTTCTGCGTGTCCTAAAATGTCTCCTCTTTTCATACAGGCTGCCGCCCCAAGCAGTTGTTTATGAATAGATTAATGGATAACCGTTTACCGTCATTTGAAATGTCATTTTTTTGTATTTAAATGTTTCTATACATCCTACAAATCCGCCACTTCACTGGCAGGTTATGGGGACCTCCTAAGCACGATATTTGAAGGAAGTTTTCGTTGTTATTCTTAACCTTTATTTCATGGAAAACTCACTGTTCCTTTAAAAACGTTTTTTTTTTAAACTTTTTGTCCTTGTTTCCTGTCCCCAGGGCACTACCCGGACCCCCATACACCTTTTATTGCAAATATCTTGCATATATGCCCTCTTGGAGGGCACTCTAAAAATTGAACTTTCGAGTCCCATTGACTTGCATTGAGTTCGGTTCGTGTTCGAGTTCGAACTCGAACTTTTGAAATTGTTCGAGTTCGAATGCGAACCGAACACGGGGGTGTTCGGCTCATCACTACATCTGATCATTCACTCCCTACTTAAGGGTGGAACGACCTTCTTCTGCGTTAACTGATGTCCTCAGTTACCTGCTTCACCATGCTGTGAACCTCACCCTCCAGAAGCTCCTGCCTTCCCTCTCCTTACCCTTCGATACCCTGGATACGAATTATTGCTTTGGACTTTGACTACCCTTTTGCCTGCTGCCCGCCTTGACCCATGCATGAACTATAACTACGCTATCTGGATTACCCCGTTGATACCTTGCTGGATCCCCCTCATCATACTGCCTGGACTTTGCCCATCATATTCCCTGATCCTCAGCCTACACCTTGTTCTGTGTCATTGTCAGCTCTTGTTCTGTCCTGGGGCATATATATGAGCTGGGGCAAATATATCCATATGAGCTGGGGCAAATATATCCATATGAGCTGGGGCAATTATATCCACATAAGAGCTGGGGGCAAATATACCCATATGAGCTGGGGCAAATATACCCATATGAGCTGGGGCAAATCTATCCACATGAGAGCTGGGGCAAATATACCCATATGCGCTGTGGCAAATATATCCACATGAGAGCTGGGGAAAATATATCCATATGAGCTAGGGGCAAATATATCCATATGAGCTGGGGCAAATATACCCATATGAGCTGGGGCAATATACCCATATGAGCAAGGGAAAAATATATCCACGTGTGAGCTGGGGGCAAATATATCCACGTGTGAGCTGGGGCAAATATATCCACATGAGAGCTGGGGCAAATATACCCATATGAGCTGTGGCAAATATATCCATATGAGCTGGGGCAAATATACCCTTATGAGCTGGGGCAATATACCCATATGAGCTGGGGCAAATATATCCATGTGTGAGCTGGGGCAAATATATCCACGTGTGAGCTGGGGGCAAATATATCCACATGAGAGCTGGGGGCAAATATATCCATTCCATATGAGCTGGGGCAAATATATCCATGTGTGAGCTGGGGGCAAATATACCCATATGAGCTGAGGGCAAATATACCCATATGAGCTGGGGGCAAATATACCCATATGAGCTGGGGGGAAATATATCCATTCCATATGAGCTGGGGCAATTATATCCACATAAGAGCTGGGGGCAAATATACCCATATGAGCTGGGGCAAATCTATCCACATGAGAGCTGGGGCAAATATACCCATATGCGCTGTGGCAAATATATCCACATGAGAGCTGGGGCAAATATACCCATATGAGCTGGGGCAAATATATCCATATGAGCTGGGGGCAAATATATCCATATGAGCTGGGGCAAATATACCCATATGAGCTGGGGCAATATACCCATATAAGCAAGGGAAAAATATATCCATGTGTGAGCTGGGGGCAAATATATCCACGTGTGAGCTGGGGCAAATATACCCATATGAGCTAGGGGCAAATATACCCATATGAGCTGTGGGCAAATATATCCATTCCATATGAGCTGGGGCAAATATATCCATGTGTGAGCTGGGGCAAATATACCCATATGAGCTGAGGGCAAATATACCCATATGAGCTGGGGCAAATATATCCATGTGTGAGCTGGGGCAAATATATCCATGTGAAAGCTGGGGCCAATATATATATCAATGTGTGAACTGGGGCAAATATATCCATGTGAGCTGGGAGCAATATATCATGTGAGCTGGGGGCAATATATCCATGTGAGCTGGGGGGCAATATATCCATGTGGGAGCTGGGGGCAATATATCCATGTGAGCTGGGGGCAAATATATCCGCCTGTCACTGCGAACCTAACACCAGCTCTTGGGCAAAACTGGTAGAATGCCCCCCCATAATATATATATATATCAAGTTTCTAGCTGCAGAGGACATTTACACATCCTAGCAATTCAGAGAACCGCTTACAGAGCTTGTGCTACATTCCCCATAGCAGCAAAGAACTCTGGGTAAGATATGCAAATGAAATCCCCATATATATTGGGCCGTGAGCTTCCACCACTGTTACATCCTCAGCCCCCGCTGTACTCCCTGGGGGGTCTGGGCAAGAAGGGGGCCGGGTGCCAGCACTTTCTGCTGACAGATCGGCATCTGAGGGGCGAGGTCAGGTGTGGTCACCAGGAGCTGCCGGCTTTAAAACAGGGCTCGAGGAGTTGCCTCGTCGCCCTGTTGTGGAGTTTGTTTCACGCACCGCTACTTCCTGTATCTGATTGAATTTACTGTTGATGACCCTGCTTTGTATGTTATTTGACCCGGCTTAACTTTGACCACTCTTTCTCTATCGTGTGTATTACGCTGTTTGCGTGTTTTAGTGATTTAACCCCATGCTGGTTGCTGGGTTGATCGCTCGCTGTTTGGGTTCTGTCCCATCACGTATAGGGGTATCGTTTTTAACCCTCCGGGGTCCCTTTACCCAGGCTACTACTCATGTTAATGTTTGTGCAAAGACCACGATAACAAACGATTGTTTATTTCTGTTTAATGTTATTTCTAATCCCATCTCTGTACATATTAGCAATAACAATCCTGTATGCAAGCCAGTACCTTCCGAGAGTCACCAGGTATCTACTAATCTCAAGTATTTACCAGAACGATTGGTTTCTGCATCTCTGACTGCCCTGCACCTTGAATACTTCACGGACTGTCTTCCCACGTATTGTGTTTCTGAGCGTGTCCTAGGCTTTCTGTCGGTCTCGAAACCCTCGGAGCCTAGAGACAATTCAGCTAGTCCTTTGAGTCCCCTGGCTCTTGATTTACAAACTGTATTTTGTGCTATTTCTGTGTTAATCAAGAAAGTATTGTTGCCCTTAAGGATCTCAACTCCGCGACAATATAGTGGGCGCTACTCCCCCGTTACAACCACAGGGTGATATTATTGTGTGTATTACAAAGGAAGTTGACATAACAGTAACTTCTCATAACGGCTGATGTTGAAGCATTTTATGTTGAACATATGCAACGTGGGGTTTTTATTTGTGTATGTTATTTGTCTAATTTCCACTGTAGGTAAGCCTGATTTGACAGGCAGAAGCAGCTCCCTCTGCTGGCTCTAATACAAGTACAATACAGCTCTGTTTCCTTGAAGGAAAAATGTAACAGATTGGCTGTCATGTCTGCTATGGTGAAACTTTAAGGCCACCCACATTCTGGAACCCATTTGTTCAACAATTATGTTTGCAATTGATGAAATTCCTTTGCATTGTTCCAGAATCAGATCTGATCAAGCATACTTGATCTTGGGGCATCTGTGGGAGATTTTGAAGATTAGGTATACTTGATCATGGTCATAAAGGGGTTGTGTGCATTCTCAGGGCTTGAGCACATTGTTGATGCACGGAAAAACACAAATACAAAATATAGTGCAATATCATATTAATAAAAATGAATTCAGTGATAAATTAATTAATTCCTAACTCATTAACCCCATAGGGACCAAGCAGTTTTAACATTGCTAGTCCGAAAGTATCGCCTGCTGTTCTTACATTTCTTTGCTGTTTGTGTTTAGCTCTAATTTTCCTCTTACTTGTTTATGGAACTCACACATATTGTATATCATTTTTCTCGCCATTAAATTGACTTTCTTAAGACAGCATTATTTTCATCATATCATATAATTTACTATAAAAGTATGAACTATGATGGAAAAAAACAGACCTTATCAAACTTTGACCCCAAAAATCTAGAACCGCCAAAAAAGACCCCAGGTAAAGAGTTTCAAAATTTTGTCCTAAGTTTAGAAATACCCAATGTTTACATGTTTTTGCTTTTTAACCCCTTCACTGAGTCATTTCACCTCTGTGTGCTGATCTCATTTGTGCTCATCATGTTTAAACATGATTTGAATTCCTGTTTTATTATATGAAGTAGACTAAAAAAAACACTTTTTTTTCTAAACCAAACCTGGTCATGTTTGGTATCATTGGAAATGATTTGGCCTTTCCAAAGATATCGAACTTGACCCTCTAGCTGCCTCCAAATGGGAGATACGGGTTCCAAATCGCCACACCTATCTCCACTTGGCAGCTAGAGGGTCAACTGCCAAACAAATGTCATTGCGCATATGGCAATGACATCAGTGGGCGGGGGATGCCCTGGAGGCTTGGCTGGCATCCAAGATGTCAGTCACCTCTAGCAGAGAACCACGATCTGGGAACCTAAGAAGTTAAAGAGAGGCATCGCTGGAAAGGGAAGACTGTGCCCTATCCAGCAATGCCTTTTTCTCACTTTAAATTATGGGCTGATCGGGAGGGAGAGGGGTCCAAAGGACCCCCTCCCTTTCAGGCTCTCTCCTGACAGTCTTCCGGGGGGCACCTGTAACTGACGTCAACGCATCCGGCGATGACATCAGTGCGACGGCCGGTGTCCTTAAATCCAGAGGTCTGACTGCAAGGAAGTCAGACCTCCATGGGACCCTGGCCAAAGAGGGAGGTAGGGGATTTACAGGACCATGATGTACAGGGTACGTCCTTGGTCCTTATCGGCTTTTTCCCAGGACGTACCCTGTACATCATTAGTCGCTATGGGGTTAAAGTATCAGCTCTCTTTGCATAGAAGAGTGTTGGCCTGCATGTTTTTCACTTTTGTTATAAGTTTGTATTTTACAGTCAAGAAAAAAAAAGTACTGTACTTAGTGTCGGGTCTGTTCCACAGAGCAATTAATACTCAGATACTTGGTACTCCAAGAAACCAAAAAGCACCAGCACTTGTGGGTTCTGTTATGGTATCCTTTTATTGGATAATTTACACACCATCAAAACTAGTATGTTGAAACCTTACTGGTACTAAATGTCTAAAGCAGGGCTGTCAAACTCATGGGCTCCCCAGATTTTGATGCTTACGATTCCCAGAATTCTTTCGATGCAATAGACTGCCAGGGGAACATGGAAGTTGTAGTTCAGAAACATCTGGGGCACCAGATTCTGACAGCCCTGGTCTAAAGCATCTATTAAAAAGACACATCAACAGAGCCCACAAGCATTAGTACTTTTTGGTTTCTTTATGTTTGTATTTTGTGAGACCTTTCTTGAAAAGAGAAGCTAGACAATATGGCCAACAGGTGTAAATAGGCTTTGTGAATTTAGTCAGTTGTCAAGTTAAGAATCATATGGATATGTGCATGGAGGGTATTTAAGTGGATTGAAAACCAGTCAATCACCAAAAAGGTTAGCTGTACACTCATGGACCATCTACAAATAACAAATAACAGCATAAAATAGTGCACAAGCGAGTTTGCACCCATACCATATGCTTCATCTGAAAAGTTGATGTTGTGGTAGAGAATAACAGAGCAGAGCTTGTAGTTATACAGCTTCAATTTTCTTCAAGATATGTTCTGTGGTGTTATCGTCTACTCTAAGGCTGGGGTCAGACCAGCGCACTTTTAACGTGCGTTCTGGCGCACATAATTACGGCCGCAGTAGCAGCAAATGAAGGGGAATGACAGCCAATATACGAAGCACGGCCGCACGAAAGTCCGGCCGTGCAACGCAAGTGGAATTTGAACGCATTTTCTTGAGAACGCAGAACCGCTAGTACTGACGTACAGAGTGCGCTGCGGCGGCATAGCGGCATGTGTGCGTGATTAGGAGATGTCAGACTCTGCTAATGTCCAGCCAACATAACGTCCAGATGCAAAAATGTTTTTTACTGACGATCCGTAATAAATCACGCACGAAAATGCGCGTCGTCTGACCGATTTTGCGCATTCCGTGAAAAAATACGTCAATGCGTTCGGACGCACTTTTTGACGTTCGCGGGGAAAATGCTTTCGTTTGACCCTAGCCTAAGTGTTCAATTGTAGGGATTATTTTTATGCAAATGCTGCTTTTAGTACTTTCTCCTTGACTTAATTTATTGATCAGTGATTCTTCCTGAGAGGGCAAAATGATGATGTTCCCCTTTTAAGATGTCACGGGATAAGTTATTTTAATTATATATATTCTTTCCATTTTTACAGTAAAATAGGACACTCAAAAGAAAATATTTCATGTTTTTACAAGGTGAGACAAGAGAACTCTTTGATAGCACACAGATTATTGGCTGTGGACAAGAATTAAGTACAGCATCTTGTCCAAGAGCCTGCTGTTATCAAACCTATTAGTGTTCAATGTTGGTAACAGTGGCAGTTTTACATGGAAATGGCAACAGCTGCTTCCTCACATTAACACCTTCAGCTGCTAAATGCTCCCTCTCTCTCTCCTTGCTAAAGTGTGCGACTTGCTAATATGCCCAGAATCAAGGGTGGAAAAGTGTGAAAGAAGAATAAACAAGTTCAAAGAGGTTACATGCCAATTTAATTCGCAAGAATGCATTTAAATAGATAAATGAAGAGGTAGGTCAAACAATAAACCAAGTACCTGTCTTAGAAGTAAAGATTGTAACACTTTGTATTGTCCACTGCGTCCTCTACCCAAAGTTCCAGGCAGGAAACAAGAATACAGGCTTGAAGAGGAAATTGTTTACACCATGTAATAGAAGATTTATCTTCAGACTTGAAGTATCTAATAATTTCTTGATGATGAAGATTTGAAAAAATGCCAGGCTTTCCATGTTTGTAAAAACACTGGGTTGTTTAACCATTTATTGGACAGACTGCTGAATAACACTGCCATGTTTTTGCTGCTGAAAAATTAAAGTCATACATTATTATCTGTAATATGATGTTTTTGTAATTTTTTTTAATAAATTTGCCAAAATCGGTTTCTCTAATAATAAACGAATCAAGCAATTCTTAATACTTGTATATTAGATGGAGTAGAGGTAACATCACTGCTCTATAACCATGGAGACACAGGTTCAAATCCTGGCCAGAGCACCTCTCCAGTAAGTGTCCTTGGGCAGGACAACAAACGGTACATACTCGCCACCCAGGACTTACTTGAAAATGAGAAAAAACGTCAATGTATCCTTCCTGGTAAAATACTTTATTAAAAAAATAATAATAATTTACCTTATATTAATTAATCAGGTTAAATAAACATCTGCATAGGAATAAAGCTAGACGTGACCTCAGAATGATTTATATTGTTATTTATAAAGTGTGTGTTAAATACATAGCTATTAGTATCCATGCTGTTTCTTGACAGTTTCTCCTCGTAGGGTGGGAAGACGATTTTAAATTTAACACACGTTTTATACTCAATATATCTTCTCAATGCATTAAAAATAAATGCATCTGCAATGTGCTCTCCTGTTTTCTGTTTTATATTACAGACAATTAGATCTAACAAATAAGAGCTCTACATAATGGACCAACTGATGTTGGATTATGAGCAGTGGGATGTTGATCCTTTTTGAAAACCATCAAATACGAGTTTCCACATTTTTCCCTGTTGGAAATATTCAGATGGGGGAAAATGCCACCTTGGTACTGGAGGGATTAGCTTTCTCCCAGCCCCTAACTCCAGTGTTAAGGCAGCAGTAGATCAACTGTATAATGTGTGCACTGTTTGGTCATTTGTACAAGCAGAACAAAGGTTGAGCTTAGCCAAATTGCATTGCACTTGTGAACTGAGTCCCAATTTGAAGTATCTTTTACAGCAGGGGGAATGAGAACAATTTTGTGTGTGTCTTAAAAAAAAAAAGAAGAAGAAGAGGGGGAAAAAAAAGAATGACAAAGCCACTTTCTAGAGCATCTCAAAGTGAAGTAGTGAGGCGTGACATTCCCAGGGTGAGATGGGACAAAGGCAGGGTCAGGTTGATGAAAAAGAGAACCAAACAGCCACTTTCACATGTCTGCCCTAAACTGCTGCACCTCTCCATAATAGAAAACAAATGTTGTAAAAAGGGGGATTGCTGCAATTCATTTTAAATGGCAAATGATAGCTAAACAACATTGTCAAAACGGAATCAACGTCTATGCGTTGCCACCCAGAATAGGCTATTGTGTTTGGTTTTATAAGAGGCTGCGTTACTTTTAACTCTAGTTAAACATTCAAAGAATTCTTCCACCAAGGTCCGAGACCACTTTAAGCTTTTTAATCCAATTTCCGCATATTTTCACCTAGATTTTATGCAAGAGAATAGATTTTTCCCCCCCTGAATTATTTATTTATCCAGAGTTTTACAAACAAAAATCAAGATTTTAAGATTAAAAAAAATAAACATGTTTAATCTTCTAGAATGTTGTGTCTGCAGGAATGTTTTTCTTACCTATGTACATTTAGATTATCCATGAAAAATGTAGAAAAAATATGGTGGTGATTGTTTAAATTTAATAGAATGAAAGATTTCAATTGTATCCTGGTGTCAAGGAAGCATCCTTGGTTATATTTAGTTAGTCTTTTCGATTGCTTGCTTTATCCTATGTATTCTGCTAATCATATACATGGTTTAAGTATACCAACAGTATATTATTGGCTCTTCAAAAGGTTAATAGAACTCCATTCATTTCTTTCAACTTGCCTCCTTTTTTTTCCCCTCTCTCATCAGTTCAACACAGTCCTGCCACCCACAAAGCTGGCGAAAAGAGGTCATGTGATTATAACTAACCTCCAGTCAACCAAAGGATGGCTAATTCCTGATGTCTAAAAGCAGCAATGATCCCTTTCCAATGAATGATCTTCACATTCTGCAAAAAAACCAAGCACTTTCCACAGGAAAGAGGGAGGTGGCTTTTAAAAACAGTTGACATGAAAGACCTTTCAGACACAAAATAGGTGTTTTTTACCATTTTGAAGATTCAAGCGGTTCATTCTAAAGTGCTAAAATTCTATTTTGCTCCTTAAACACTCTTCTTCTCATTTAACGTATTTTATTACATTTTTTTATTAACTATTTTGGGCGTTTTCTTTTTTTACATGGTAGTCACACTCCCATCACACTCTCACATTTAGCTGAATTTTATAGCATCATCATCTGGACAGCATAAAATTTGTCAAATAAAGTTTATTACGCAATTTTTAATTTATACATTTAGTGGAAAATAAAGAGTCTTTTACAAATCACACAGTTTTGCGTTTGCCTTCAATGTTAGCCGGACTTTAATTGAAATTATTTGAAAAGATGGCATAAAATCAATCCATTCAATGAGCTATACAGGTTGAGTATGCCTTGTGTGAAATGCTTTTCTATTTAATGATTTTGGAATATTTGTATGTAATAATGAGATATTTTGGCGGTGGGACTCAAGCCTAAACACAAAATTCATTTCTGTTTCATATACATAGCCTGAAGATAATTTTGAACAATATTTTTAATAAGTTTACCCACATCACCTGACAGCGCTAAAAACAAATAAATCATGATAATAATAAATAAAATTAAGAAAAAACTAGGTTTTGGAACATTTTGGGATATATTACAATCTTCGCGCAAAAACCCTAGCGCAAAGAAAAATATTTGCGCCAAGCGTTAAACTTTTTCGAGCGCAAATCACGGCTGGAATTACAATCCTCGCGCGTCTTTTCATCCGGTGATCAATACCGCGCGCAAACAGGACACGGCCAAATGCTCGCGCAGTACCGTCTTGCACAAAAAACAGTGTGCGAACAGTTTTTTTTCTCGCGACTCAGCCAATCAGAATTAAGAACCACAATTATCTCATATTAAGAAATTGCGCCTGCCAAAGTCAATCTGAGCATATATGCTGCAGCAATAATACATGCACACACAACTTCTCTATTTTATTGGTTTGGTATGTGTTGAAGGGGCAATTTTACTTTGCTTCATTTTTTTACTGGGCTGGTGTATTTTGGTTTGGCCAGGTCGGACAGATTTGCCATTAACACCAGCTTTTTGCAGTTGCTAAATAATGCGCGCAAAGGCTATGCGGTAATTACCGCAAAATAGATTGTAATACCATCCTTGTACCAGCGCACATTCGCATTTGTGCTCACAATGTTAAGTATAGGATGCGCACAGTAGAGTAAGCTCGCGCAGGGTATAGGAGGTACAGCGCACAAATGAAAAGGTTTACATACACGTTGTATCAACAGGTGAAACAGGTTTTGGGGAAACCACTATTCGGGTACACAGCGATTTAGGATTGGGGGATATTATTTGATGTGGCGCTCCACTATTTGTGTTTGTAAAGAGTTCTTTTTTGTTGTTTGTCTCTCAAGTGATAGTGTGTCTTCAGAATGTCTATCCAAGAGATACCCCAAGAGGTAAGCAGAATAAATTTCAGGGGAACATAAGGAATAGTCAACAAGATACACAGACCTGTTTCCTTTTTCCTTGTACAGAATATGTGACACATGCAATAATTTTAAGTTGATCTTTTGTTTGTGTTTCAAAAAATAAATAGAAGAGTATATAAAGAAATTAGGAAGTAACTGATTGGAAGAAAAATACATTTTCTAAAATGATAGTATTGCAACTAGGGATGTGCATGGCTGAAAAATTTGTTTAGTTTAGTTTCATTTCGTCACGTTTTTAAATCATTTAGTTTTCGGAATTTTGTAACTAATTTCGTTTCGTATTGGATCGATTTGAAATTTTCGAATCGATTTGAGATTTCCAATCGATTCGAATTTCATATATCAATTCGATAGTTGATATCAATTCGAATTTTGGATCACTAAATAAAACCCCAATTAATCAAATTTTGCTGTTAAAAGAAAAGCTAGGGTTAAATTTTAAGCTGTGTCACATATTTAGTATTTGAGTCAAATTAAACAGTGAAGCAAAATTTATTTGTTTCATAAAGTCCTTTGCTGACTATTACTTGTATTGTAAGTTCAGATCAATTCAATAGTTGATATCAATTTGATAGTTCATTTCAAATTCAATAGTTGATATCAGTTATTAAATTTTTTCTTTTAGTATAAAACAAAATAAATTCGTTATATACTGTTTCGGTTCTTTTCGAATTCATATCGTATCGATTCATTATTCGGAACTATGTTCGAATAAGAATTATCAAATTTCATTCCAAATTTCGAATTTTTCCAAAACGAATGCACGTCTCTAATTGCAACCAGTTGCTGTAGCTGTCAACCATTGTCCAATAAAATACCTTCGATTTCTGGTGTTTTCTTTCTGCCTCATGAGTAAAGTGGGGTCATTCGAGCTGTACTTGATCTATAATAAAGATTTATTTTATGCCATCCTCTGCTGTGATGAAGTGGAACCCCACTAGTTTTTATTGGTCGCATCTCATCCTTCTTGGTAACCCTAATGTGTAAACCTCATGGAGTGTAAGCTCATTGAAGCAGGGTTCACCTTGCCTCTTGTTTAATACTTTCCTTATTTTACGTTCTCACTGTACACTCTGCAGAATATGCCGGTGCTATATAAATAATTGTGATAAACTAATTCTGAAGACATCCTTTAGCTTTAAAAAGTTGTGAAATATTTTTAAAGTCTAACCGCAGTCGTTCCTAAAGCACAAAATAAATGTTCTTTTATTAAAATTTATTTATTTATAGAGTATTTTACCAAGGAAGGATACATTGAAATTTCTCTCGTATAAAATGCATGCTGTCTGTAACAGTATATCTATAAAAATCATTATGCTCTTCCCAGAAAGAAAGAAAAACAAAAATAGAAAAATCACTATATAAAAACGCCAATATATAATACAGCACCCAGAGCATATAAATACACACGCTGCATCTCGTTGCAGCCGTAGAACGTTGACATCTGCTCAACATAATGTTAACTTTAATCCTGCTGAAAGTATTATCAAACCACGGTGCTGGAGCAGAAGGATATATTTAACTGCTTTAATATTTAATTCTGGGAATATGTTCTTTAGATCTGACTTTAGAAAGGATTTTCCCTGCGGCAATTCCCTCCTTTGTGTTATTTCTCAGAAAGATATCAAACAGATACGCAGGATTTAATCACTTGCCTAAAGAGAAGATTTTGGCTCACATTTTTTTTTTCCTGGGAGAGGAAACTTTCGTAGTCATGGAGCAGAAATGGGAAGGTTTTGAAAATGGACTTTGAGTGAATAAATAAATGAATAAATAAGTGATGTCTTGTGGGATAAGATAATCTATAAGAATCTGAATTACATGTCTATTTACAAACTTTATTCCCAATTCTCCATCATAGCTACTATATGTATTACATGTGTGGTTTAAACTAGGGATGAGCTGTTCGGTTCGATCGGTTCGGAGTTCGATTCGAACATCGCCTGTTCGCATGATCGCGAACTACGCACATTTCCGCGTGTTCGCCGCATGTTCGCCCACAATGCACCACAATGGACCACAATGCACTTTTCCACTGGCCTGAAGCTTGTAATTGGCTACAGCCTTGCACCTGACTACAGGTCAGGTGCAAGACAGGTTCAAGACTATGCCAATCCCGGCTCAAAGTCCTGTTTGGGCAAATTTTGCCCAATCATTGGCTCACTGAGCTAAGTCCCGCAGCACACTATATAAGGCTTCACACAGCGCTTCAGCACGTGTTTGAGAGGAGATTGTTGTTGTGTTAGTGTGTGTTCTCACTGCCAGTCTGCCACCAGCTACTGGGGGGTCTCATTTCTACAATATTTCTGGGAATTGTTCTAATCTGTGTGTTCTCACTGCCACCAAGTATTTTGGGGGGTCAGTAATTTCTACAAAATATTTGGGAATTGTTATAATCCGTGTGTTCTCACTGCCACCCAGTATTTTGGGGGGTCAGTAATTTCTACAAAATATTTGGGAATTGTTCTAATCCGTGTGTTCTCACTGCCACCCAGTATTTTGGGGGGTCAGTAATTTCTACAAAATATTTGGGAATTGTTATAATCCGTGTGTTCTCACTGCCACCCAGTATTTTGGGGTGGTCAGTAATTTCTACAAAATATTTGGGAATTGTTATAATCCGTGTGTTCTCACTGCCACCCAGTATTTTGGGGGTCAATAATTTCTACAAAATATTTGGGAATTGTTATAATCCGTGTGTTCTCACTGCCACCAGTATTTTGGGGGGTCAGTAATTTCTACAAAATATTTGGGAATTGTTTAATCCGTGTGTTCTCACTGCCACCCAGTATTTTGGGGTGGTCAGTAATTTCTACAAAATATTTGGGAATTGTTATAATCCGTGTGTTCTCACTGCCACCCAGTATTTTGGGGGTCAATAATTTCTACAAAATATTTGGGAATTGTTATAATCCGTGTGTTCTCACTGCCACCAAGTATTTTGGGGGGGTCAGTAATTTCTACAAAATATCTGGGAATTACAGGAGGTTTCTGTGAATTGTAATCTGTGTCTTCTCAATGCCAGCTATCAGGGGGTCCCACATACGTCTATCAGATTTCTGCGAATTGTAAACTGTGTCTTGTCACTGTTGCCAGCTATCAGGGGTCTCACTGATTTATAGGAGGTTTCTGGGAATTGTAATCTGTGTCTTGTCACTGGCTGCCAGCTATCAGGGTGTCTCACTGAGTTATACCAGAGTTCTGAAAATCTTTAATCTTTATACCAGAGTTGAATCAGAATTCTGCAGCATATCTCCAATTTTTATAACAGAGTTGAATCAGAGTTCTGTATATATTTAATCTATATATCACTCACCATGTCTCAAAGACCAAAAAGGACAGGCAGACGCTCCCAGGCACAGATAAGAGGGCAAGCAGCCTCTGTGTCGGGAGGCTGTGCCTCTGGTCGTTGTGGACGTGGTGCATCCTCTTCAGGGGCACACTTGTCCTTTCTAACTGGTGCTGGCCATCTTAAGCAGCAGTAACATACAGAGGATTTGGTGGATTGGCTAACCAGGCCATCCTCATCCTCCGAGTCCTCTGCCAGCCAGGATTGTAGTGCTTTACAGTCCACCTCAGCTGCCAAAGCATCTAATGCAGCCTCCATGTCCACAGCTACTCCTGCCATAGCCTCACTATCACACACAGAGTTGTCAGCTGAATTGTTTGACTACAATGACAGAGACATGCTGCTTGAGGATGCGCAGCAACTACAGTGCTCTGAGGTTGAGGAAGGAAATATAATCAACCTAGAGGAAGGGGGTGCCAGTGACACACAAATAACTGGCACTCATGTTGCCCCAGCAGCTGCAGCATACTGCCAAATTGGCTTCAGTGACGAGGAGATAGGGGGTGATGACAATGATGATGAGGTCACTGACTCCACTTGGGTGCCTGATCAAACAGAGGAGTCAAGTGAGGAGGAGGAGGCACAACAAACACGAGGCACAACGTCCTCTATGACCAACCGTAGCACTAGCCAGTCCAAGGCATCAGATGTCAGAGTTGCTCAGGTGCAGAGCGCTGTTGTCTCAAAGCACACATCCAAGAACTCTGCTGTCTGGGAGTTCTTTAAGAAATGTGCAGCAGACCCCACCATTGCTATTTGTAATCTATGTCAGATGAGGCTCAAGCGTGGGAAAGACACCGGACGCTTGGGTACCACGTGCTTGAGGCGACATATGACCACCTGCCATGCATCCCGTTGGCGCAAAACTTTGCGTAGGTCCTCCTCACCTGTCTCTACTCCCACTATATGTCCTGCCATGTCATTGACTCCAACCTCCACTGACAGGGATAATGCTACAGTAATGGATGTACCAGGTCCTTCCTCACAACGAGACAGCATCCCATCAGCTGAAGATTTACGCAGTCAGATTACGTTGCCCCAGCTGCTGCAGCGTAAGAAAAAATATAGTCCCATCCATCCCCAAGCACAGCGTGTAAATGCCAGCTTAGCAAAATTACTCGCATTGCAGCTGCTGCCTTTCCAGCTGGTGGACTCTGCTTCCTTCCGTGAATTTGATGAATGTGCTTTACCACAGTGGCATGTTCCAAAAAGCCATTACTTTTCACGGAAGGCCATTCCAGCACTATACCAGCATGTGGAACACAATGTTATTGAGTTATTGGGAAAGGCAGTCAGCAGCAAGGTGCATGTGACTTTAGACACGTGGTCCAGCAAGCATGGACAGGGCCGTTACATTTCCTTCACAGCACACTGGGTAACTCTGATTGCAGCTGGGAGGGTTCCAAGATGGGGCTCTGTGCTGGAGCTTGTTCATTCACCATGCCTCCAGAAAGCTGCTTGTATGAGGTCTGTCTGCTCCACCACCACCTCTCCCTCTTCCTCCTCCTCCTCCTCCTCCTTCTCTGTCTCTGGCGAAGTGGCAGTTAAACTGAGTTTAAGGGGCAGGGGCTACGCAATGGCTCAAGCAAAAAGATGCCATACTGTGCTTGAGCTGGTTTGTTTAGGGGACAGGAGCCACACCGGGCCAGAAATTCTGTCAGCTCTGCAGGGGCAGGTGCAGAGATGGTTAACAACACGCCAGCTTCAGCTGGGAACTGTCGTCTGTGATAATGGCAGCAACCTTCTCTCCGCCCTACGCCTGGGTAAGTTGACGCATGTATCATGCCTAGCACACATCTTAAATCTGGTGGTATAGCGTTTCCTAACCAGGTACCCAGGGCTGGCAGAGCTTCTCAGCCAGGCCAGAAAAGTCTGCAGCCACTTCAGACGGTCATTCCCAGCATGTGTTCGCCTGGCAGATGTTCAAAGAGAATTCCACCTTCCCACAAACCGTCTGATCTGTGACATGCCCACCAGGTGGAACTCGACATTAGCAATGCTGCAGCATCTGCACAAGCAGCAGAGTACCATCAACGAGTACCTGTGTGAGTATGGCACAAGGACAGGTTCAGGTCAACTTGGTTCCCCCCCGCAGTGGCTGATGATCAAGGATGCATTCACTGTACTGTCACCATTTGAGGAGGCAACGAGGATGGTGAGCAGGGACAGTGCATGCATCAGTGACATAATTCCTTTAGTGTTCCTGCTGGAGCACACTCTGCAGGGAATTATAGATGTGGCACTAGAGGCAGAGCAGCGGGAGGAAGAGGAGGCCTTCCCTAGCTCTGAAGGCCCCAGTCTTTCCGCAGACAGCATTCCAGTGGGTCATCCTCAGATCAGACAGGAGGAGGATGAGGAGGAGGAGGAGGAATATTTAAGTAGTGGGGGCATTGAAGGTGGGGATTCCTCAAGGGAGGGTTTTGTGTGCCCAGAAACCCAAGGACTAGTACGTGGCTGGGAGGAGGAAGTGCACGATGGGGTCATCCTCCTCATTGACCAGGAAAACTCGGAAGCGAATGCCACCTCCAACCTATGCTGCATGGGCTCCCTTATCCTGCAAAGCCTGCTAAAGGACCGCAGGATTCATGCTATCAAGGAGAGGGATCATTACTGGTTGGCAAGCCTTCTTGATCCACGATACAAGGGTAAAGTTGCAGAGCTCATCCTGCCCGCACAGAGGGAGGACAGGATGAAAAAACTTGAGGATGCTCTAAAGCGACACTTGTGTAACACCTTTCCAGGCACTGGAAGGTTACCAAGTGATGACACAGGTGCTTCTGAGGCTGCGGATGATCAGAGGAATAGAGGTGAAGGCCGGGGCCTCTTGACTGATGCCTTTTTAAATTTTTTTAGTCCACGATGCCCAGGGACGCCAAATGTAGGCACCCATTGCCAGCGTCTTCACCGTATGGTGCAGGACTACCTAGGGGCAAGGGCAGACCTGGATACCTTTACAGCAGATGATCCACTGGCTTACTGGCTGTTGAGATTGGATCACTGGCCAGAACTTAGCCAATATGCTATGCAGCTACTAGGTTGCCCTTCATCCAGCGTGCTTTCTGAAAGGACGTTCAGTGCCGATGGAGGTTTTGTCACAGACACAAGAGTGCGTCTGTCCACCGACTCTGTAGACCGACTGACATTTATAAAAATGAATCAGTCCTGGATCAGCAGCTATCAATCCCCTGATGCTGAAGTAATGGAATAGATCGGGGATGTCCTCTTCTGCATTCACAAAACCTGAATAGATTAAAGGAAAACCGTTTACTGTCATTTGAAATGTCATTTTTTTGTTTTTAAATGTTTCTATACATCCTACAAATCCGCCACTTCACGGGCAGGTTATGGGGACCTCTTAGGCACGATTTTTGAAGGAATTTTTTGTTTTTATTTTTAACCCTTATTTCATGGAAAACTCCTTTAACTCTTTCGCTGCTGAGGCATTTCACACCTCTGTGCTGAGCTCATTTTTACCTGTTTCGCTCATCTTGTTTAAACGTGTTTTGAAGCCTTATTTTATTATAAGACCCAGACATATTATATATCGTTCTTTCCGGCAGACTCTGTAGATTCATAATATGTCATTATTATATGTATACGTCATGCCCTGTTTGTATAATATAACAAAAAAATGCAATAAAATTAGAATTTTCAATAATTTACAAAGTGTAAAAGTGTTTTTTTTCACATTTTAATTTAACATGCGAGCAATTGCAGTTATATTTTCTATGGGGTGCGCTTGTTAAAAAAAAATAGAAATGGGGTCTCGTTTCATTTTTTTTGGGGGGAAAATTACGCAATTTTTAACAAACGCACCCCAAACAAAAATCGTTAGTGCAGCATCATTGTTCACATTATAATTGAAATGGGAACAATATTGCTGCATTATCAAAACAAAAAAAAAAGGTTTTTTTTAATATATTTTTAAAAAAAAAAACTTTCTACATGGTCATGTTTGGTATCGTTGGAAAGGCCATGCTCTGGCCGATCCAACGATATCAACCATTAACCCCATTCATTGGAACCCCCTATCTCGACCATTGCTGGCAGCTAGGGGTTAACTCCATGACTGGCATCATCGTGCTAGGCTTGTCGGCGCCGAATCGTGATCCGGCTCCCCAGGAGTTAATGTCAGCCACAGTTTGGAAGGGCAGGCTGTGCCCTTCCAAACGTTGCCTGCCTTAACCTTCTGCCCCCGGCGATCGGGAGCACTCGCGGGGGCACCTGAATTAGATGTCATAGCGCCGCCGCGATGACATCTAATGGCCCTGTCGGGGTCCCGGAGTGCCGGGCTGACATTCAAGATGTCAGCCCGTACGGGGGGGGGGCAGCAATCGTTTGGAATCCTGGCTGATTGCTGCCTCCTGTGCTAGGACGCGCTCACCGCGTCCATAGTACGGGAGGTGCACTTGGCAGGACGTGCTGAGCGCGTCCTTAGCAGCCAAGTGGTTAAAAACTTTTAAAATTTTGTCCTTGTTTCCTGTCCCCCACGGCACTACCCGGACCCCCATACACCTTTTATAGCAAATATCTTGCATATATGCCCTCTTGGAGGGCACTCTAAAAACCGAACTTTTGAGTCCCATTGACTTGCATTGAGTTCGGTTCGAGTTCGAACTCGAACTTTCAAAATTGTTCGAGTTCGAATGCGAACCGAACACGGGGGTGTTCGGCTCATCCCTAGCTTACACATTACTACTTGTGGTATTTATAAATGGGAGGAAAATTTTTTAAAAAAATTTGCACCTTTGCTGAGAATTGTTTTTTTAAAAAAATCTCAGAGCATTGTATTTTACCCCTGTTTTGAAGAGATTTAACACCCATCTGTATTGTATAGAGATTTTCAGCTATTATAATTCTCGGAATCTTGTACAGTGGTGAATGACCTCACTGTAATGCAGCAGTGAAGTTTGTTGAACTTTGTTACAGGGAGGTTGCTCCTTTACAGTAATACAGGGTGAAGGGAGTGAGATCTCAGAGACTTTCAGGGTTATTCAAAGAGAATCGAAAAAGCCACCGCACTCTTCAATCCGGTATGATTTGGTGATCCCATTTCGGCGACCCTGCGGTGTATTCAGCAAGCACCACAGGGCCGTCGTAGTGCAGGGAAAAGCCGCCGCAAACCCGACGAACACTCACCGCAAAACGTGGGCAAACACCCACCGAAACCCACAAAAACATCTGGATTAACCCGCCGAAGATGCCGGAGAAACCCAAGCAGGACCCGATCACAGCGCAGAGCAGCTGCCGGAAAAACCTGACACCGCAGATGGAGGTGAAGAAAAAAAAAACAGTACGCTTGAATGTTGGAAAATTGAAACGCTGTTTGCAAAGAAACTACTGAGCGAAAATGTCTGAAATTTACATATGAGATCCATGGAATGATAATAAAAAGGACTGTTACTGAAAAAATAAAAAAACGATAAAAAAAATGGAAAACAATGTTTGCAAAAAATGCCTAAAAGGTCCTAAAAAAATCTATAAATAAAGAGACTGTTTACTGCAGAATATTATAATGAACGGTTTATTAGATATTGAATTAAAATGGGAATATTTTTAACATTGAAGCCTATGGGATTCGCCTGAATAAACCTGCCGAATTAAACCACCGAATGACAGGGCAATTCGGCAACTTTTCACTGCTGGGTTTTGCTCTCTGAATAGCCGAAGCATTGCTTCTCTATGGGGATTCACAGCCCTTAAACAGGCACCGAACAGGCACCGTATGTGCAGGCAATTCGCCAAGATTTGGCGAATTGCCTGCTCTCTGGATAGGCGAATGGCCAGGAAAGGTAACCGAATGCTGAGTTTCAGTGTTTGGTTCCCTTTCGGCAGCCATTCGGATCTTTTTGAATAACCCTGTTTAATTTCTCCCTAGGGGACACAGTAATTTTCCAATAAATATGCTAGTTTTTCTTTTTAATTTCATTACTATGTAAAAATCTAGGTTTACACATTTTTTTGTAGTGAAAGGGTTAAGCCCTGAGTCTCCCTTCTGCTCCAATGGTGAGCTTAACCTAGAAGAGAAAAAAAATGCTCTTTCGGAACTTCAATATTGTAAGCTCTTGAGCAGCGTCCTCTCTCCTACTGTTCTGGGTGTTTAACCTGTATGTATATTTGTTATACTGCCTCCCATTGTACAGCGCTACGGAACTTGTTAGCACTTTAGAAAAACTTGTAACTGTAAGTATATTAATGAGTCTTTTTTTTGAAGATTTTTTATCATCACATTTATTTGAAACGAAGGATGTGAAGTTAACAATTAAATATAGAGTAAAATAGACGTTTCGCACAAAAATTGTTGTTCTGAGATATTTAAAAAATTAACGATAATTTGCTAATTTTTAATTTTTCATGTATTTGTTTATCCTTTACAGAAATATTGTTGAAATGTAAGACTCAGAGCTCTAGATGTATCCTGTATATTGCACATTTTCAAACGAGGTCTGCATTATTATCATACAGGCAGAAAAGTTGCCTCTGAGGCCCACAGAAGAAGCTGGGTCCAGGGTCCACTGGTAGGGGGTGGTAGGAGCTGGGAAGGGCGTGGTCGAAGTGGGCAGATTTAGCCAGGAGTTATGTGATGGATTTGCGCCATTCCGGAGAGTTGGGAGAAAGGTATCCCACCCTCACTTCGCGTTTATCTTTTTATTTATCTGCTTTTCAAAGTTTGATACATGGAGTTGCTTTGAATTTTTGTCTCAGATTCAGTTTTTATGGGGGGGGGGGGTTCCTGTTTTCCCCCATTCCACTTTGAGGCTGGGGTGTTAGGGGCAGTACTGAGAAGGGATTTTAGTTAATCAGGGGTGTGCAGAGGGACAGGATATTTAAATTGGGAAGTGATGGCTTTTACTGGGAGTTAAGGGGTTATTATGCAGCAGGAGATAAGGGATAATTTTTGGACAGATGAAAATTTAGGTAAATTTCTATACAAATGCACTATGTTAATGTTACACAAATAGTACTGCCATTGTCTTTAAAATAACGTATGAATTTTTTTTTATTTTTTTTATTTTATTTATAAAGGATTTTACCAGGAAGGATACATTGAGATTTCTCTCGTTTTCAAGTATGTCCTGGGTTCAAGAACATTGTTACAGAAATACAAAGTAGTAAAATGCAAGATATTAACACAAAACAAATATACAGATTAACCACTTGGCTACTAAGGACGCGCTCAGCGCGTCCTGCCAAGTGCACCTCCTGTGCTATGGGATTCCGGCCGATTGCTGGCCCCCCGGTGCGTGCTGACATCTTGGATGTCAGCCCGGCACTCCGAGATCCCGGCGGGGCCATTAGATGTCATCGCGGCAGCGCCATGACATCTAATTCAGGCGCCCCCCTGCGAGTGCGGAGGAGGCGCTTGAAAGGGAGGGGGGGTCCTTCGGACCTCTCTCCCTCCCAATCGCCGAGGGCCACAAGGTTAAGGCAGGCACCATTTGGAAGGGCACAGCCTGCCCTTCCAAACGGTGACTGACATTAACCCCTGGGGAGCCGGGTCACAATTTGGCACCGAAAAGCGCCGGATCGTGATCCTCTCCCGGAGCTAGCCGACATCTTGGATGTCGGCCAAGCCTCCGGGGACTCCCCCTGACGACTGGCATCATCGTGCATAGCAGGATGACGCCAGTCCTGGAGTTAACCCCTAGTTGCCAGCAATGGTGGAGATAGGGGGTTCCAATGAACCCCCTATCTCCCGATCCATGGCAGCTAGGGGTTAATGTTTGATATTGTTGGATCGGAAAGAGCATGGCCTTTCCAATGATACCAAACATGACCATGTAGATTTTTTTTAAAAAAAATTATAAAAAAAAAATTTCAATTGTAATGTGAACAATGATGCTGCACTAACGATTTTTGTTTGGGGTGCGTTTGTTAAAAATCGCGTAATTTTCCCCCAAAAAAAATGTAACGAGACCCCGTTTCTAATTTTTTTAACAAGAGCACCCCATACAAAATATAACCGCAATTGCTCGTATGTTAAAATGTGAAAAAAAACCACTTTATACGTTGTAAATGATTGAAAATTCAAATTTTATTGCATTTTTTGTTATAATATACAGACAGGGCATGACGTATACATATAATAATGACATATTATGAATCTGCCGAGTCTGCCGGAAAGAACGATATACAGTATAATATGTCTGGGTCATATACTAAAATAAGGCTTCAAAATGCATTCAAACATGATGAGCGAAACAGGTAAAAATGAGCTCAGCACACAGCGGTGAAATGCCTCAGCAGCGAAAAGGTTAACAGAAAATAAATATGTAAGAAATATAGTCACTATGTTACATGTTTACAGGAGCATTCTGTGTTGAGGTATGTTAATAGGGAGCTCTTAAGGGATTTAAGACTGGGGGAAGATTTAATGGCGTCTGGGAGGTTATTCCATAATTGTGGTGCTCTGTAGGAAAATGAGGATCGAGCCACTTTCTTTTTGTATTGTGGTATTGCAAGTAAGGTGCTGGTTCTGGATCGGACGTTATAGGATGAGGGAACTGCTGAGGGAAGCAGCCTATTCAGGTAGGGTGGTAGCTTCCCAGAAAAGCTCTTAAACACCAGGTTGGAAAGGTGAAGGGTGCGTCTAGATTCCAGCGACGGCCAGTTTAGTTCTTTTAACATGTCACAATGGTGGGTCATGTTGATGGATATGTATGTACCACAATCTGAGCTGTGGCCTGCAACAACATGATTTCCGAACAGACAACAACGGGTTTGGGTGTACTTTAGTTAATGGTGAGATGAAGGGTCACCATTCTGAAGTGGAGAAATAGACAGCGAGCAACTCATCTAACAGATCTAACATTAACCCTCGTTTGAGCAGGGTCCTCCATGCCTATTGTAACTGTGCATCAAGCTGCCTTATCAATTAATGTTTGGTTTTGACATCCATTATGCAGCACTGAGGAATATGTTGGCTTTATACAGAGTAATTTTTGCCAACCAAAATAGACTTATGTTTTTGCTCCTTTTGACTTTCACAGAAAATACTCTTCTGGTACCATGGACCTTTAGAAAAGAAATGCATATTGAATGCATGTCATGCAGTGGCGTAGCGTGGGGGGTGCCTTGGGGGCGGTCGCCCCGGGCGCAATTTTCTTAGGGGGCGCAAAATTTCAAGAGAAATTTGAACCACTAATATTTTCCAGCAGGGATCAGCAAGGCGTCTGTCAGTTTTGCCACACTAGCGGTGACTTGGCACTCAGCGTCCAGAAGGGAGGACCAGGACATAAAATTATGGTCCTGTCCCGACTCCTCCTTAACGCTGATATGAGTCACATGAAGCAGTGCAGCATTATTCAACGGAACACCCTGTACCATGCTTGTCAGTCCCCCTTGAAGCCCTGTTCCAGCCCCCCGCCGTTGGCAGCCCTGCAGCCACTGAACAGGAAGGAGGGAGGAGGAGCCTGTCCTGCAGCACCTTTTAAATTCGGTCTCCACTAGGGTACTGGAGGGAGTGACTTAGGGTACTTGGATAGAGAGTGAATGGAGGTATTGGGAGAAAGTGGGGGTACTGAGAGTGACTGGGTTACTTAGAGGGTGACTAGGGTACTTGGAGAGAGTGACTGGTATA
Organism: Leptobrachium leishanense; assembly: GCA_009667805.1. Lineage (NCBI taxonomy): Eukaryota > Metazoa > Chordata > Amphibia > Anura > Megophryidae > Leptobrachium > Leptobrachium leishanense. The sequence goes on from CM019065.1 coordinate 72,452,256, forward strand.
GTGTGAGAGTGGACCTATGCTAGGGTATACTGGGACAGGGTGACTGGTAGCAGTGGCGTAGCATGGGGCGGCATGTGTGTTTCATTTTTTTTATTATATCAGTATTTTGTTAATATACAATACATGTGCTTGTGGGGTAAGGGGGTCAATACTCTACTGGTGGAAGGGAATCATGGTGTGTTACCATGTCCACAGGTTGGGGGGCGCACAATTCTTGCCTTGCCCCGGGTGCTGACAACCCACGCTACGCCGCTGATGTCATGATATAATAGATTACTCGATTTAGAAAATCTAATCCAGTTTATAACATAATAGCCAGGGGCGTAACTACCAGGGCTGCAGTGAGTGCCACTGCACCCGGGTCCACTATCGGCCATCGTTTAGAATTGTAGAAGACATTTTACACATCCCAGTAATTCAGAGAACTGCTTTACAGAGCTCATGTGCTACATTCCCCATATGCAGCATGGAACATGCAAATGAAGTCTCCAATGTCTCACTTTTTTGCATCCTGGATCTTTTTAAATAGTCACATCTAAATTATGCTTTCCATTTTGTTTTGTTTTTTGTATTTTGACTCAGACAAATTGATTCAGACAGTTGACTCTGGCAACTAGCATATGGTACTAAGAATGGTGTTGATAGGATAAAACAATATAAATAAGGGTACAAGCAACGCACACAGCCCGCAGGTGGGGCGAAGAATACAAAATCCAACAATATCAGAATAATATAAACTAATAAATTAAATGATGATTGACACAGAAGGGGATCGTAGGAACAATAGAATCTGGATAAAAGCTTCATAAAGAAACATAAGGAACAATAATAGGGGTATTAAATATAAAAGTGGAATAATGAGTAATCGCAACCTATCTCCTGCTGATGAGGGCATAAAAAGCCTGAAACAGCTGTCCAGGAGTGTCTGTGACTCGTTGCATTACCTGACCTTTGCTAAAAAGCCTTCTAGTATGGCATTGCACTTAGGACCGGATTAAGATCTCTATGGGCCTGGAGCCGAATATTTAGGGGGCTTTTTTTGGAATTTAGTGAAATGAAAATATATTTTAGGTTATTTAATAGTGTAGATACGGTATATCTAACCAGGCAGTTAATGTGTGATTAATTTTTATTTAGATTTCAATCATTTAAAGTGTGTAAAATTATTTTTATTTTATCATCCAAATGGTTATATATTCTATAAGGAATTCTTGTTAACAAAAATTAGTAAAATGGGAAGCTGTTACTGCATTTTTCAGAGAAAATAAACAATTTTAACCAAAAAATGAAAATAATTAAATATTTCCTTTTTGATTTGGAGGATGGTATTTTATGAATAATATGACTATGTATAAAATACTGAACTTGCTCCCAGTGTGGGAAATTAGAAGGTGAGAATGGCAGTGGTATTGCTGATTTTATACGTGACAAATGGACAATGCCATCGCTTTGGAGCTAACAAATAAAAAAGTTGGTTATAGGTTTTCATTTTAGATTTTACATGGTCATGTTTGGTATAAATGCAAAGGCCAGACTCTGGCCTGTCCAATGACGCCTCACTTGACGTTGTGAGGTGTAAAGATTAGTGACACAGGTGTCCAAAGTCCCCCACAGTGCTCTTCGCTACAGTGCAGCAGTTTAGGTTTTTGATGTAACAATTCCTAACAACGGATTGTGCCATCACCTCCACACTTGTTGGTAACATGAGAAATGTAATGGCGAGTTAGTGCAGTATCATTGTTCACTTTATGATTGAAAAGTGAAAAATATTGCTGTGTTAGGAAAGAAAGATAAATATTATTTTATCTTTATTGTTACAATAAACCTGGTCATATTTGGTACTATTGGAAAGGCCACGCTCTGGCCTTTCCAGTGATACCTCACTTGACCCTGTATCTGCTATGGAGTTGGAGATACAGGGGTCCAAATTCCCATTAATGCAGACATAGTTATCCTGTCTCTGGGCCTATTCTGGGGCATGGGCCTGGATCAGCCCCTATGTTAATCCGGCCCTGATTGCACTGGCAAACCCAGGATGCAAAACAGACCCAGGATGCAAAAAAGTGAGACATTGGAGACTTAATTTGTATGTCCTTCCCAGAGTTCCATGCTGTATATGGGGAATGTAGCACATGAGCTCAGTGAAGCAGTTCTCTGAATTACTGGGACGTTTAAATGTCTTCTACAATTATAAACTTTATTACATATTCAGATTTGAGTTTGTGTTAAATGTGAGATGGTAAGTGCTAATTGGGGGACAGATGTGTTGCTGAGTTCCCACACTTAGTTTTAGTGACTTGACCCCTGATCGCATCTAATGTACACATAGCAGTAACAACTAAAGGACATTTAAAAAATAATTACTATTACTTGGTTTTCCAAACGACTTTATTTTCAAGCGATCAAAATGTCCTGCATCCTGTTTATAAACATATATATACAGTTGTGTTCAAAATTATTCAACCCCCAATGCTGTAAAGGGTTTTAGGAAATTTAGTGTACATTTGTAATTGTATTCAGAATGAAATCCTACAAGGACTTTTTAAAGAACCATATGCAACTAAAATGACATCAATTGGTTTTGTAATACAGTAGTAAATGTTTCTTTTGTGAATTCTTCATTGACACAATTATTCAACCCCTTAAAGACTACCACTCTGAAGAACAGAGGTTCATTCAAGTGTTTTCCATCAGGTATTGAAAACACCTGTGGATGTCACGGAGCAGCAATAAAGCATAATAAGCACCAATTAGGCAGCTTTAAAATGACTGTGATACTCAGCTCCTTCTAGACATTTACTGGTGTGGTTACAAACATGGTGAAGTCAAGAGAATGGTCCAGGAAGACAAGAGAAGAGGTGATTACTCTTCACAGGAAGGGCAATGGCTATAAGAAGATTGCAAAGATGTTAAACATACCAAATGACCATAGGAAGCATCATTCGCAAATTCAAGGCAAAGGGCACTGTTGAAACGCTACCTGGTCGTGGCAGAAAGAAGATGCTGACTTCGACTGCTGTGCGCTACCTGAAGCGTAGAGTGGAGAAAAGTCCCCATGTGACTGCTGAGGAACTGAGAAAAGATTTGTCAGATGTGGGTACTGAAGTTTCAGCTCAGACAATACGGTGCACACTGCGTAATGAAGGCCTCCATGCCAGACCTCCCAGGCGCACCCCCTTGCTGTCTCCAAAGAATAAGAAGAGTCGACTACAGTATGCCAAAAGTCATGTGGACAAACCACAGAAGTTTTGGGATAGTGTTCTGTGGACTGATGAAACAAAGTTAGAACTGTTTGGGCCCATGCATCAACGCTATGTTTGGAGGAGGAAGAACAAGGCCTATGAAGAAAAGAACACCTTGCCTACTGTGAAGCATGGCGGGGGGGTCAATCATGCTTTGGGGCTGTTTTGCTTCTGCAGGTACAGAGAAGCTTCAGCGTGTGCAAGGTACCATGAATTCTCTTCAGTACCAGGAGATATTGGATGACAATGTGATGCAGTGCGTCACAAACCTGACACTTGGGAGATGTTGGACCTTTCAACAGGACAATGATCCCAAGCATACCTCCAAGTCCACTAGAGCATGGTTGCAGATTAAAGGCTGGAACATTTTGGAGTGGCCATCGCAGTCACCTGACTTAAATCCGATTGAGAACCTCTGGTGGGACTTAAAGAAAGCAGTTGCAGTGCGCAAGCCTAAGAATGTGACTGAACTGGAGGCTTTTGCCCATGACGAATGAGCGAAGATACCCGTAGATCGCTGCAAGACACTTGTGTCAAGCTATGCTTCACGTTTAAAAGCTGTTATAACTGTAAAAGGATGTTGTACTAAGTACTAAGATTGAATGTCACTTGGGGGTTGAATAAAACTGATAATGATGTGAGCACAGAAAAGACATTTGTGGTTATTTCATTATAAATGTTATGTTATATTTGTCTGACCTACACGTGCCTCTTTGATTTAATTGTAAGCAAGATGACTGAATGATCAAAATCAATGTCAAACTGGCCAAAACACTCAATTTCAGTGGGGGTTGAATAATTTTGAACACAACTGTATATACAGTCAGGTCCAGAAATATTGGGACATCGACACAATTCTAACATATTTGGCTCTATACACCACCACAATGGAGTTGGAATGAAACAAACACAATGTGCTTTAACTGTAGACTAGGCTTGAGCACCGATTTTTTTTCGGTTCGATTCGGTTCGATTTGTTCGGATGTTTAAAATTTTCGATTCGGCTCGTTTCGACCGATTTCTGTTTCGATTCGGTTCGGTTCGACTCGTTTTTCGTGTACATTTTTTTTCGGAATATCGACCATTTTTCGTATTTTCGGGTCACTTTGCTCGTTTTTTGTATCGACTTTTCGGAAATTTCGGAAATTTTCGTTTTTTCGGAACGTCTGTTCTCCTCGTTTCAAAGTGTCTACGATAATTCTGGCGTTTCTATCGTGTTTTTTTTTATTAAATAAAGATCCTTTTTTTCTTATGAATAATTGAATATACATTTCACAACTTTATTTAATCATATTAATATGGTATGAAAGCCAAGGAACAAAAAAATGAACAAAACGATTTAAAAAACGCTAAACTGACCCGAATGCCACAAGAAACAAGTGATACGCATTTACAAATACAAAATTACAAAATCAGCGATATAACCGATAATAGTTAAATATATACGATTTCCAGAATTACCGAAATGGAACCGAAATCACGAATGGAACCGAAATCATGAATAGAGCAAAAATAAATTTTGATTTGACACATTTCAAGTCCATTCGAAAAATCCCAAAATTTTTCGGATCTATCGGTTTTCGGGTCCAAACCGATTCGGAAATTCGGCCGAATCCGAAGACATGAATCGGGAAATTTCGTGAAAATTCCGAAATTCCAAAACCCGAAACGCACATCCCTACTGTAGACTGTCAGCTTTAATTTGAGGGTATGTACATCCAACTCCGGTGAACGGTGTAGGACTTACAGCAGTTTGCAGATGTGCCTCCCACTTGCTAAGGGACAAAAGGTAATGGGACAATTGGCTTCTCAGCTGTTCCATGGCCAGGTGTGTGATATTCCCTCATTACCCCAATTACAATGTGCAGATAAAAGGCCCAGAGTTCATTTCAAGTGTGCTATTTGCATTTGCAATCTGTTGCTGTCAACTCTCAAAATGAGATCCAAAGAGCTGTCACTATCAGTGAAGCAAGCCATCATTAGGCTGAAGAAACAAAACAAACCCATCAGAGAGATAGCAAGAACATTAGGAGTGGCCAAACCAACTGTTTGGAACATTTTCAAAAAGAAGGAACGCATCGGGGAGCTCAGCAACACCAAAAGACCACGGGAAACAACTGTGGTGGATGACCGAAGAATTCTTTCCCTGGTGAAGAAAACACCCTTCACAACAGTTGGCCAGATCAAGAACACTCTCCAGGAGGTAGGTGTATGTGTGTCAAACTCAACAATCAAGAGAAGACTTCACCAGAGTGAATACAGAGGGTTCACCACAAGATGTAAACCATTGGGGAGCCTCAAAAACAGGAAGGCCAGATTAGAGTTTGCCAAACAACACCTAACAAAGCCTTCACAGTTCTGGAACAAGATCCTATGGACAGATGAGACCAAGATCAACTTGTACCAGAGTGATGGGAAGAGAAGAGTATGGAGAAGGAAAGGAACTGCTCATGATCCTAAGCATACCACCTCATCAGTGAAGCATGGTGGTGGTAGTGTCATGGCGTGGGCATGTATGGCTGCCAATGGAACTGGTTCTCTTGTATTTATTGATGATGTGACTGCTGACAAAAGCAGCAGGTTGAATTCTGAAGTGTTTCGGGCAATATTATCTGCTCACATTCATCCAAATGCTGCAGAACTCATTGGACGGCGCTTCACAGTGCAGATGGACAATGACCCAAAGCATACTGCAAAAGCAACCAAAGAGTTTTTGAAGGGACAGAAGTGGAATGTTATGCCATGGCCAAGTCAATCACCTGACCTGAATCCCATTGAGCATGCATTTCACTTGCTGAAGACAAAACTGAAGGGAAAATGCCCCAAAAACAAGCAGGAACTGAAGACAGTTGCAGTAGAGGCCTGGCAGAGCATCACCAGGGATGAAACCCAGCGTCTGGTGATGTCTATGCGTTCCAGACTTCAGGCTCTGATTGACTGCAAAGGATTTGCAACCAAGTATTAAGAAGGGAAAGTTTGATTTATGATTATTATTCTGTCCCATTACCTTTGGTCCCTTAACAAGTGGGAGGCACATCTGCAAACTGCTGTAAGTCCTACACCGTTCACCTGAGTTGGATGTACATACCCTCAAATTAAAGATGACAGTCTGCAGTTAAAGCACATTGTGTTTGTTTCATACCAACTCCATTGTGGTGGTGTATAGAGCCAAAGATGCTAGAATTGTGTCGATGCCACAATATTTCTGGACCTGACTGTATATATGAAAAAAAATCACGAGTATATATATAATGCGAGGATTGCTGTTGGGATCAAATAGACATTACTTTATGCTGTCACCCAAACATAACACCCAATATTAAATGCAAACCCTGCTGAGTTGACTGTGTATCTGCTTGTCGCCGTCGGTTTTACATTATTATCCATCTATCTAGAGGCAATGTAGATTTTCTAAAGATCTAATGAATAAACAACCAGCAATCGCTAGCGGTGTAATTTACATTGTTAATGTCTACATGTGTATAATAAATATGCATTTCTATGTCTTCAAATAAACTCATCATAATTTGTAACCTGTGGTAATGAAGTTGTCTTCAGAGGAAACCCTGTTCAGCTTGCAAATAATAGTTGTAGTAATGATAAAGAAAACCATACTTTCCTCTATGTATTATTTTCTAAAAATGAAGCATTCGATACTTTAATTTAAATTGTACTTTGTATTTTAGAATCAGGATGTAGCTTTCATTTCTGTTCAAAACAAAGCACAATACGTTAAAATATGAAGGATACATGTTATGATGGTGTAGCGCAGTGTTTCCCAAACCTGTCCTCGTGACCCTCAACCAGGCCAGATTTTGCAGATCACCTTGGGGAAAAGCAGACTGAATCCTGCAATCACTGAGCAGCAAATCACATCACCTGTGCTGTGCTTCAGGTATCTGGCAAACTTGGCAAGGCAGAGGGTCCTGAGGACAGGTTTGGGAAACACTGGTGTAACGGATGACATCAGCTGCAGTGGTTTAAGAACCTACCCTCAGAGAACATAGTGCCGGATTCCCTAATAAGTTCTCTTTCTGAAAAGCACAAGCCACGATATACAGATAAAACTCGAAAAATTAGAATATCATGCAAAAGTTCATTTATTTCAGTAATGCAACTTAAAAGGTGAAACTAATATATGAGATAGTTAAAGCCGTGATTTGTCATAATTGTGATGATTATGGCTTGCAACTCATGAAAACCCCAAATCCACCCTCTCAGAAAATTAGAATATTACATGCAATCAATAAAACAAGGATTGTACATAGAACAATATCGGACCTCTGAAAAGTATAAGCATGCATATGTACTCAGTACTTGGTTTGGGCCCCTTTTGCAGCAATTACTGCCTCAATGCGGTGTGGCATGGAAGCTATCAGCCTGTGGCACTGCAGAGGTGTTATGGAAGACCAGGATGCTTCAATAGCGGCCTTCAGGTCTTCTGCATTGTTCGGTCTCATGTCTCTCATCTTACTCTTGGCAATGCCCCATAGATTCTCTATGGGGTTCAGGTCAGGCGAGTTTGCTGGCCAATCAAGCACAGTAATCCCATGGTCATTGAAACAGGTTTTGGTGATTTTGGCAGTGTGGGCAGGTGCCAAGTCCTGCTGGAAAATGAAGTCAGCATCCCCATAAAGCTCATCTGCAGAAGGAAGCATGAAGTACTCCAAAATCTCCTGGTAGAAGGCTGTGTTGACCCTGGACTTAATGAAGCACAGTGGACCAACACCAGCAGATGACATGGCTCCCCAAATCAACACAGACTGTAGAAACTTCACACTGAACTTCAAGCATCTTGCAGTGTGTGCCTCTCCACTCTACCTCCATACTCTGGGTCCTTGGTGTCCAAATGAGGTGCAAAAGTTGCCCTCATCAGAAAAGAGGACTTTGGACCACTGAGCAACAGACCAGGTCTGTTTTTCTTTAGCCCAGATAAGATGCTTCTGATGTTGTCTGTTGTTCAGGTGCAGCTTGACAAGAGGAATACGACATTTGAAGCCCATGTCCAGGATCCGTCTGTGTGTGGTGGCTCTTGATGCACTGACTCCAGCCTCAGTCCACTCCTTGTGAAAGTCCCCAACACTTTTGAATGGCCTTTTTCTGACAATCCTCTCCAGGCTGCGGTCATCCCTGCTGTTTGTGCACCTTTTTTTTCCACACTTTTCCCTTCCACATAGCTTTCTATTAATGTGCTTTGATGCAGCACTTTGGGAACATCCAACTTCTTTTGCAATTACCTTTTGAGGCTTTCCCTCCTTATAGAGGGTGTCAATGATGGTTTTCTGCAAAACTGTCAGGTCAGCAGTCTTTCCCATGATTGTGATTCCTACTGAACCAGACTGAGAGACCATTTAAAGGCTCAGGAACCCTTTGCAGGTGTTATGGCTGAATTATCTGATTACAGTGGGACACTTTGAGCCTAAAATATTGCAACTTTACACAATATTCAAATTTTCTGAGATTGTGGATTTGGGGTTTTCATGAGCTGTAAGCCATAATCATCACAGTTATGACAAATCACGGCTTGAACTATCTCATATATTAGTTTCACCTTTTAAGTTGCATTACTGAAATAAATGAATTTTTGCACAATATTCAAATTTTTCGAGTTTCACCTGTATATCACGGGTAACGCCAGCAAACAGGAAAATCCACTAAACTGAGCTCGCCCAGCTGGGTCATATTATATAATATGATCCTATTTAAGAATAGGAACTCACACATATGGACTGTGTGACTTGACTCTCGCACCGCCGATGGTGGCACCGATGGGAACCCCCACCCTCCACTAAACTGTTTCATTTGTCTGAAATAAAAGACTAAAAATAACACAATAGTCATATAACAGAAAACTGTAAAATTCTCCAAATACACAGATAACTTGACACCGGGGCCGGTGCTAGACTATTTTGTGCCCTAGGCAACACCAGCTACTTGTGTCCCCCAGAAAAAAATTGTAGCGATTGAAATGAGGACACACACAGACAATGCGGGGGGGGGGGGCAGCACAGTCGTTCGGTGCCCAACTCACCCCTCTGCTGGTCGAACCCAGAATCAGTCTGTTTCCTTTTTTTCCTCTGCCTCTTTCTTTCTTCTGTGCCACTTTCTTTCATCTGCATCTTTTTTTCTTCCTTTCTTCTGTGCCTCTTTTTTCTTTCGTGCCTTTCTTTCTTTTTTTATTCTGTGTCTCTCTCTCTTCTGTGCCTTTCTTTCTTCTGCCTCTTTTTTTCTTTCATCTGCCTCTGGTGGCACCTGCACGTCACCTGTTGGCGCCTGTACGTCACCATAGGATGTCCACCTTCTGCGCCACTAGCGGGGGTCCACGAACTGACAATGTCAGCTTTGTGAACCACCACTGATGCCTACACAACCTGCACAATGAGTAATAAGTAGAATAATGGAGCCCAGGTTGGGGCCGGTTGCGACTCTAGGAGGCTAGGTTGTCTAGCTTGCCTAGTGGGAGCACTTGCCCTGCTTGACACCAACTTTTCATACTGGCCAGCCTGATCAGAACGGAAACCTGTCAGCAGTAGTGATGGGCCGAACACCCCCGTGTTCGGTTCGCATTCGAACTCGAACCTTTCAAAAAGTTCGGATTCGAACTCGAACACGATTCGAACTCAATGCAAGTCAATGGGACTCGAACATTCGATTTTTAGAGTGCCCTCCAAGAGGGCATATATGCAAGATATTTGCCGTAAAAGGTGTATGGGGCTGGGTAGTGCCCTGGGGGACAGGAAACATGGAAAAAAAGTTTTTAAAAAAATGTTATTAAAGGAACAGTGAGTTTTCCATGAAATAAAAGTTAAGAATAAAAACGAAAAATTCCTTCAAATATCGTGCCTAAGAGGTCCCCATAACCTGCCCGTGAAGTGGCGGATTTGTAGGATGTATAGAAACATTTAAAAAGAAAAAAAATGACATTTCAAATGGCGGTAAATGTTTTTACTTTAATCTATTCATAAACAACTGCTTGGGGCAGCAGCCTGTATGAAATGAGGAGACATTTTAGGACACGCAGAACAAGTTTAGTGATTTTTTGGCTAAATTATGCTGAAACTTTTGCAGGCTTTAGATGAAAGTAACAACAGGTGCATTAAAATTGGACGTTTGGTGCCAGCTAGTGCCTTCACAAAGTAACCCCTCTGTGGTATTGTGGAAGAGTGCAGGGGTGGACTCTGCATTCAAATATTAAAATGATTGGAATCTGGTACACGCGTCAGTGCACCCAATATTGGGCCTTTGGTGCCAGCTAGTGCCTTCACAACGTAACCCCTCTGAGGTATTGTGGAAGAGTGCAGTGGTGGAGGTTTTGTGAATGCAGAAGAGATCCCCGATCTATTCAGTTACATCAGCATCAGGGGAGTGATAGCTGCTGCTCCAGGACTGATTCATTTTTATAAATGTCAGCCGGTCTACAGAGTCGGTGGACAGATGCACTCTTTTGTCTGTGACAAAACCTCCAGCGGCACTGAACATCCTTTCAGAAAGCAGCTGGATGAAGGGCAACCTAGTAGCTGCATATCATATTGGCTAAGTTCTGGCCAGTGATCCAATCTCAACACCCAGTAAGCCAGTGGATCATTTGCTGTAAAGGTATCCAGGTCTGCCCTTGCCCCTAGGTAGTCCTGCACCATATGAAGAAGACGCTGGCAATGGGTGCCTACATTTGACGTCCCTGGGCGTCGTGGGCTAAAAAAATTGCAAAAGGCATCAGTCAAGTGGCCCCCTTCACCGCACTTCCTCTGATAAACTGCAGCCTCAGAAGCACCTTTGTCATCACTTGGTAACCTAACAGTGCCTGGAAAGGTGTTACACAAGTGTCGCTTTAGAGCGTCCTCAAGTTTTTTCATCCTGTCCTCCCTCTGTGAGGGCAGGATGAGCTCTGCAAACTTACCCTTGTAGCGTGGATCAAGAAGGGTTGCCAACCAGTAATGATCCCTCTCCTTGATAGCACGAATCCTGGGGTCCTTTAGCAGGCTTTGCAGGATAAGGGAGCCCATGCAGCGTAGGTTGGAGGTGGCATTAGCTTCCGTGTGTTCCTGGCCGCTGAGGATGACCGTATCGTGCACTACCTCCTCCCAGCCACATACTAGTCCTTGGGTTTCTGGGGACACAAACCCTCCCTTGAGGAATCCCCACCTTCAATGCCCCCACAACTTAAATATTCCTCCTCCTCCTGTCTGATCTGAAGACCCACAGGAATGCTGTCTGCTTAAAGACTGGGGCCTTGAGAGCTAGGGAAGTCCTCCTCTTCCTCCCGCTGCTCTGCCTCTAGTGCCACATCTATAATTCCCCGCAGAGTACGCTCCAGCAGGAAAACTAACAGAATTGTGTCACTGATGCATGCACTGTCCCTGCTCACCATCCTCGTTGCCTCCTCAAATGGTGACAGTACAGTGCATGTATCCTTGATCATCAGCCACTGCGGGGGGGAACCAAGTTGACCTGAACCTGTCCTTGTGCCATACTCACACAGGTACTCATTGATGGCCGTCTGCTGCATGTGCAGACGCTGCAGCATTGCCAATGTCGAGTTCCACCTGGTGGGCATGTCACAGATCAGACGGTTTGTGGGAAGGTGGAAATCTCTTTGAATTTCTGCCAGGCGAACACTTGCTGGGAATGTGGCTGCAGACTTTTCTGGTCTGGCTGAGAAGCTCTGCCAGCCCTGGGTACCTTGTTAGGAAACGCTGTACCACCAGATTTAGGACGTGTGCTAGGCATGGTACATGCGTCGACTTAGCCAGGCATAGGACGGAGAGAAGGTTGCTGCTATTATCACAGATGACCATTCCCAGTTCAAGTTGGCGTGGTGTTAACCATCTCTGCACCTGCCCCTGCAGAGCTGACAGAATTTCTGGCCCGGTGTGGCTCCTGTCCCCTAAACAAACCAGCTCAAGCACAGTATGGCATCTTTTTGCTTGAGCTATTGCGTAGCCCCTACCACGCAGTAGTTTAACTGCCACTTCACCAGAGACAGAGAAGGAGGAGGAAGAGGAAGAGGTGGTGGAGCAGACAGACCTCATATAAGCAGCTTTCTGGAGGCGTGGTGGATGAACAAGTTCCAGCACAGAGCCCCGTCCTGGATCCCTCCCAGCTGCAAAGCAGAGTTACCCAGTGTGCCGTGAAGGAAATGTAATGGCCCTGTCCATGCTTGCTGGACCACGTGTCTAAAGTAATGTGCACCTTGCTGCTGACTGCCTTTCCCAATGACTCCATAACATTGTCTTCCACGTGCTGGTATAGTGCTGGAATGGCCTTCCGTGAAAAGAACTGGTGTTTTGGAACCTGCCACTGTGGTACAGCACATTCGGCAAATTCACGGAAGGAGGCATAGTCCACCAGCTGGAAAGGCAGCAGCTGTAATGCGAGTAATTTTGCCAAGCTGGCATTTAGACACTGTGCAAGGGGAAGGTTGGGACTATATTTTTTCTTACGCTGCAGCAGCTCGGGCAACGAAATCTGACTGCGTAACTCTGCAGCTGATGGGATGCTGTCACATTCTGAGGAAGGACCCGGTACACCCATTACTGTAGCATCATCCCTGTCAGTGGAGGTTTTAGGCAATGACATGGCAGGACATATAGTGGGGGTAGAGACAGATGAGGAGGAGGACCTATGCAAAGTGTTGTGCCAACAGGATGTGTGGCAGGTGGCCATATGTCTTACCAAGCACGTTTTACCCAAGTGTGTGATGTTTTTCCCACGCTTGATCCTCTTCAGACATAGCTTACAAATAGCAACGCTGCAGTCTGCTGCACATTTTGTGAAGAACTCCCAGACAGCAGAGTTCCTGCACGTATGCTTTGAGACAACAGCGCTCTGCACCTGAGCAGCTCTGACTTCTGATGCCTTGGACTTGCTACGGCTGGTCATAGAGGACGATCTGCCTCTTTTTGTTGCGCCTCCTCCTCATATGACTCCTCTGTTCGATCAGGCACCAGGTGGAGTCAGTGACCTCATCATCATTGTCATCACCCCTTATCTCTTCGTCACTGGAGCCAACCTGGAAATATGCTGCAGCTGCTGGGGGAACATGAGTGCCAGTTCTTTGTGTGTCACTGGCACCCCCTTCCTCTAGGTTGATTATATTTCCTTCCTCAACCTCAGAGTTTGAATCAGAGCAATGTAGTTGCTGTGCATCCTCAAGCAGCATGTCTCTGTCATTGTAGTCAAACAATTCAGCTGACTCCGTTTATGATGGTGAGGCTATGGCAGGAGTAGCTGTGGACGTGGAGGCTGAATTAAATGTTTTGGCAGCTGAGGTGGACTGTAAACCACTACAAGCCTGGCTGGCAGAGGACTCAGAGGATGGCCTGGTTAGCCAATCCTGCAAATCCTCTGTATGTTGCTGCTGCTTAAGATGGCCAGCACCAGTTAGAAAGGACAAGCGTGCCCCTGCAGAGGATGCACGACGTCCATGACGACCAGGGGCACAGCCTTCCGAAACCGAGGCTGCTTATCTGTGTCTGGGAGCATCTGCCTGTCCTTTTTGGTCTTTCTGACATGGTGAGTGATATATAGATTAAAGATATACAGAACTCTGATTCAACTCTGGCATAAAGATTGGAGATATGCAGAACTCTGATTCAACTGTGTTATCTAGATTAAAGATATTCAGAACTCTGGTATAACTCAGTGATACACCCTGTCCCTGATAGCTGGCAGTGCCAAGACAGAGATTACAATTTCCATTAGTATGCTATGCCTCATTGATACACCCTTATAGCTGGCAGTGCCAAGACACAGATTCAAATTTGCAGAACTCTGGTATAACCCAGTGATACACCCTGTCCCTGATAGCTGGCAGTGTCAAGACAGAGATTAAAATTTCCAAAAGTATGCTATGCCTTAGTGATACACCCTTATAGCTGGCAGTGCCAAGACACAGATTCAAATTTCCAGAAATATGCTATAACTCAGTGATACACCCTGTCCCTGATAGCTGGCAGTGCCAAGACACAGATTCAAATTTCCAGAAATATGCTATAACTCATTGATACACCCTGTCCCTGATAGCTGGCAGTGCCAAGACAGAGATTAAAATTTACAGAAGTATGCTATGCCTCAGTGATACACCCTTATAGCTGGCAGTGCCAAGACCCAGATTCAAATTCACAGAACTCTGGTATAAGTCAGTGATACAGCCTGATATGCAACAAACAATCTCCTCTCCTCTCTGATTCACTCCTGCAACAAACACACGCTGGGGTTGTGGGGAAGCCTTATTTAGTGTGCTGCGGGACTTAGCTGTGTGAGCCCATGATTGGGCAAAATTTGCCCAATCAGGACTCTGAGCCCTGATTGGCATAGTCATGCACCTGTCTTGCACCTAACCTGTGGTCAGGTGCAAGGCTGTAGCCAATTACAAGCTTCAGGTCAGTGGAAAAGTGCATTGTGGTCCATTGTGGTGCATTGTGGGCGAACACGAACCGAACACGCGGAAATGTTCGATGTTCGTTGAACAGCCGAGCGGCCAATGTTCGAATCGAACTCCTGTTCGAATTGAACCGCCAGCCCATCCCTAGTCAGCAGCATCTGCCCAATTATTTAAGGGCTAAAAAGGAACTCTATTTATAATAGAGAGTATCCTTTTAATGCTTCTGCAGTATCCGGCTTTGTGGGCCACCTGTTGTACGCAAGACAATACTCTGCAGAAAAGTTCAGAAAACGTTTCCTCTATCAACTTGTGGGAAGCCCACAAACCCTTGATTAAGGTATTTTTCATTGCAAAAGTCACACAAAGAAGTGACCACTGGAAGATGCATTCACCCTCACTTCTGACATTTAATATAGGAAATGCACGAATGCAGTTTAGACCCAATAATACATGGCTCTCTTACAGAAACAACAATGCCTCACCTCTGAGAGAATTTCTAATTAGTATCTGCATTTACAGTAAAAACACACAACCGTCACACTGTAAATTTAATTCTCGCAAGTCCGTACATTAACATTTACGCTGTTAAAGCTCACAATTCCTAAATGATTTTTTTTACAGTTATAATAATGTGCAAGTCCATACAGTAATATTTTTTCAGTTATAGTTTCAACCCGCATGTTCTTACTTTAATATTCCACTGTTATTGCTACAACCCGCAAGTCTGTAATATAATATTTCCACTGTTATAGTAAAATCGTGCATGTTTGGGAACAGCAGTAAAAATGCACATGACCAGAATTTAAAGACGAGCATTTGCTGGAGTTCATATTATAATGTATATCTCTTTATACATAATATAAATAAATGAGAAAAAAATGTCTTTTTTTGTTCTAAGGTAGTGGCTTTTGCTTATGAAGTGAACATTGCCCTTTCAATAAATTACTTTATTTCCCGCACTATGATCATGTGTGGAGGAAATGACACAGGCCCCTATTACGCTCTTAGCGTTAAAACGCGGGTGCAGGGGAGGAAAAACTGCACCCGTAGTTTCCCCCCTTGCACCCTCGTTTTAACGCAAGATTGTCTTTCCCTGCTCCCGCCGGCCGGAGGAGGCGACCGGAGCCGCGGTCCTCGCCGCGGGACAGAGGGTGAGTATATGTTGCGTTTTTTTATTTTTTCAAGCTGGTGTTAACGGATTCTGCACCAACAGAATCCGTTAACACCAGGTCCTGGCTCTGGTTAACTTTTCGTTGACCAGAGCCAGGCATTAATCAGCGCTGGGACATTGTAATACCAGCGCTGATTACCACTTTGCGCTCCCCATGTTAAGTATAGGGAGCGCAAAGTGCAGTGACCTCGCACTGAGAAGCACAAGGTCCCAAACACAAACGGGCCCGGAAAAAAAGTGGCATTCCTGGCTCACTCCAGTAACCCCGTGGGGAAACTGAAGGCCACAGAAGAGGCCGCATGGCCAGGCATCCTGGGGCCAGAGGAAGCGGTCAGAGCTATGGTACCCGCTCCAATGGCACACCCAGAATGACCCATCGTCCTGCACACTGCAGCAAAAAAAAAGGGGGGGCCAGAGGTCCGAACCATTGCGCTAAACCACATCATGGTCAGATAAATCAAAGTCCGTCATAGAGTGTCCAGAGGAGAGGGAAGAAATAAATCGTTCTGACCTTCAACAGGGCAGGGCAAAGCGTCTATCAGAAAGTCAATCAGTCTCATAACGTGTCTCGCAGGAAAATAATAAAACAAAAATGACAGACATCCAGAGAAAGTCCGAGTGGAGGCAGTACGGCATCAGTGAAGGTGATCACATCTGGGCAAACAGGGGTCATCAGCCTGTGTCTAGTTACAAGACGGGGTAGACCCAGAATCTCCCCAAGAAACAGGGTCGGTAAGTCCGCCGGTTACAAATTCACCACTGGGGGGGTGTCGGGAATACCACCACCCGATCTCCGGGCACCCCTCACCTGTTCCATGCGGCAGGACCAACAGCTCAAACACTTCCAGTAACATAGGTCTCCAGGAGGAACTTGCCTCAGCCAGTTCATCTGCAACTGTCGGATCCCGGGTCCCATCGACTGCTGTATTACGTCAGTCCAGGGTCTCCTCAGGGGGCCTACCGTCCAGAATCAGCATCCCATCTGGTTCTCTGACCTCCAAGGAGCTCTCCACAACCGCTGGACCGGGTTCAACATGGGCCAAGGGCAACGCAGCCGCATCTACAGCCACCAACAGGGTCGTCTCCCCTCTGCGTCCCCTCAGTGCCGCCATCATCCGGCTCCAGATGCCTTTAGTCAGTGGAGCCTCAGTGTCTTCCTCTAGAAGCAGTCTCAGGCAGGCGTCCAGGCCTGAGGTAAAAGACCATACTCCCCTAGGGGGGAGGGGGACCATCGTGCTGCCCATCCGCCGGTCCATCCGTCCCTCTCATCAATTGGTTTGCCGAAGCGGCTGGGAGACGCGAGCCCCCCGTCTCCCCAGCCTCTGGCATAATGCCAGGCCTCGACGGGGCTTCCATACCAGCTAGGCAGGGGGAAATCTGGACTTGGCCAGTAGGCCGCAAGATGGCTGCCGGCCGCATGCAGATGTCAGACAGCAGCTCCCAGTCAATTCTCTGGTCGGGGGAGGCAAAATGGACCCCGGACAACTCGTTACCGATGGCCAGGTCCTCCAGCACATTCAGGGGTGTCTTCAGCAGGTAGAGTCGTCAATTATCCCCGATAATGTGATTATGGAGCAGAGCTCCCATAGAGAACATCCGTTCCAGTCAGTAGCTGGCCACGCCCACCCCGATTTTGATATTAAACCATCCTGAACTGCATCATTCACTAATGTCAGAAGTTGACTCGAATACTCTGTTGTAGGATCTTTCTGTAATTTTCTATATGTATCGGCATCACTTAAAACCTACAATACCATTTTTTCATAATCATCACTTGCCATCAATACAATATTTCCCCCTTGTCTGATTGTTTAATAACAAGGTTCTTGTCACCTTCTAGGTCTCTCAATGCAGACCTCTCAAATGTTGTCAGGTTATCATTATGTGCATTTGTGAGGGCCCTGAATGTTCATAGTCTTAACCCCCGCACACACTAGTTTACAAAATAGATCTATATTACTAAATTCTTTAACAGCTGGCATAAACTTGCTTTTTAGTCTGAGGTCTGTTAAGTGGTGCTACGAGGTATCCTGATCTGCCAAAAGTGATATTAGATCTTGTAAACATCGCAAATCGGTCAGATCAAGACCCACATTTCTAGCTTTTTGTTTATCTTTTCTCCTATGCCATTTATACAGTGCCAACTTCAAAACAAAGAGGTGGACGTTTTTAGTCCATTCAAACGAAGACAGGCCTTTCTTCAAAATTCTGATATGATCCTTATTAAGGGGAAGGTCAGAAAGGTTAATGATATGAAGGGAATGGTTACCTGTCAGTTTTTTTATGGCATCACCATTGATATTACCCATATTTTCAATCACTGACATTGGAAACCCCACGGTGGATTTTCTTAACGCTGTTCCATTAGATGCATCAACAATTTCACTCTGACTCTCCTTTTGTATCTGCTTAGTTTTTTGTCGTATGTCTGTCATTGTCTCTACCTGACCAATATTCACTGAACATTCAGCTAAATTACTTTAGTTATTCTATTCGTTAAACTGTCAATTTGCCAAATACTGTCGAATTTACAGAGAAATATGATGCAGTTCATTGCAATTCGGTGATCTTCGGTAGCAGCAAAATTGTCCCATAGAGAAGTAATGGTTAATCTATTCAGAGAATGCCGAACTGCACCAAAGTGTCAGGGAAATGCCCTGATTTTCAGTGATTCAGTTTGACAGTTTTAAACAGGCAAATCCCATAGGATTCAATGTGAAAAAAATATTATTTTTACTTAATTTTTTATTCACCTGTTTATTCTTTTCATTTTCAGCAATTCATCTTTTTATTTCTTTTTTTGGAACATTTTGTTGTATTTTTTTGTATTTTATTTTAGACTAAATATTTAGTCTATAAATAAATACCAAATTTTTTTGTAATGACTTTTTTTAAATTCTTTAACAGACCGTCTTATTTTTATAGGATCCTTTTTTTATTATTCACACACATTTTCATGCATTTTTATTGGTGTAAATACCTTTTAGAAGAATAGCCGAATGGAATTGCCGAAGAGCACCGAAGTGCGCCAAACGAGAAAGAACTGAAATTTCACTCTGCAGGGATCTCAAACTCTGGCCCCACAGATGTTTCTGAACTACACCTCCCATGATTCTCTGGCTATTTATTGCATTCAAATAATTCTGAGATTTGTAGGCAATAAACATCTGAGGGGCCAGAGTTTGAGATCCCTGCCTTACAATGCTATACACACACACACACAATTCATAAAACTCAATCAGGGTTATTCAGAGAGCGTGAAAAGCAGGAGAATGATTGGAGAATGAAAAAGTCTAGGTCAAAATAGCCGATTTGGAAAGTGAGATGAAAGGGAGAAATTTTCTGGTTTGGCTATTTTGACCTAGAATTTTTCATTCTCCAGTCATTCTCCTGCTTTTCACGCTCTCTGAATAACCCTGATAGTACCATAATCGAAGAAACTTTTATTTTTGTCCAATTTTGGTTAAAAGAGAGTATTTCCTTATCAAAAAGCAGTAACGGATTCTACATTGATTGATTTTAAAGAGAGCACCCTGTAGAATATATAACCAAAAGGATTTGGATGATAAAATGTAAAGTTATTTTTTTTACATGCAGCAAATGATTGAAATTCAAGTAGAACTTTATACTTTGACATTATTGTTATTGCATCCTGTCAAAACACAACATATACACATATAAATAAAGAATAATAATAATAATAAATAGTGATGATATGTTTTGAATCTGCAGAGTCCACTTATTAAGGAAAAAAAGATACAATTTGTTTGGGTCCTGTAATAAAGCAAATAACATTTAACCACTTCACTCCCGAGATCGGGATATCTCGAGCTTCAAAAAGGCACCATCCATTGCCTGATATCAAGATATCTCGATCTGCAGCCCAAAAGAAAATTAAATTCATTTTCTGCAAACTAATTTTGTTTGCGTTTGGGCTGCAGAAGGTTCCCCAAAGTTTTAGCCCCGTGGGCATAATGGCCAAAGAGCTAAAACTGTGTAAAATTGGCTAACTGAATGTCCTGGGAACACGAGCTGTAACTGTAACAGCTGTGACACAATTTGGCAGTAGATGGCACCATCTACTGGCCAAAGAATGCTATTGCACTAAGAAACACATTGGGAATATGCCCATCTATTTCTTACTGTATAATTATTTAAAAATGATTTTTCAAAAACCAATGGTTCTTGACAATGTTTTTTTGGAAAATCACTTGGTAATGAAGGGGTTAAACACGATGAACAAAAAACAATAAGAATGAGCTCAGCACACAGGGGTGAAAAGATTCAGCAGCGTAAACATTATATTCTACAGAGTTGAAAATTTTACAATAGCCATGGTTACATTTAGCCATGATTTTGAATCTTGCAGCACCTTTGTGGATGGTCATCATGTAGGGCAGCGTTTCCCAAACCTGTTCTCAGGTCCCCCTAACAGGCCCAGGGTTATCCAAAGAGATCCGAATTGCTTGAGAAAGGTAACCGAACGCTGAAAATCATCGTTCGGTTACCTTTCCTGGCCATTCGGCTATCCAGAGAGCAGGCAATTCGCCAAATCCTGGCGAATTGCCTGCACATACGGTGCCTGTTCGGTCCCTGTTCGAGGGCAGTGAAATCCCCATGAAAAAGCACTGCTTCGGCTATTCAGAGAACACAAACCAGCAGTGAAAGGTTCCCCTAATGTCCTGCCATTCGGTGGTTTAATACGGCAAATTTATTCAGGAGAATCCCATAGGCTTCAATGTTAAAAATATTCCCGTTTTAATTCAATATCTAATAAACCGTTCATTATAAAATTCTGCAGCAAAAAGTCTCTTTATTTATAGATTTTTTAGGATACTTTAAGCATTTTTCTGAATTTTTAAAAGAAAATGTAAAAGTCCGATTTTTTTTTTTTTTTTTCAGTTTACTTATTTTTTTTGTAACAGCCCTCTTTATTATCATTCCCTGGACCTCCTGTGAAAATTTCAGACATTTTCGCTCAGTAGTTTCTTTGCAAACAGATTTTCATTTTCCCAGATTCATACAAATGGTTTTGCTAATTTATTCACCTCCCTCTGTCTATGTCACAGCTGCTTTCGGCTCTGTGTGATTCGGCTCCTTTTCGGCTCCTGTTCGGGTTTTTCGAAGGTTAATCCAGATGTTTTTGCTTGTTTTCAGCGTGCATTCGGTGAGTTTTCGTCAGGTTTGCGGCAGCTTTTCCCTGCAATTCGGGGACCCTGTGGTGCTTGCTGAATACACCGCAGGGTCACCGAAATGCAATCGGCAAAAGGAACCGAATTGAAGAGAACGAAAAGTCACCGAACGTGCGGTGACTTTTCGAATCTCTTTGGATAACCCTGGCCAGGTTTGCCAGATATGTGAAGCACAGCACAAGTGATATAATTTGCTGCTCAGTGATTGCAGGATTCAGTCTGCATTTCCCCAAGGTGATCTGCAAAATCTGGCCTGGTTGAGGGTCCCGAGGACAGGTTTTGGAAACACTGATGTAGGGTATAAATGGGACATTAAAAATTATATATTAAAAAAACAAAACTATAGCAATGCTTCTTTCAAAGTACAATAAACAAATACCATGAGCAGTTATTTAAAAAAAATATGCTATTTTAGTATTGTTTTCTGAAATATTTAGGGCCCTATTACAATCGGTGCAAAAAAACATTAACGCGAGGGGTAAAACCCTTTGCGCTGAATGTCGTATTACAATATCAGCGCAACAAACGCACGTAATCGTCTACCGTGGGTGAACCTGCGCGAGCGTACTTTACAGCTCGCTTCCTATACTTACTGTATGCTTACTGTACGTCGCGTGTCCTATACTTAACATTGTGAGCGCAAATGTGTTTGTGCGCTGATGCGCGGATGGTATTACAATCTATGCGCAGGAACTAACACATAGCCTTTGCGCGCATAATTTTAGCAACTCCTAAAAGCTGGTGTCACTGGCAAATCTGAACAACCTGGCCGAAACCAAATACTCCAGCCCAAAAAAAAATTCGCAGCAAAGTATAGTTACACATTCTACACATACCCAAACCAATAAAATGGAGAAGTTGTGTGTGCATTTATTATTGCTGCAGCATATATGCTCAGATTGACTTTGACAGGTGCAAAAACTTAACGTGAGATAATTGTGGTTATTAATTTTGATTGGCTGAATCGCGTGAAAAAAACAGTCCGCATACTGAATTCTGTGCGCAACGTTACTGCGTTTAACGCACGTTATTGCTCAACGGATGAAAAAATGTGCGAGGATTGTAATTCCAGCGTTGATTTCCGCACGTTAACGTTTAACGCTTGACGCACAAATTCACGCGTTGCACGAGCGTTTTTGCATGAAGAATGTAATATGGCCCCTAGTTTGCTTCAAACCAGCCTTGTACATGTAGCGCTCACTCCCGGAGGAGCCGCTGAATTTAACCTTGGGTTAGTCTCACCGCACTAGGGAATAAATATACACCAGCACTGTTGTGGATTTTATAGATTATATACTTTACTGATCCCAATAAAGTGGCATATATAATGTGAACAAGGTATATGAGTGACAGGATTTTCATAATGCGGATAAAACATGTGGCGGCAAAAGGAAAGTTTAACCCCTTCGTTTCTGGAGTGTAAGTCCCGTAAAAGTAGTGTCCCAAAAAGGTTTGTGTGTGTTATCTCAGGTACCCGGGTACTATATTCAACTGGCCAGTGAATGGATTGAGCAAATCTTCGACTAGTCACGTTGGGGCCCTGTAGATTTAAACAATACTGCAGCGTGCTTTGTTTAAACTTTGACTGTGGCCTGGAAGGCCTCTCACCCATCCGCTAGACAATCTGTTCCGCTGTCCGATCAAGGATCTCTCTCCACTAGGTTATACTGGCTCTCTGTGCCACTGGATCCGCTTCTCCTGCTTGTCCGATTTCGGTAACGAGAACTACAGCCTACCGCCTGCACTCCCAGTGGATCATCGAGTTCTCCTTACTCGGGGTCCAAACTGGAACGTTGTGTCTGCGCAAAATCTCTCAGCGATGTGTGGATAGATCTCCACCAGCACTGTCTCCGATTCTCAGCACCTGCAAGGCAGCTCCTGCTCTCCGGCCTTGTCTTAATCTCTGGCAGTCTCACATGCGTCTTCCACCTTTCGTCGCTCGGCTCACACTGGCTCTCCTTCGCTCGAGGCTGCGGATGTTCATCGATCTCTATCCCACTCACTTCCTGTCTCCACCGCAAAGCATGCTGGAAATCGTAGTTCCGTTTACCCAGCATAGTCCATTATGCCTCTGTCTCCCCCTGGTGGCCATAATAAGTAAATGCAGCAGAACACAGTCTTTTTAAAGCAGCGCTACATACATAAAAGGCCCACTCCAAAATATTGCACAGTTTTGCCAAGTACTATTACTAGGACATAAACACGTAAAGGAATTTTAAATTCTGTTACCTGCCATATAGAATACAGGGGTTAGGATAGAGATATAAAAGGTCAGCAATTTTTTTATAGTGTGTTTTGGATATATTTTATAATAATATTTGTTACATACGAAGTGCACTTTATAAATATATATATATATATAAAAACACAATCCTTGCACACACCCTGTATCAGGACAAATTGCTTTGGTGCTGGAATGGGTATAGATCCAAATATCAAAAAATAGGTATTCCACAACACAAAGTCTTGTTCAATAAAAAAAGCGTTATTTCTTTTATTGCATCAACAACACAATTGGACAACAACTGGTTGTTGTTGCTTTTTTATTGAACAAGGCTTTGTGTTGCGGAATACCTATTTTTTGATATATATATATATATTTATATAATTTGGGGCTATGTTTTTTTTCCAACAATCTCACAAGCTCACCCAAAAGCATTGGTACCCACTTTTCTTGATGAAGATCTCCAAATGTGAAGAAGAAACAGTAATAAACACGCATTGATGTTACTATGTGCCAGGTTCTCTCACATCTCATACTTGTCTATCTAGCTAACACTTAAAACAAACCAGGTGCCCTTTCTTCAGGCTGCAAATGTCTCATCGCATGTAGAATACATTATTTTAATTAAGTCTAGGGCAATTTACTTTCTCCTGAGATTCATTCCACTGAGCAATTAGGGGCCCATTGGCAGTTGTACGTATGAATATTCAGAAGGGTGTCAATTAATTAGCAGACAGAAGAATCTCATTAAAACCCTTTTATTGCTCGGCTGAATTAAAGGGGCTTTTCGCCAATGCGTTGGATTAAGTGAATATTATACTGTGCGCTGATTTACCTTCATTATTAGATTACTTACACTGCTCTTGGATTTTTATCAATTAAAAACGCATTAATTTGTCTACACCATACATTTTATCTTCATTATCAAGTTCAACTTCTTTATATTTATTTGTTCAGTTGCCAGGGATTAAGCGCATATACAAGTGTTGCATTTGAAACCAGGCAAGCCCATTTAAATCTATTAATTTAATGATTTCTTAAATGTGAATATCTTCACATAAATCATACACAAATTAAGAAAGCGGGGTGTTTTATCGCCTCAATTACTATTTTATAACTGTGGTACAGAGTATAATAACATTTTAAAGGGAATAAACAGGTTACAGAAAATTCCGACCATGTCAATGCCTGTGTTGCTCACAAAGTACTTCCTCTTAACCCCTTCACTACCGATAGAGATACAGTATCTGGGCTTCAAAAGCACCATCAGGTGCCCCCCGATATCACAATATCTCAATATGCTGATCTGCAGCCCAAAAGCTAATGAATTTTGTTTGCTTTTGGGCTGCAAAAGGTGCTCCCAAAGTTTTTGCCCTGTGGACATAATGGTCAAAGAGCTAAAACTATAAAATCAGCTGCTGAAAGCTCTGAAAATATCGGGCTGTCAGCAGCCAATGCAGGAAAAAAAGAAGAAAATAGACCAGCCACTCAAACGTCTGTAACTCAATTTGGCAGTAGATGGCGCCATCTACTGGCCAAAATAGTTTATTTACAGTAAGAAGTACAATGGGTATAAGCTCAAATATTTCTTAATTTATAATTAATTTAAATGATTTTACAAAAAACACTAGTTTCTGACAATGTTTTTTTGGAAAATCACTTGGTGGTGAAGAGGTTAAATCGGTGGTTGTCAAGCCTGTTCCCAGGTCCTCCTAATGGGCCAGGTTTGCCAGATATCTGAAGCACAGCAGGTGAGATTTGCTGCTCAGTGATTGCAGAATTAAGCCTGCATTTCCCCAAGGGAATCCTTACAATCTGGCCTGTTAGGGGAACCTGAGGATCAAGGTTGGGAACTACTGTTTTACATCAATTATGGATTACCATCACACCTCAGATGTGTTAGAACTACATGCCCTATATTGCTCATTCTGCCAAAGACTGGCTGAGAATCCCAGAGCATGTTCTAAAACCTCTGCAGGGTCAAGGTTAGATGTTATCATTCTAAGCAAGTCACATTATTAACCCCTTCACTACAA
The DNA here is from genome assembly GCA_009667805.1 of Leptobrachium leishanense. Lineage (NCBI taxonomy): Eukaryota > Metazoa > Chordata > Amphibia > Anura > Megophryidae > Leptobrachium > Leptobrachium leishanense. Next base: position 72,477,504 of record CM019065.1, read on the forward strand.
ACACATTTTAGTGAAAAATATGTGCAGTTAACAATTAAATGTGAGGAAAATGGCAATTTTTGCACTTAAATTTGAAATTCCAAAATAATTATTAAAATACAATAAATTTGCTCATTTTACATTTTTCATGTATTTATTCTGTGCAGACACATTTCTGGGATAAAAGGTTCTAAACTCTAGATGGTGTCTCTTATCTTGCACAATTTTCAGTGGGGTCTGCATTATTGGCATACAGGCAGAAACGTCCGTTTCGTAAAATATAGTAAATCTGATAAAGATAGATAATAAAAATGGTCAGATTCCCTGCTTCTGGGGAATTGCAGTCATCATAATTTATTTGTTTATTTATAAAGTATTTTACCAGGAAGGATACATTGAGATTTCTCTCTTTTCAAGTATGTCCTGGGTTCAAGAACAATGAATTGTTACAGAAATACAAAGTAATAAATGCAAGATATTAAAAACAAAACACAAATATACAGATTAACACAGAAAATAAATATGTAGGAAATATAATCATTATGTTACATGTTTACAGGTGCATTCTGTGTTGAGGTATGTTAATAGAAAGCTCTTGAGTAACGTTAGACTGGGGGAAGATTTGATGGCATCTGGGAGGTTATTCCATAATTGTGGTGCTCTGTAGGAAAATGAGGATCGAGACACTTTCTTTTTGTATTGTGGTATTACAAGTAAGGTGCTGGTCCTGGATCTGAGGTTATAGGATGAGGGAACTGCTGGGGGAAGCAGCCTATTCAGGTAGGGTGGTAGCTTCCCAGAAAATCTCTTAAACACCAGGTTGGAAAGGTGAAGGGTGCGTTTAGATTCCAGAAACGGCCAGTTTAGCTCTTTTAACATGTCACAATGGTGGGTCATGTAGTTACATTGTAGCACAAAGCGGCAGAATGAGTTATACAATGTAGCAATTTTATGAAGGTGTGTGGCAGCTGCATACAAATCATCTCCGTATTCAATAGCCGGCATAAGCATTTGTTGTACATTTTGCTTTCTTACCGCGGGGCTCAGACAGGATTTGTTTCTGTACAGGGCACCTAGTTTGGTGTAAAGTTTAGATGAGAGTTTTTCAATGTGGGGGCCAAAGGATAGATTTGGGTCTAACGCCATACCTAGATATTTGAGAGAAGTGACTGTGGTCAGCGTGCCATTTGATTTTGTCCCAACACATAGATGGACGTTTGCAATTTATGTAGTTTAGGCGCTGTTCCAAAGCATGTTTGGAGCATGCTGTGAGGGCAGTTTCGTGAGGATGCTTACTGTGAGGGCAATTTACAATACAAAAGATCACAAAATGGATGCACCCAGTGACACATAGATAATAAAATATTTTTTAACTAAACAAACAAGAGAAAAACAAACCACATGTAAGATATCAGCAACATAAAATAAACACAATAAGAACGTTTCATTTTTTGGTGGTAGTAGCCCTTTAAAAGGGAGGGGAAAATGAAGAGATTACACATTAATCCCTTCGCACTCCCCTTCAATTTGGATTCTTTTTAAACTCACCTGGATCCAGCACTGGGTTCCCTCGGCACTAGTTTGAACATGACAAACTGACACTACCTCTAAGCTGCATCATGTCACGTCACATCAGCTCGGAGAGGTAGCCTATCCAATGTCTCTCCACACCATGAGCATTGAAGCCATTGCAGGGACCTGGGTCCTGAAGGTTCCAAACTCTACAAACCAGAGTTCCTCACCCAATTTCAGGGCAGGACTAAACCTCTGCACGTGTAGGAGTGAATCATCCTTCTGAGACACCCTCTCCAGAGGGGCAAAGGTACTCAGGGCACTGTGACCACTCAAATAACACAGACAGGGTTATCCAAAGAGATTCTAAAAGTCACCGCACGTTCGGTGACTTTTCGTTCTCTTCAATTCGGTTCCTTTTGCCGATTGCATTTCGGTGACCCTGCGGTGTATTCAGCAAGCAGCACAGGGTCCCTGAATTGCAGGGAAAAGCTGCCGAAAACCTGACGAAAACTAACCGAATGCACGCTGAAAACAAGCAAAAACATCTGATTAACCTTTGAAAAAGACGAACAGGAGCCGAACAGGAGCCGAACAGGAGCCGAACAGGAGCCGAATCACACAGAGCCGAAGCAGCTGTGACGTAGAGGAGGCAGTGAATAAATTAGAAAAACCATTTGTATGAATCTGGGAAAATGAAACGCTGTTTGCAAAGAAACTACTGAGCGAAAATGTCTGAAATTTTCACAGGAGATCCAGGGAATGATACTAAAGAGGGCTGTTACAAAAAAAATAAGTAAACTGAAAAAAAAAAAAAAAAAAAATCGGACTTTTAATAAAAAAAAAAAAAAATCAGAAAAATGCTTAAAGTATCCTAAAAAATCTATAAATAAAGAGACACTTTGCTGCAGAATTTTATACTGAACGGTTTATTAGATATTGAATTAAAACGGGAATATTTTTAACATTGAAGCCTATGGGATTCTCCTGAATAAATTTGCCGTATTAAACCACCGAATGGCAGGGCATTAGGGGAACCTTTCACTGCTGGTTTGTGTTCTCTGAATAGCCGAAGAAGTGCTTCTCTATGGGGATTTCACTGCCCTCGAACAGGGACCGAACAGGCACCGTATGTGCAGGCAATTCGCCAGTATTTGGCGAATTGCCTGCTCTCTGGATAGCCGAATGGCCAGGAAAGGTAACCGAACGCTGATTTTCAGCGTTCGGTTACCTTTCTCAAGCAATTCGAATCTCTTTGGATAACCCTGTGAGTAGTCATAGTGCACAGAGAACATATTTAATGGTAAAGATATTCCTATTAGGTGTATAGTTGTGAAATTACCCTGTTTTTGTTGTTGCAGAGAAAACTATAATCATTTGTTTATCAAAATATAATCAGATATTATTGGATAACACACAATAGGGTAAATCCCTATATTCTGTATTATGACACACTTGCTATCTAACCTGTGGTGACAAGTATTATTGTTTAAATTGATGTCCAAAATATGACCATACTATGATCCAACATACCATATAGAAACACCACCATGGCTGGTATCCACTAATCCACTCTTCATTAACAAAAGTAATGTATTATGACAATATGATCATACCTCTGTGTATATGTTACGGTTAAAGCCCGAAGTGCGGTTAATCCTAGGATTACCCGGGTAATCCTGACATTACCCAGGCGTCATCAGCAAAAGTCTGAAGTGAATTGAAATTTTGGACTTTACCCGGGTAATCTGCAAAGTATCCAGAGGCCTCTGGGTACTCTGGTTTTCTGCACTGTTTTAACCGGGTAATTCGCACATTACCCTAGTGTTGCTGGATAAAGTGTCATTTGCAACGAAACATCTGACTTTATCCAGATAATTTGCAAAGTATCCAAACGCCTCTGGGTTCTCCGCTTTTCTTGGGTTTTCAGCAGGTTACAGATGACTGAATTCTGAGGATTACCCGGGTAAAGCTGCAAACTGTTATCTGACTGATAACAAAATAGGTTTTTTTTGTTATTTTTAATGAAATTGTATCCACAGTCACAAACCCCACTAAATAACTGTCAAGTAACTCTGTGCATTAATTGTCAGAAAATTAATTTATGAAGATAAAGATATTCTATAAGGAGTAACCTAATGGTTATTATGTTTTATAAATGATATATAAGCACACATGACACAAAATAAAGATCATGTAACTCTTTCACATTCATATAAGAAACCTATCCTGTTACTCTGTATATTCATTATATCCTTAATACATTTTAATGTTTCTCTTTTGCCATTTTCATTGATAATATCCATAGATAATAGCAAAATTCACTTTTACCTAAGCGGGGTTGGATGCTCTGCAGATTACCCAGGTGAAGCTGTGGATAGTCCTCAGATTACCCGGGTGAAGCTTCAGACTTGCACATTATCCGGGTAAAGTGTGAATGTTTCAGCTCTTCCAGACCGTTACCCAAAGGCAGTTGGTTAGTCCTAAAATTACCCGGGTAAAGTCCGAAATTTCCATTTTTTTGCAGCTCTACCCAGCGTTTTTGGGTAATGTCAGGATTACCCGGGTAATCCTAGGATTAACCGCACTTCGGGCTTTACCCATAACATATATACTATCAGTTGCTGGAAGAGGCAAGCACTGGAGCAATGACCATCCTTTAAGTGTGCCTACTCAGCTAAAGTAAACTTGGACTGTCAAAGACATGCATTGCATGGCTTTCTAAATAGGTAGCATTATTTAATTTTCTAGGTGTCAAATAAATGCAGTGCACAGGGCGCAGACAGGTATCGAAGAAATAAACAGGGAGCAGAAAGATCAGAAACCATGGACTGAATAAGGAGATCACAGAGTCTTCCAAGCTCATCCATGTAAGGCCAGCAGTGTAATTTTATGTTGATTTTCTGCTGCAATCTGTGAATTCTACTCAAACCTGGCCATCCCACCTATATCACTGTCTCTGCCCATAAAATATTGAGGAGCCCAGTCCAGGTCCAGGCCTGTTCTACTTTATTTACTAAGCAAGGAGTTATGAAGGCATGAAAATTTAATTGTAAAACGTAAACTAAGATATTATTTATGTATTTATTTATAAAGTATTTTACCAGGAACGATACTTCGAGATTTCTCTCTTTTTCAAGTATGTCCTGGGTATGAAAATTGAGGTTAAATAATTAGGATAATTAAATTCTTTTATGTTTCTAATTTTTCTCAAATCACAAAAGTCAGACCTGGCAACATCAAGAAAAATATAAGCAAGTGTATACCTACACTAACAGGGTTATTCAGAGAAAGGTGAAAATCGGGAGAACTGGCAGGAGAAGAGAACAATCTTGACCAAATAGACGATATGGAAAGTGAGATAAATGGGAGAATTTTTCTGTTTTGGTTATTTTCACTTCTCCAGTCATTCTCCTGAGGTTCACCTTTCTTTGAATAGACCTGTTTGAATACATCGTTCAAAAGATGAGGAGCTTTCTTTCTTTTTTTAATTTATGTATTTATATGGTTAGGTTTCCAGCTCTGTGTACCCTCAATCAGGCAAACGTCATTAATGGAGAACCAGTAGAGCACTAATTAGACGCGGGTCTGCTAGATCAACTGGCAGCATACAGTACAGACTGCATACTGATAGACAATATTACCGTGGCAGCAGATGGTGAGGTATGCAAAAATAATCTAATGACTCAAGTCATCATAGTCCATATGCAAGGCAATTGTCATCCTTATATATAGAGCATATGTGCTGAAGTTAGTGCAGTGATTGATCATATTCACATTTTTATTATTAGACAGCAGAAATACTCTATATATATATATATATATATATATATATATGGAAGTGTCAGAATTAGTTGCTAAACTTAGAAAGATTACATAAAGGGAGTTTTCATTGCCGTATCTGATTAAAATATGAAACAAGTACAGAAAACACAAAAGTTGATCAACATTTGTGTAAAATAGTCAGCCAGCATAGCTGGAAGTGAGAGGAACAAATAGTTTGCTATCTTACACAATTCTTTTACAAATTGGCCTATTATTGTATAATTTATATGCCTATCTTTATTAAACTATATTATTTGGTGAAGTGCCATTTCAGCTGGTTAGTAATCGGACACTGCGTACCTTGACCACCTTTGCCTATTTAGGTAGTCAGGGTGAGATGAGTGCCCCCCTAGCTCCTTTGGGCTTTGACATTTCTGTAGAGCATAGTCTCTTAAACCTGTCCTCAGGTCGCCCTAACAGGTCAGGTTTTAAGGATCACCTTGGGGAAATGCAGACTGAGGCTGGTGTCAGACGAGCGTAGTGTTCACGTCCGTGATTGCGCCTAAAAGTACGTCCGTGATAGCATGAAAGAAAGTCCATTGGAGCCTGACACATGAAGTACGTCCGCACTGAACTGCGGACGCACAACGGCCGCGGCAAACGGACGCAGGTTAGGCAAGAACGTAATACTGCTAGAACGGACGTGCGGAGTGCGCTGCGTCCACAACGTCTGCATAGCTTTGTGTGTGAGTGATGGAGCATGGTCAGACGGACTGCATTTATACGTCCAGCATTTTTGACGGACAGAATGTTTTTTCATTGTAATTTATTTTTCCCTCCTACATCTGTCAAAAATAACTTCAGTGAAAAAACGGACTGTGTGACCACTACTGCGTCATCCGTACTGACGATGTCCGTACTGCACGGACGTACAGTCCGTAGAAATCACGCTCGTCTGACCCCAGCCTGAATCCTGCAATCACTGAGCAGCAAATCATATCACCTGTGCTGTGCTTCAGATATCCTGCAAACCTGGCCTGTTAGGGGCCCTGAGAACAGGTTTGATATACACTAGTGTAGAGCAGAGGGGTTTTGCTGCCTACACAGGTGTCTCACTGTGGTGTGGGTTTGATTCCCCCGCCTGCCGAGTATATTAGATACTAAAGATGTCAGTATGCTTTTTGTGCTGGCATCAGCATGTCTTCACAAAAGCTCAGAGGAGCGATTGCTCGCGGACATTCCAGCCTTAATAGTCCTGTGTGGGCATGAGGTGCATGCACAGCACTGATCTATCAGTTTCAGAAGCACCCAGCGGAGCAAGTGGTTATGAGACTAGGTTGCCCACGTGCAAAGATCAGTGCAGAACTGATATCATAACAAACGTGCGAGTTGCATATGCGCCAATCACATTCAAGGCTCCACGGACGTCCATATTCTGGAAGTCCTAGTGTGGAAGCCGGAGTAGAAGCCAAACGCCACTGGACAAAAAGGGTGTTTCATAATTAACAAAATTAGACTTTTTACAAATGATTTTGTAGATGAAGCCAGCAGCATCTGCACAATTAATACATGGGTAAGAGTGGGGTGCCGTATATTCTTAGTGTCATGCCAGCTGTTGTTGCTGCAGTTAGGCTTCCTGGACAGAGAGGGCGCCATTCTGGCAATCTACCATCTGGGACTGCTGCGCCTGATCAGAGACCTAGGAGGGCTTTAAATAGAAGCAACGCAATTAGCTCTGTGGCCTGCCGCGGATTCTAGTGACCCCTCAGTGTGTTCCTAATAATCAGTGTTCTTGATCCCCTGGTTTGACTTCTGGCTAAGTTATGATTTCTGTTCTTGTCCATGTTTGGTTTATGTTTGTTCTGTGTACTGACCCTGGCTATGGTATCTGGACTAAGGTTTTGCTCTATATTTCCTGGTGTTTAAGAGATTTCTGGGAAGCTACCACCCTACCTGAATAGGCTGCTTCCTCCAGCATTCCCTCATCCTATAACCTCTGATCCAGGACCAGCACCTTACTTACAATACCACAATACAAAAAGACAGTGGCTCGATCTTCATTTTCCTACAGAGCACCACAATTATGGAATAACCTCCCAGACACCATCAAATCTTCCCCCAGTCTAAAGTCACAAAAGAGCTCCCTATTAACATACCTCAATACGGAATGCACCTGTAAACATGTAACATAATGACTTTATTTTTTACATCTTTATTTTCTGTGTTAATCTGTATATTTGTGCTGGTTTTTTAATATCTTGCATTTTATTACTTTGTATTTCTGTAACATCTGTAACAATTCAATGTTCTTGAACTGAGGACATACTTGAAAACGAGAGAAATCTCAATGTATCCTTCCTGGTAAAATATTTTTTAAATAAATAAATATTATACTGATTCCGTGTCCCGACCTCTGGCATAGTATTTGTTGTGCAATCTCTCTTTTGTCCCTGTGGGTTCAGTACTTCTGTGTATTGTTCATATACTCTATTCAGCTTAGTACTGGCCATTCTAAGGACCAGCCTGTCAGATTAGGGGTTTCCTTGCTTAACTGGGTTTTGTCTGCGTGCTTGGTGACTCTCTATCCTGACAATTACATACAGTATCCCTTTAATGTTAGTAGGTGAGTTCAATAAGGACAATTCGGACAAACAATGATATAAATAAGCTGTGATCCCACATGGTCACAGGGCGCTGTAGCGCGGTCCTCTAGGGCTGCCAGTGGCGGGGACCATGACACTCTCTCTCTCTCTCTCTCTCTTCCTTCTCCCACCTTCCTTACATCCCGGAAACATTTAACAGCTTGACAATAAACAGGTGGGGAAAATGCAAACAGTCTCTCTCCATGGTTCAAAAGTTTATTTCTGCAACACTTAGAATTAACAAAATATAACTGAAAACAAAAACCTAGCTCGTCTGAGCTCTTACTAACACTTACACATCCCTTACTACCTTGGGAAAATTATAACAAAGGAATGAAAACCTTTGACAACCTTTTTTCAATCTGCCTGGCTCAGAGCTTCACCTTGCTTACTGCTGCTTGCTCGCACTCTGTCACGGGGCAGCAAGGCCGAGCCTGGGATGCAGTGACAGAGTGGAGCGGAGGCAGCAGTGTGGGGTAAACAGATAAGGTTTATTATGAGGAACACAAGGAAACACAACAGCAGGAATAAACTAAAGGGGGACACTGGATAAGTTATAATAACTGATAACTGAATAATGCAGGAATAAGCCAAATGAATACACACAACAGGACAGGCCAAGCAGACAGGACAAGAGAGGTTGGCAGAACTGAACACTGAATACTTTAAGCAGACACAGAGGAGCAGGACATGAAGAGGGCTAAATACAAATATAAACAAATCAGGAAACACAATACAAGGAGACTTACTGGGAAACAGACAGGACACTGGGAAAGGACTGAGGGACAGGAGGCTCAGTGGGCAAAGTCCAGGTATGCAAGGGGTGATGATGGGTTTGTCCAGGCAAATAGGAGAGGGATCCAGCAACGGTGACAAAGGGTGTTCCACACTTAAGTAGGGAGCAAAGGGTCATGTGATCAGAAGATCAGGTGCAACAGGAAACAGTCATTCAGAAAGGCAGCTCTTTACAAGCACTAGCCGCGATTTCAGGGCATGGCAGCACCAAATTTGCCTTTGCGCCGCTGCCCGCATCGGGGCCATGACACTCTCTCTCTCTTCCTTCTCTCACCTTCCTTATATCCTGGAACATTTAAAAACTTGACAATAGACAGGTGGGGAAAATCTTGTAGCAAGCAATTAAAAAACACATATTGCCCTCTTGGTCTTAAGCAACCCAAGCCCCGCTCACAAACATAGGGGGGATATACACGCCATTGTGAATCATTCCCCTCACCGTATAACAAAGCAAAGATATGTATGGCCGCATCCCTTTAAATTGTGACCATGAATGTAATTAGATAAAGTAGTAACGAAAATATGATAAGAGACAACGGGCACTATTCCTTAGTTAACACTAACGTTAGCGTCTAGATGTGTAAGCGTTATCAATAGGATAAGTGATTTTAACGCATGCCACCCATATTATCTTCCTGACATTACCCCTGTTAATAATCACTTAGCGCATCGTTTTTCCTGCCAGCATGCACGAGTTTACTGTAGTTTGCGCATCCTAAACTTAACATGGGGAGCACCGTGGCTCAAACTGTCGCTTCTGGCCATGAGCAGAGTTAGACTGGGAACCAATAGTTCCCAGTCTCACTCAGCAATTTCGTGAGAGAAAGATGGTGCACGGTTCTCAGCTAGGAAGAGCAACCCTCCATGGAGTCCTATGGACTCCATGAGGTGATACTGGCAGAAGCGATACTGTGACTATCCCATCGGTTAGCGCTGTGTTCCCGGGCGACATGCTGAGCTAGCACCTGCCCCGGAATATTGCATTTATATGGGGACGCTACGGGGAAATGTGCAGGGACAGATTTTTCCCGTTAGCGTTCCCATGTTAGCTCAAAGAAGGGAAAGCGGCCCAAATTTTGTGCTGTAACTTTTCATTGTTGATAGGTAAAATATTTGTCTAAATATCCCAGGGATATTGTTTTCTTAAACAAACATGACGATTCCCAAAGAAAATGTTGAATGTTAATTATTCATTTGGAGGGAAAAAAAAAATCCAAATTGCAAATTTCACTCATTTAGCAGAGATAAATTAATGAAGAATTTTATTGGATACTTGAATATAATTATATCTATATGCAAATATCCATTTATGAAAAAAGGGAACATGTTAAATACTGTTTGAAAAGTCACATTTATTTGAACAATAACAGTAATATTCTCCCCAAAAGATTCCAAAGATAAATATTACATTTTCTTTCACAAAGGGAGCTTCAAAACAGATACTAAATTAATATGCATGCAAAATTAATTAGCTGCATTTCATGACATCAAAACAAGTACCTGGGATACAAAAAGCCTTCTGGGCATTTTAAGCATATGCTAGAATTATAGTTTAATTGACTAATTACATGAATTAGACATTGATGTTGCCACACATCAACCGTAAAATATATCTTCTTTAATTCTGCATCTATTACAAAACCGAGCAAATGATAAGCTTAGATTTCTAATGTAAGATGTTACCTCTTGTTTCAGAGTCGCAGGGTAGGATATTCATCAGCAACTTATATACAAACTGTGTTTTAAATACTTTTCCTTTTGGCACAGATGCTCCTAGATCTGGATATCACCACAGGCATTTAAATCGTGTGCATAAGAATCTTCATTAAAATCAATTACACCTCTGAAGATTAATTAGTAGCTACCACATCTCTAGTGCTCCAAATAAGAGGACTAGTCTAGTTACTAAAATTTCCCTGATGCTGTTAAATTGTGTAGATCATGGGCAGATTACGATCATAACGATAATAAGGGGGTGCAAATGGGGAAAACCTGCACCTACAGATTTTCCTGTAGCATCCCCCTTTTAGCGTTGGATTCCGAGGCAGGCGCTACCACGGCACCTTGCCCCGAAACAAAATGTTACCCTCAGTGATACTTGTGGCAGCTCTTCCATGCCGCCTCAAGTATTACCTCCAGAAGTCCATAGGACTCCATTGAGGATTGTACTTCCGGTCTGCGATCCCTGCATGATCTCACTCTCGCGAGATCACGCAGTGCCGCAGGGGGAGACATGGGACTATTTGTCCCCAGCATCACTCTGCTCGCGGCCAGGATAGTGGCAAATCGGGCCACCTTTCTCGCCGCGGGATGAGAGGTGAGTATCTGATTTATTGGGGGGTATGGGTATGCTAAATTATTCAGCAAAACGGGAATAATTTAGCACCAGCTTTTTGGAGTAGGTAAATTTTAGGTTTGCACATCAACAAAATTTGCGTTAATTAGCACTAGGACTTTGTAATACTTTGCCTATCCTAACGCTAATTACTTTTTTTCGCTTGCCATGTTAAGTATAGAATGAGCAAAGTACAGTAAGCTCATACAAGCTAGTGCAATCTCTGATGCGCAACGGATTTTTAAAGGATTTAGCGCTAGGAATGTAATATGGGGGACATGCGTTAACCCCTTAGTGACCAGGCGGTTTTACGATTGTCAGTCTGAAAGTACCCACTGCTGTTTTTACATTTCTGCGCTGTTTGTGTTTAGGTCTAATTTTCCTCTTACTCTTTTATGGAACCCACACATATTATATACTGTTTTTCTTGCTATTAAAAGATACCATTATTTACATCGTATCACATAATTTATTATAAAAAAAATATGAAATATGATGAAAAAAATGGAAAAAAACACACTTTTTCAAAAATTAATCCCCAAAATCCATGACCGCCAAAAAAGACTTTGGCTAAATAGTTTCGAAATTTTGTCCTGAGATTAGAAATGACCAATTTTTACATGTTTTTGCTTTTTAACTCCTTCATTGCTGAGCCAGTTCACCTCTGGTTTAGCGTCAGTTGAAGTCCTATATTATTATACCCCCCAGACAAATGTTTCTTTTTCTAAAAAAAAAAACACTTTTTTGTTATTTTTTATTATTATTATTTTACTTTTACACCAAACCTAGCCATTTTTGGTATCATTGGAGAGGCCATCAGGCCTTTCCATTGATAGCAAACATAATCCTCTAGCTGCCACGGATTGGGAGATACGGGGATCCAACGGATCCCTCTAGCTCCACTTGGCAGCTAGGGGGTTAACTGGCCAACTGACATCATCGCACATACGGCAATGATGTTAGTGGTTGGGGTGACCTGGAGGCGTGATTGACATCCAAGATGTCAGCCACTTCCGGGTTTGAATCGTGGTCCAGCGCCAATTTGCACTGACTCATGATTCGGCGCCTAAGGGTTTAAAGAGAGGCACCACTGAGGCACACTCTGCCCTCGTCAGCGGTGCCACTATTTTTTTCCTACGTGGAGCCGTTTGGGAGGGAGAGGGCTCCAAAGGAGCCAATCCTTCTCTTTCACATTTGTCACTGCAGGCGCCAGGGCGAGAGCACCTTGCGATGACATCATCGCGACGGCCGCGGCCCATAAATAGTTGGGCAGGCTTCAAGCATGTCAGACCATCGTGGGACCCCAAGCCAGAGAGGTGAGTAGAGGGAGGCAGGGGGTTAAAGGACCATGACGTACATAGTAGTGTACGTCCTTGGTTATTAAGGGGAATTATCCCCAGGACGTACTATGTATGTCAGTGGTCTTTAAAGGATTAAAGTTACTTATACTGGCATTAACGCTTACATGCCTGAATGATACAGTTAGTGTTCAGTATGTAATTTAGTCCTATGTGAGTAAACTTAACAAGAGCAGTCAAGAGCGTACTTAGGGGGGCGGGGGTGGCCCGCACCAGGTGGCACTCCTAGGGTGACAATAAAAAAAAAATTTTTTTTTTTACTTTTGCAAAGTATTTTACCAGGAAGGATACATTGAGATTTCACTCATTTTCAAATATGTCATGGATAGGCAAGGCCTAGACTGGCACTTTCCAGGGGGCAGCAAAAAACCTCACCACTAAAGGGATTACTCACAGAGCACTGAAGTTACGCCAACATTTTGGTGTTCTGTTGTTCCCTGCACTTCGGGGAATCAAATTTCCCCACCCTGCAGTGAATTCACCATTCACCGCAGGCCGCAGGGTCCCCAAAGTGCAGGGAGTTGACCGCCGAATGCCAACCACCACAAACCCGTGGCCTGCTGTTTTCAAAAAAACCACTGAACGAAAATGTCTGGAATTTACATATAAGATCCTATGATTGATAATAAAAAGTTCTGTTACCGAAAAAAGAGAGACCGCTATTAAAAAAAAAAAGGGGAAAAATTTTGCCGAGAAAAATGAATAAAAGGTACTAAAAAAAATCAATAAATAAAGACTTTTTACTGCACATTAAAATAATAAATGGTTTATTAGATTTTGCATAAAAACAGGAATATTTTTAACAATGAAACCTATGGGATTCGCCTGAATAAACCTGCTGATTGAAACCACCGAACATCAGGGCATTTGGTGTTCTCTGAATAGATTAACTATTACTTCTCTATGGGATTTGCACTGCCTTCGAACAGCACTGTACTTACTGGCAATTCGCCAAAATTTGTGTGTGAGCATATCACAGAGCAGTGGTGTACTTAGGGGAGTGGAGGTCGCCCCAGGTACCAGTGATTATTGGGGTGTCATCAGGGGCTACTAGGAGGTGCCACTGTCACTGTGTGTCAGCTTTGAGCAGTGTTCTCAAACAACGAACAGTGGAGCAGGACGTTTGCATTAGGAATAAAATAGAATAGAATAAAAATCCCCCTCTCCTCCCTCCATAGCTCCTCCCCTGCCCCATAGCAGCTCCAGGAGAGGGGAGGGGGATGTGATTTGTGTGCAGAGAGAGAAGATGACAGTAAACGGCAGGTAAAGGGGGGGTATCAGCAGAATATGAAGCCTGTCTGCTTACTGCTGTTTAAAGCGGACCTTTCCTTAACCAGCACTGCAGTGATCAGAAATTTGTCTTTGAGCTGCCTGGCTCTTGGTGAGGTCCTGCATAGAGGGGGCCAGGCTGCATTCACTGCATCACCAGTGAATAGGCAGCCCAGGGTAAACAGGGAGAGGTAAGAGGGAGTCTTAAAAAACTGGAAATGTAAAGAAAATATACCATAGCAACATCGTATACCTGCAAAACACACACCCATTCTCTGCTCAGCAACTTCAATCCACAAAACCAGCCACTCACACACACAACTCCCATCACACAAAACCAGCCACCCACACACACACAACTCTCGTTACACAAAACCAGCCACCCACACACACAACTCCCATCACACAAAACCAGCCAAACACACAACTCCCATTACACAAAACCAGCCACCCACACACACAAATCCCATCACACAAAACCGGCCACCCACACACACAACTCCCATCACACAAAACCGGCCACCCACACACAACTCCCATCACACAAAACCAGCCACCCATAGAACTCCATCACACAAAACCAACCAACCCACAACCCCATCACACAACACCAGCCACCAACACACAACCCAGCCACCAACACACAACTCCTATCACACAAAACAAGCCACCCCAACACACACACAACTCCCATCAACAAAACCAGCCACATGTGTACTTTTGTTCATAGCATGAGGATGGATATGTTGTGAGTTTGCAAAATCACTTAAAAATAACAATTATTGAAAAAAAATCTACACTCACCTCTTATTGCACAGCACAGAGGACACATGATTCACCATCGGCAGATTCATAGTACATCATTATTATATGTATACGTCATGTCCTGCCAGAATGCTATAACTAAAAGTGTGTGTTATTTATTTATTTTACATTTTAAAGTTGGGGGGGTGCCAAATATAGGCTCTGCCCTGGGTGCCAAATATTCTAGGTACGCCCCTGAGAGCAGTATTTGGGTTTGCTTAGAGTAAGACCTGCCCTGGTGGATTGCATTAACGTTGTGCAGACTTATGCAATATATTATCATATTTTGTAACAAAATCTCCATGATTTATTTCTAAGTTAGGTGTTTTTAAATTATTTAAAACTATGTTAATGTGGAATGCTCTGAGTTTTTGTATGTTGTAATAACTGGATCCCAGCACGTAAGTAATAATATGCATTATTAAATAAATGTATTTCTATGTCACTTACAAAAGAAAGGAAATACAATAAAGACTGGCTTGTTATTTCTGTTTCACATGCCAGAACAGGGAAGAACAGAATATTATTACATATTTCTTCTACAAATTATAGTAGAATTAAAAAATAATTACATACACACCTCTTTATTTAGTATGGTTCAATATGTTTTGTGCTGAATGAAGAAATTGCTCTCCTTTCCTTGTTGTTGCACACTTAACTATGCAATACTTTGTGCGATTTCTCCATATGATAAATTGCGATACATTGCAAGATTCCAAATTAGCTGGTTGTGCTGTTACTTCCTGTGTCTCCCATAAATATATTTTTATTAAAATATTTTTAGGAAAACAAATGACGACCTGAACACATAGCTATTATTAGAATTGTACCTCATCGTGTAAGGTTTGACCCGTAAGTATTTTTTACTAATTACCAGGGGATGCTTAGTCGTTTAGGTAAATTTTGCAGCAAAAAATAACAATAATAATAACCGTTTTTTAATTATAAATATATCATTGTTCACCACATCAGGGTCCAGTTTAGTGGGAACAGCTAACAAAGCAGTTCCTCCAATATTTTAGTCAACCCATTTGGTTGATATACTGAAAAGCTGCATACCAGTTTCTTCATGTATGCACTCCCTGGCCACAAATAAGTCACCAGCCACCATACAAGCATGTTATGAACTAGAGTTGCTTCAGTTGTTCAGATCTAAGTCCAGCAATGTCATGTGCCCAAAAAAATTAAGTCAAATGATTCCCTGAATATACTAAATGAGCAGGTTTCTCCATCAATTGTTTTTTTCTTCCCTGATGGCACAGTGGGCATAGTCCTAGATGGCAATACTAGGATTCATTGGGCTCAAATTGCGCAGAGTGGTTCAGGGAGCACGAGACAATCATTTTCACACATTGATTGGCCACGACACAGTCCAGACCTTAACCCCATTGAGAGTCTTTGGGATGAGCTGGAGAAGACTTTACGCAGTGCTGCGACTCTCCCATCATCAATAGAAGATCTGGCGTCAAATTAATGCAACTCTGGACTGAAATAAATGTAGTGACATTGTATAAGCTTATCAAAACGATGCCACGGTGAATGCGTGTCATTGTCAAAGCATAGAGTTTATCAAAGGTTTTCATAAGTTCTCCTCGCTGCTGGGCAGACAAAACACAAGCTGGAGAGGTGAGCGTCTAGGTGTGGATCCACTGTGCAGCTGGGCACTACAGGGAGGCACAACACATGACTTGGAAAGATGTAGGGCCCTATTACATGCTTCACGCAATTTTGCTTGCGCAGCGCAATTGTTTTTGTGCGCAGCATCAAGCGTTACCGCGTGAAAATTAACGGTGGTATTACGATCCGAACGCATTTCTTCATCCAAAAGAAAAAAGGAGAGGTGAAGCGCCCACCAGAAAAGTGTCTATCCCACTCGTTGAATGCTGTGTATGGGGGTTTCTCTAAATACCCGAGTGACAATTGAATGAACAGAAATACAACACAGCGCTTTAAAAGACCAAAGTCCGAAAAAGACAGTGGGGTAGACACCCAATATGTCCACAAGCAGAAGTCGTTATCTTTAGGAGTAGATCTTCTCAAAAATGCAGATGCAGTATGAAATTCTGTGGAGCCTACAACCGGCTCTTAGGAATAGGGCGGGCTGGGACTTTATTTCAGGTGCCCATAAGACCTTCAAACGACTTCTCCGGAAATCTCCAAAGATAGGAACACTGTAGGGAAATTGGCAAAAAACCAAAAAGGACCTCCTAGTGCAATAAATCAAAAGCAACTTTTATTTTAGAAGAGAATTTGCCAAATTCAAACTCACACTCAGTTAGCCTGTGTATTGGCTCCGTCACAATGCGCATAGGAATCGTAAGGTGTTCCCCAAACCTTCTTTACAAGAGTTATGGAGGCAGACAGCAATTAGAGTTGTTCAAAAATTAAAAACATTTATTCATTTTAAAATAGATAGATCATATCTACCAACCAAAGACCAGGACGCGTTTCGCCTACAAAGGCTTCCTCAGCTGGTAATCATATGTCTGCTCTTGCTGCTGCCTTTTATACAATACACATTCAATTGACAATTTGAACAAATCACTTAAAATTAATTATACTTGAAAACAGGTGTGATTAAGTGGCGCCCGCCATTTTGCGCATGTCTGGAGGGTCTGCGTGTCACCCCGGAACGCGGAAGTACTAAATAAACCCGGAATAGAAAGAGATTTTTTCCTCATGTTAAGAGCGTTGCGCCCCGCCATTTTGGCGCATGCGCAGTTGTCCTGCGTCTCAAGCTGAGACGCAGGATCTCCAAATTACCGTGTTACTTCAAGTATAACTTCAAAAATAACTCTCACTTATCAAAAAGGGGGGGACAACACGCCCAACAGCCACCACAAAGATGGAGGGAAGCCCATTGATCGGATAATCATAAAAAACATTATAATATTGTGAAAGAGAGGGGGTCACCATTAACATGATGGCACAGTCCAATTGGGCACAATATATAACGCTTATAGTAAACAATATCATATATTTTCTGAGGTTATCGAGCCAATGGCTGTATAAGTGTGTATACATCTAAATATACATATAAATAAACGACATGTATAAAATCCGATTTCCTCAAACAATGGATTCATATGATAAAAATAGTAGGAAGAATATATTCTAAAATGGACCATATAGATATTATATATTAAAAAATTTACATTATTATAGTATGTGGTATAAAATAAGTGTATTTACACATTATTGTGATAAATTTATGAATATTAATATAAGAACTATATACAGTGACAAAATCTATATGCGTGAACAGTGTATAGCCTTAAAACTAGTTATTATATATGATAAATTCAATTTTTAAATGAAGTATTTTATAATTTAAGTGCTTTGTTATGCAAATGAGGGTGGTAACCCATAACTCACGTGTACTTAAAGTGTCCGTGACTAAAAATACTTATAATTAAAATGGGTGTATTCTATAAGTATATATCATCATTCTAATGGACATATAGATGATCAATAAATGAACAATATTCTATGACGAGACGTTTTATGTGTGAGCAATAACATAAAACTCAATGTAATACTGGGATATAATTTGCATTATATTCAAAATATGTACTTTATATAATCAGTAAAGTGCAATACAAGTGCTGCAATGTATAAACAGATAAAGGTATTAACCCATCACTCACGTGCACCTAAAAGGGCTCGTGACTGAAGGGTACACAGCCTAAATCCCGCATATGACCTAAGGTCTCTAACTTTCTTATAGCAAGGTTATTATACTAGTGTGTGGTGAATAGTATCTAAAAAGTCCACTCTAAAAGTTTATAACGTGTAACAAATTCAATCGTGTAAATACTAACTAAAGTGATAAGTGCATAGCTCTATTAGTACTAATATATATATTAAGTGTGCACCTAGAATTAAAGTGCTTTATGTGCAATTCGTTAGTCTCCATAAAAATACTTAATTCAGTCAAGGAAGGAGGGGAAACTTAAATCTAAAGAAAATGGACCAATTCAAAGTCGTTGTTTAAGCCTCCCGGTGTCAAAGTCCCAAGATCAAAAATCAGTCTCATTCAGTGTGCCGACTGTTTTTTTCACGGGATTCAGCCAATTAGACTTAAGAACCTTAATTGACATCAATTTACCTTAATTGACTCACTTAAGTTTTTGCACCTGTCAAAGTAAATCTGAGTATATATGCTGCAGCAATAAAAAAAAATCCACGAATTCACAATTTTATTGTTTGGGTATGTGTAGAATATGTAACTATACTCAACTGTATTTTTTTTTTTGTTTGGTGTATTTCGTTTCGACCAGGATGTTCGATTTGACATTAACACCAGCTTTTCGAAAATGTTAAAATTATGCGCGCAAACGTCGTTCGTACGGATTTACGCATAGATCGTAATACCATCCGCGTACCAGTGCAGGAACGCATTTGCGTTCACAATGTTAAGTATAGGACGCGCAAAGTATCGTGAGCTCGAGCAGGTTCATCCGCGGTAGTCGAAACGCGCATTCGTTTTGCTAACATTATAATAGGACGTTCTGCGCAAATGGTTTTTCCCCTCGCGTTAATGCATTTTTGTGCACGCGTTAACGTTTCCGCGAAGAATGTAATAGGACCCGTAGAGTCTAGGCACAGATCTGCTGTGCAGCTGGACAACACATGAAGGCAGAACACGACCTGGAGTGATGCCGAGTCTAGATGTGGATATGCTGAGCAGCTGGACAACATAGGAACCAGGAGTTGCAGCAGCAACACTAGCTCCACACTGGGAACTTAACAATAGAGCACTAATGAGAGGATGTTCAGCCATTAAATAGTGGATCAGTGTTCTGTTGGTTAGGTTTATAGAGACACGGCGGGCAGCAGGGGAGTCATGGGCTGGATGGTGTTGAGGAGTGAGCCAGGCAAGGGTAAGAGCCGACTTGGATCGGTTCACCTGCAGGAGTTCTTGCCCTTCTATTGCACTGCAGGCTTAGAATCGTGACAATTTCAGAGTCACCCCACATTGCTCAATAGATTGAAGAGTTTCCGAATAAATGTTAACGCTGACCGTGTGTTATTTGGATATAACTCCATGATTAATCACCACTGTTAAAGCAGTTGTTTTTATATTTAAGTTAAAAATTGTATCACACTATGGGTAGATTTCCCCCTTGCCATTTACTGGGATTATGTACAAATCCAGTGGTAATAAATTGCTTTTCCAAGATGCACAGTCTTAGAAGTAAAACACTAATAATGCGGACTAACTGTATCGCTTTATTAGTTCATATTTTATTTATTATTTTTATATTTTATTCTTTTACTTCCCGGTATTATTATGGCTTAAAAAATGTAATGCGCACTCCTTGTACTCATTAAATGGATGTGGTTTAAGAATAATTATATATACTGCTACACTATAGACTAACAATACAGTATTTTAGTTCTGTCAACATTTTTGTTTAATTAAATATAATATTTGTTTTGAGACAAAAAAACATATGTTGTTGAATTGTTTTAAATTATATCAATCTACAATGCTCTGCCTTTCCCCACTGATACACATGCACATTTTTGTCTTATCTGTGGGTGGGTGAACGTGACTGATCAAACAGCATAACAGAAGGCAAGAGACAAGGTTAAAAAAGCAGTTTTTTTGTTAAAGCTGTGCATATTTTTTTATTGAAAAGCCTCTTTTGCCCTTAAGCATCTACATCTACGAGTAACAAAGGCAAAACTCTAGAGCGTTAGACGTCCTAGACACTAGGGAGGTGATTTAGCACCGTCGCCTGCCTTTAAATTTGAGTAAAAAATGCTGATTTAGTATAATAAAAAACGCTTTTCTATTACAACCATGGTTAATTTATTTCTCATTTTTAGCTTGTATGTTTCATCTAAATTACTCATTACAGCTTTGTTTTGCAGCTTGGAGAGCTATAATCATGGGACATAACAACTGCAATATTGTTTATTATGCACAATATATTGAGAAATATGCTTTTCTCTTACAAAAAACGAAACTATGAGGAATTTAAATAGTTACGGATGACACATATATAGTAGATAAACATTTGAAATCTACTCTGTAGTGACGCATAGACAGTAATTTACAGTTATCAAATGAATGGCACACTAGCCCATGGTTATGTGCTAAAGATCCCTATCATACATGGGGACGGGTACCAGCTGGATGAATTTGTTCTACTTCTTCACCATTCAGGTCCCCATCTATACATTTTAGGGCATTCTTATTTGTTTCATAACAAAGACCATACATTGACTGTGTCAATATATTACCTATAATTTGCAAATGATGTGTGTTTTGACAAGCAAAGATTAAGGGCCCTAGTACATTCTTCGCGCATACATTTGCGCCCGCGCAAAAATGCATTAATGCGAGGGGCAAAATCCTTTGCGCAGAACGTCGTATTTCAATCTCAGCACAACAAAAGCACGTATACACCTACCGCGGGTGAAGCTGAGTGAACGCTGCGCGTGCTTACTTTGCGCGTCCTATACTTAACATTGTGTGTTAACTTTTGTACAAGTGCACCCCATAGAAAACATAACCGCAAACGCTCATGTGCTAAAATGTGAAAAAAACACTTTACACACTGCAGATGATTAAAAATTCAATTTGTATTGCATTTTTTGTCATAATACACAGGCAAGACATGACGTATACATATAAAAATGATATATTATGAATCTGCGGAGTCGGCCGGAAAGAACGATATCTAATATGTCTGGGTCATTTAATAACATGTGGCTTCAAATTGCGTTTAAACATGATGAGCGAAAGCGGTAAAAATGAGCTGAGCACACAGCAGTGAAATGCAGGGTTAAGGGGTTAAACAGCATATCAGAGGAAGATTTAGTAGAGAAATGAACACTTCTCAGAAGCACTGGTGTTGTTTGATACATGTTAAGATCAGGAGACACCACACCCTCAGTCTCTACAGATAATGTATCAAATTCATCAGACCAGACTAATTAAAAGCACATGTTATTTCCAAACACTAATTAACACCTGTTGTTTACGCCGTTTGAGAACACAGGTCATTTAGAGGTGAGAATCTTTGCACGTAGACATTATTTGTTAATTCAATATCTAATAAACCGTTGCTTATAATATTCTGCAGTAAAGAGTCTCTTTATTTCTAGATTTTTTAGTATTTCTTAAGCATTTTTTTTTTAAAAAAAAAATTTTTTAGAACTCGAACCGAACACGCCAAAAAGTTCAAAGTTCGCGAACGGCCAAAGTTCGAGTCAAACTCCGAACTGATCGAAACGAACAGCTCATCCCTAGGTCCAACCCGGCACTCTTCCACAATACCACAGAGGGGTTACTTATGGTGTGAAGGCACTTGCTGTCACCAAAGGCACAATATTTGGGTGCACTGCCACTGATGCCTATATTACCGGATTCATATCATTTTAATATTGGACCGCAGGGTCCAACCCTGCACTCTTCCACAATACCACAGAGGGGTTACGGTGTGAAGGCACTGTTGCCGACACTAAAGGCCTAATTTTAACCACTTCAATGCGGAGGACGCGCTCAGCGTGTCCTCCGCGTTCCTGCTGCTGTGCTGAGGACGCGCTGAGCGCGTCCTCCCATTGGGGTCAGCGTTCGGCCGGGTTCCGGCCAATCGCTGGCCCCTCCGGTGCGGGCTGACATCCTCGATGTCAGCCCGGCATCCGGAACCGCAGCCGCCGGAATTAGGTGTCATCGCGGCAGCGCAATGACACCTAATTCAGGCGCCCCCCCCGCATGTGCGGAGGAGGCGCCTGAAAGGGAGGGGGGAGGTCCTTCGGACCTCTCTCCCTCCCGATCGGCGGCTCTGCGGGGGTTAACCCAGGCACCATTTGGAAGGGCACAGCCTGCCCTTCCAAATGGTGCCTGGCATTAACCCCTGGGGAGCTGGATCGCGAATCGGCGCTGAAAAGCGCCGATTCGCAATCCTTTCCCGGAGCTGGCCGACATCTTGGATGTCGGCCAAGCCTCCGGGAACTCCCCCTGAGGACTGGCGTCATCGCGCGTAGCACGATGATGCCAGTCCTGGACTTAACCCCTAACTGCCACCAACGGTGGAGATAGGGAGTTCCAATGAACTCCCTATCTCCCGATCCATGGCAGCTAGGGGTTAAAGTTTGGTATGGTTGGATCGGCCAGAGCATGGCCGTTCCAACGATACCAAACACTACTGTGGAAAATGTTGTCAAAAAAAAAAGAATTAAAAATAAAAATAAAAAAAAATTAATAAAACAAAATTATAAAAAAAAAAATAAACCCTTTTTTTTTCTTTTTTTTGGTTTGTTAATGCAGCAATATTGTTCCCATTTCATTTATAATGTGAACAATGATGCTGCACTAACGATTTTTGTATGCGGTGCGTTTGTTAAAAATCGCGTAATTTTCCCCCAAAAAAAAATGTAACGAGACCCCATCTCTAAATTTTTTAACAAGCGCACCCCATACAAAATATAACCGCAATTGCTCGCATGTTAAAATGTGAAAAAAAACACTTTACACGTTGTAAATTATTGAAAATACATATTTTATTGCATATTTTGTTATAATATACAGACATGACATAACGTATACATATAATAATGACATATTATGAATCTACCGAGTCTGACGGAAAGAACGATATATAAT
Organism: Leptobrachium leishanense; assembly: GCA_009667805.1. Taxonomy (NCBI): domain Eukaryota; kingdom Metazoa; phylum Chordata; class Amphibia; order Anura; family Megophryidae; genus Leptobrachium; species Leptobrachium leishanense. Next base: position 72,500,583 of record CM019065.1, read on the forward strand.
ATGTCTGGGTAATATACTAAAATAAGCCTTCAAAACACGTTTAAACATGATGAGCAAAACCGGTAAAAATGACCTCAGCACAGAGGCGGGAAAAGCCTCAGCAGCGAAAGGGTTAAAGCACCTATTATTACTTTCATCCAAAGCCTGCATAAGTTTCGACATAATATAGCCAAACAAATCACTAAACTTGTTCTGCGGGTCCTAAAATGTCTCCTCTTTTCATACAGACTGCCGCCCACTGGTGTATCTTGGCCTAGGCCAACAAGGCCTAGGCCTAGGGCGGCACTCTCCAGGGGGCAGCGGCCCGCCGGGTGGCCCCACCCCTAAAAAAAAAAAATTTTTTTTTTTTTTTTTTTACTTTTGCAAACTATTTTACCAGGAAGGAAAGATTGAGATGTCACTAATTTTCAAGTATGTCCTGGGTAGGCAACGCCTAGGCTTTCACTTTCCAGGGGGCAACAAAAAACCTCACCACTAATTGGGTTACTCACAGAGCACCGAAATGACGCCAACATTTTGGTGTTCTGTAGTTCCCTGCACTTCGGGGAATAAAATTTCCCCACCCTGCAGTGAATTCACCATTCACCGCAGGGTCCCCAAAGTGCATGGAGTCGGCCGCTGTATGCTGCCACCGCAAACCCATGGCCTGCTGTTTTCAAAAGAACTACTGAACGAAAATGTCTGGAATTTGCATATAAGATCCTATGATTGATAATAAAAAGTTCTGTTACAGAAAAAGAAGAACCGATTTAAAAAAAAAGGGGGGGGATTTTGCCCAAAAAATTCTGAAAAATTACTAAATGGTACTAAAAAAAAAAATCAATAAATAAAGACTTTTTACTGCAGATTAAAATAATAAGTGGTTTATTAGATATTGCATAAAAAACGGGAATATTTTTAACATTGAAACCTATGGGGTTCGCCTGAATACCTGAACCTGCTGATTGAAACCACCGAACATCAGGGTATTTCACTGACATTTCTCTGCTGTTTGGTGTTCTCTGAATAGATTAACCATTACTTCTCTATGGGGATTTGCACTGCCTTCAAACAGCACCGTACTTGCTGGCAGTTCGCCAAACTTGTGTGTGAGCATATCACCAGAGCAGTGGTGTACTTAGAGGAGTGGCGGAGGGCGGGCTGCCCCAGGTACCAGTGATTATTGGGGTGTCATTAGGGGGTACTAGGAGGTGCCACTGTCACTGTGTGTCAGCTTTGAGCTGTGTTCTCAAACAACGAGCAGCGGAGCATGGCGTTTGCATACGGAATAAAATCGAATAGAATAAAAATCCCCCTCTCCTTCCTCCATAGCTCCTCCCCTGCCCCGCAGCAGCTCTAGGAAGGGGATGTGATTTGTGTCCAGAGAGAGAAGATGACAGTAAACGGCAGGTAAAGGGGGGTATCAGCAGAATATGAAGCCCTGTCTGCTTACTGCTGTTTAAAGTGGACCTTTCCTTAACCAGCACTGCAGTGATAGAAATTTGTCACTGAGCTGCCTGGCTCCTGGTGAGGCTGCGTGCGTGCAGGTCACACTCGGTCCAGCCAGTCAGGTGGTACGGAGTCTCAGTACCACCTGACTGGCTGAACCACGTAACACGCACGCAGCTGCCCACCCTTTCGTTAACATGGACTGTCACTCTATTCTGGACTGAACACCCACCAGGAAGGGAATCAAAGCCACGGTGCACCCTCTGGCAGTGGCACCCCACTGCTGACAAGATGGCTCCACGCACAGGCACAGCCGCGATCCTAACGTGGCCTGGAGGGACCTCCTGCTGAGTCTGTACACAGTCCCTGCTGACTCTGCACACAGCCCTACCGCAGACGGAGGCCGGTAAATGTAGAATAAATAATTGCTTTGTGCTCATATACACTCGGTTTGCTGGGAGTTTTATTGCAGTGGATTCTGATGCACTCATACACACCACACATTGCATTGCTGGGAGTTTTATTGCCGTGGATTCTGATACGCTGACACACACCACACATTGCATTGCTGGGAGTTTTATTGCAGTGGATTCTGATGCACTCATACACACCACACATTGCATTGCTGGGAGTTTTATTGCTGTGGATTCTGATACGCTGACCCGCACATTGCATTACTGGGAGTTTTATTGCTGTGGATTCTAATACACTCATACACACTGCACATTGCATTGCTGGAATTTTTATTGCTGTGGATTCTGATACGCTGACACACACCAAACATTGCATTGCTGGGAGTTTTATTGCTGTGGATTCTGTGATACACACTGCATAGTACTGTGAGTTTTATTGCCTTGGAGCTCTGGGATACACACTGCACATTACTGTGAGTTTTATTGCTGTGCAGTTCTGTGATATGCTCATACACAGTGCACATTTCTGTGGGTTTTATTGCTGTGCACCTCTGTGATACGCTCATATGCAGTGCACGTTTCTGTGGATTTTATTGTTCAACCAATCAGAGCGGCTGTGATCCAGTATACTTAACATGCGTGGCTGTTCTTTGTAAAAATGCTTGAATTTAAACATTTCATAATTTTATTTATCTCAATAGATACATTTGAAATGGTATACAAAATATACAAGTAGGCACTTGGTATCCACTTTTAATATAAAGAGAGGAAAAGGCGGAGCTCTAAGAGGAAAAGGTGGAGCTTAAAGAGGAAGGGTGGGGATTAACCAGGAAGAGGTGTGGCCTTGACAGGAAGGGGTGCCTCAAATTTAAATTAGGGGGTGCACGTGTTTAGTCAGGCCTAGGGCAGCACAAAACCTAAATACACCACTGCTGCCGCCCCAAGCAATATGCTATGCAGCTACTAGGTTGCCGTTCATCCAGCGTGCTTTCTGAAAGGACGTTCAGTGCCGCTGGAGGTTTTGTCACAGATAAAAGAGTGCGTCTGTCCACCGACTCTGTAGACCGGCTGACATTTATAAAAATGAATCAGTCCTGGATCAGCAGCTATCACTCCCCTGATGCTGACGTAACTGAATAGATCGGGGATCTCTTCTACATTCCCAAAACCTCCACCACTGCACTCTTCCACAATACCACAGAGGGGTTACTGTATAATGGCACTTGCTGGCCTAGCACCAAAGGCACAATATTTGGGTGCACTGACACCTTTACCAGATTCATATCTTTTTAATATAGGACCGCATGGTCCACCCCTGCACTCTTTCACACTACCACAGAGGGGTTACTGCAGGATGGCACTTTCTGCCACCAAAGGCACAATATTTGGGTGCACTGCAACTGACGCCTGTACCAGATTCATATCCTCAGAGTGGTTACTGTGTGACGGCACTGTTGCCGACTCTAAAGGCCCAATTTTAAAGCACCTATTGTTACTTTCATCCAAAGCCTCCATAAGTTTCACAATAATTTAGTCAAAAAATGTCTCCTCTCTTCATACAGACTGCCGCCCCAAGCCGTTGTTTATGGATAGATCAAAGGAAAACCATTTACCTTCATTTGAAATGTAATCTTTGGGTTTTTACATATTTCTATACATCCGAAAAAATCTGCCACTTCACAGGCAGGTTATGGGGACCTCCTAGGCACGATATTTGAAGGAATTTTTCGTTTTTTATTTTTAACCCTTATTTCATGGAAAACTCACTTGTTCCTTTAAAAAAGTTTTTTTCTAAAACTTTGTCCTGGTTTCCTGTCCCCCAGGGCACTACCCAGACCCCCATACACCTTTTATGGCAAATATCTTGCATATATGCCCTCTTGGAGGGCACTTGCATTGGATTCGAACTATGTTCGCACGTGAACGCGAACTTTGGGTATTGTTCGGGTTCGACGGCGAACCGAACTCAAGCGAGTTCGGCCCATCCCTAGTCTTCAACAGCATGAAATTTGCAGACGACCTGACTCTACTCTCCCATACTCACCAGCAAATGCAATAGAAGACTGACATATGGCAGCCACATCAGCAGAACATGGTCTTAATAATACAAAAGTGAAAAACCAAGGTCCTGAAGGTAAATGTTGCCAGAGCAGATGCAGTTACTTTTGCAGGACAGTCATTGGACTAGGGATGTGCGTTTCGGGTTTCGGAATTTCGGAATTTTCACGAAATTTCCCGATTCGTGTTTTCGGATGCAGCCGAATTTCCGAAAATTTTTAGATCCGAAAATGGCAGAGCCGAAAAGTTTTCTGAGCCGAAACGAAATATTTTCGGAATTTTCGAATGGACTTGAAATGTGTCAAATTGAAATTTATTGCTTTGAAAAGAGGAGAACAGACTTTCCGAAAAAACGAAAATTTCCGAACTGACGAAAAGTCGATACAAAAAACGAGCTAAGTGACACAAAAATACGAAAAATGGTCGAAATCCCGAAAACATGTGCAATTCCGAAAAACGAAAATTTCCGAAATCGCGAAAAGTCGATACAAAAAACGAGCTAAGTGACACGAAAATACGAAAAATGGTCGATATTCCGAAAAAAAAAGTACACGAAAAACGAATCGAGCCGAACCGAATCGAAACAGAAATCGGTCGAAACGAGCCGAATCGAAAAGTTTAAAAATCCGAAAAATCTAACTGAATTGAACCGAAAAAAAAATCGGTGCACAAGCCTACATTGGACGAGCTTGAGGCATTCAACTACCTGGATGGTCATAGACAATAAAGGAGACTCAGACACCAAAGTCAAAGCAAAAATCAGCAAAGCACGGGGCTGCTTCCATCTAGTTAAAGAAGATCAGGACCTAATGCTACCAACATGGGTCAGTGTATTTAACACTAATGTAAATTTGCTCTTACTATATGGAGCAGAACCATGGAGGACAACATTATCAGCACCAAAAAGTCCAGACCTTAATCATCACCTGTCTGAACAAAAATCCAGCATGCACTGGGAAAACACCAACAGCATTAACTATGGCAGCAGACTTCCAAACTCCTTACCAAAAATGTTGCTTTGCGCGAGGGTTTTTGCACGAAGATTGTAATATAGCCCATAATTTCTTAATGACCGATGTGCAGCACAACCATTATATATTTTCTAAGGAGAGTCCTAGGTGGTCACCTATACCCCAGGCAGGGTATTGGCATAAGAAATTTAGAAGGTAATAAATGTTTTATATCTACTCTACATACCCTAAAATATTTTCTAGGAACACCTTTGGTCCTTTTTTATATTTAGCTCTTTATCTTTATGTGGTGGAGTCAGGGCTGCTATCAGGGCATTATGCCCCATGCTGTCATAAGGGTGGCAGTGGTGGCACCCTTTTTAAAAGCTCCAGTATTGGACCCTATGAGTCTAAATCCGGAGCTGACTGTGTCTCCTCCTGGCAGGCTTCGCTGGCTGGCTGGACAGGCCAAGCAGCATGTGTGGGCCTCCCAAGCATGCTGCTTTGGTGCCGCCCCCTCCAGCAAGAAGTTGCATGTGATGGAGGACCCGGCCGGGAGAAGAAGACAGAGGGCCCGGAAGAAGAAAAGTAGGAAGAAGAGAGAAGAGAACAGAGGACAGGGACAGAAGACGGTTGAGCGGTGAGCCAGAGCCCAGCCAGACCCCCAAAGCCCAGCCAGACCCCCAGGGCCCAGCCAGACCCCCAAGGTACAGCCAGACCCCAGGGCCCAGCCAGACCCCAAGGTCCAGCCAGGGCCCAGCCAGACCCCAAGGTTCAGCACTTCTTGGCTAGTTAACAAGAGGGGCCAAATTATAATCTAGGTGCTAACGTTAACACTCACCTGCGTGAGTATTAACATTAGCCGCGGTGTCTACCGCATATTACAATCCAAACCAGCTGCACAGCAGATCCGTGCCTAGACTCTATGGGCCACATTACACTCTTAACGCAAACGTTAACGCACACTTGAGTGAGCATTAACGTTTGCTGTGGTGTTTACCGCATATTACAATCCAAACGCAAATGGGTTAAGTAACCCGTTTGTGTTTGTTACCTTGCGCTTTTCAGTGTGAGGTTACTGTACTTTGTGCTCCCTATGCTTAACATGGGGAGCGCAAAGTGTTAATCAGCGTTAGGATTACAAAGTCCCAGCGCTGATTAACGTCCGGCTCTGGTTAGCGGAAAGCCTCCTCCGTCCGGTGGAAGCAGGGAAAGACTGGGGGAAAAAGTCCCCCCAGTCTCTCCCTGCGTATCACTACGCTGACCGGCCGGATCTTGCGAGGCGAGATCCGGCTGGTCATGTGAGCGCCGGCATCTGGATGCTTGTGGCTGCGCTCAGCGCTGCTGCGAGCATCCCGGGGCTTAGCGCCCGCTACCAATGCAGCCAGCATTTTTTGCACCTGCATTGTAATCCCCCATTAAAACGGGGGCGGTAGGGGGAAAACTGCAGGCGCAGTTTTTTCTCCCTACCGCCCCTGTTTTAACGCGGGGATTGTAATTTAGCCCTAGATGTTTGTATGTATCAACTTGCTAAGTTGTTTTAGTTTTTTTCATATATTTCCACGAATTAAACTGATGGTATTGGCTTGTATACACACACCACAATCAATCTAATGGGATGCTCCCACTGTAACCATTGATTTAGACATTATTTATTGAGAAATCTTGGCAATATTCTGTTTTCTCTAATGCTGGCAGTAAATAAGCAGAATTTCTAAAGTTATTCTTTTTATTTGTACAATTTCTTGCATTATTTCCATTACGGACTAGAAGGTATGTCCCTATTTTTGATAAGAGGATGAACTAATTTGAATTAGATAGCACCGTGTACATTATATCTTAGGTCCAAAGTCTACTGTGCTTACAAGTTAAAAAAGGTATTCATTTAGATGGGTATTTCATTGCAAGTAAATGATGCAGCTTATTAGCTTCTCTACACATCATAAACTCAATTCTGCTGTATCATAACACTGTTTTCTGTTTTGCAATATATGTTTTCTTCAAGTCATGTGTTACAGAAGTCGTACAGGTTAAGAAGGAGCATTTGAATAATACCTTGCCTTTGTCATTAACATTTATTACATGCCTTTTACATGCTGCACACTCCTGTAATAAAACAATATGGCAGCATTACACGGCAACAGTTTTCTTTGACTTCTAATGGTGCGCACATTGCAAAAGTTGACAGCTAGATCTGTAGAAATTGATATAGCTCACTCTCCCACATGCACAATTACTTATGCACATCCCTGGGGAACCTTTGTTTTTCCTTGTTATGATAATAAATCAGAAAGGAGAGGATACTGGCTTCAGACCAAACCTTTATGTGCAAATTATGATGTGTCCCATATTGAGCTGCTACAATGTCACTACTATATACACAGTTTAATCATGTAACTCACACATTTTTAACAGCTCAGGCATTGTTGAAGTCTTACAAGTCTTAACACAAACCATGGTCTCTATTCCTCTTTCCTATTCAGAAAAAAACAATCGTCACCCCAATCTAGCAATAAAAGCTGGATAATTAACTGGCTATTTTTCCAACAGAGTCTTCAGATAAATACAGGTTGAATCATCAAGCACAAAGATTTTGTTGTAGCCCTTAAACAAATGAATGGAAATTAATGCGAGTTTCATGAAACATACATCCTCTTATGTTGATCACATCTTATCACAGCAAGTTCTGGAAGTGGAAAAAAAAAAGCAAGCCATTTTGTTCTGTGGGAGATGAAATGTTGATCCATCAATATAGCCTTTAAAGATATGAGGAAAGAGGACTGAATTCTGAATCTGCTCCTCTTATTACAAATATATACCTCTAAAACACACACAATTCAGAGCAATCCTACCAACCGTACAGTACATCTAAATCATCCAAATATTTAAAAACACCCGAGTCAGGTTTTTTAAAACGGTGAGGGTTTAGTTACAAAATGTGATCCTTATTGGCTATTCTGGTAACCATGAGCTTGATGCCTGACCCATGTCAGAAGACCAGCCCCCTCAGCCGGCCACCTCACCAACACAAGACACAGACAAAGGGGACTGATCCTAGCACTGTCTGTTCTCTTTTTTTTAAATTTTCACACACTCTACCTGTTGATTACCATACAGGTTTTGTTCCTTGCGAATTTGTTGTTTCCTATTCTGCATCTCAGCTGGGAGTGCAGATATTTCACTTAATGATGCCTCTTTTTCCTTGATTGCCAAAGCGATGATGATGTTATTTTGTTATTTTTATCTTCCCTTGTCATTGCATTTACAGGTTAGGCACCCCTTATGTGGAATTCTGAAATACAGAAGACTCCAAACTCTGGCAGTTTCCAAGGCTTCTGAATTTCAGAATTACGTATCTCCCTGACACTCTGAAAGGGTCTTCCTGCAGACCGGCTCTCCTCTGACAGCTGCAGCACAGTGAGACACACACACTAGGGGACTCTGGGCAGCCCCAGCGTAGGACCTACTGGCTTCAAGTAGCTTGGCTCTTGGAAATGGTTGCTCAGCATCTCCTGGCATGTGTACCTTCTGGCGCTGCAACAAAAGGTGGATCATGGATCACGTGGATCTCATGCTGCAATACCTCTTTACTATCGACCATGGATTCTAACGGTATGCTAAGAATTTTGAGTTAGGGATACTTAATGTGTACATTGTACCGGCTGTGTGGAGTAGAGGTATCATCACTGCTCTATGACCGTGGAGACACAGGTTTGAATCCCGGCAAGAGCACCTCGCCAGGACATACTTGAAAACGAGAGAAATCTCAATGTATCCTTCCTGGTAAAATCCTTTGCAAATAAATAAATAAGTAAGTGTCCTTGGGCAAGACACCTAACGGTACATACTCACCCCCAGGACATACTTGAAAACAAGAGAAATCTCAATGTATCTTTCCTGGTAAAATACTTTCTCAAAATTAAAAAACATGTGAACTTGATACTTTATTTTAAGCAGTCCTAATGGTGACATGCCACATGTGGGCTGCTGTTCCTTCATGTGCCTTTTCAAATACTTTGTGACATAGCCACTACAGAGACCATACGCAAGTGCTTGAAGGCATGTTTATTAGTCCCAGCATCAACAGCTTCAAAGAGAAAATATCAAAACATAAATAAAAGCCTACTCTTTCCTAGGAGACTAACTAAACAATTGTTTATTCTCTCACTACCAGCACTGGGCGGCTTAGCTGCATATCAGCCCAAAACAAGCAAAGAAAACATTTGCTTACTTCCCTTATTACTATTAGTAAGGGTCACGGCTCTTACTTTCCTGGTCTCAGCCGAATACTGACACCCCAGGGAGAACCTCAGCACATTATAAAGGACTTAGAAGTCTAAATTAGCAGGCAGCTGGAAATTAACCCTATTCAGTTGAAAATAGGGCTTTTCCATTCACCTGCTTATGAACTGGTGACAACCTGCCCCTAATAAACCTGCCACAACTGCAACACTTTTGTGTTTATAATATACTTCTTACTGCATTGAGCATCACTGTATGCAAACACCTGATGAAGCCTTTTTTTCAAAGAAGATGATCATATTTTGCAGAAACCTGCCAAAACATCAGTGTATAATATACATATATACATACACACTGTACAATTTACATATATACCTATTTATTTTATCCTATATACATAAGAAGCCATTCTACATGCGTTTTTCTGCTTCGCCTAGGTGCCTGAGCAGCATGTGTAAAAATTGGTCTACCTGTGATTATCCGTGTCAGCAATCTATGTTATTATTCTTGACAACCATATCAAGCTCAGTGGTGCTTAGTTTTTTTTTCTTGCTCCGGGATCTCAGTATTTGTATCCTTTCCTATATTTCTGCCAGTGATCTGACCTACTTATCATAGTCTCAGTAATGAACTCTGTTGCTAAACAAGATGCAGGTTATCAATACCAGGGCAACGTAGCAAAGAGGTGATATCTGTAAATGGAATTTGACACCTTAAACATTGAAAAAACAGACGTGTTCATACAGTATGTCTTAATCCACATGAAATCTATTGCTTGTGGCCATTCTACTGATACAATACAAAACTATTGACCTCCCTTAATACTGAGAAGTAACGAGGGGATTGTCAGACAGCAAAACTAAGAAAATATCTAAAGTAACAAACAAAACACATAATCCCTGGGAGGCTAACATGCAGCAAGGAGAAGAAACAATGTGAAATGATCAGAATAACAGAAACATACACTGTCAAACTGGGGCAGTAGCCAATATTGTAGTATATTATAGTTACATAGGCTGAAAAAAGACATACGTCCATTGAGTTCAGTCTTTCACACATCACCTACTGTTGTTGATCCAAAAGAAGGCAAAAAAAACATTCTTAAGCACTCGCCAATATGCAACACACTGGGAAAAAATTCCTTCTTGACCCTAGAATGGCGTCTGATTACTCCTTGGATCAAGAAGCTTTTACCCACATACTAAATATTATAAAAAAGAAAAAAGAAGAAGGGTACGGCGCTTCCCAGTGCAAGTAGGTATGAAAAAATTAGTTACCCAATAAGTAACAGGTGTCTTCAATTGAAGGAGGATCAATACCTCAAAAAGAAAACACACATAGTACAATATTGCTAATATACAAATATATGATTTGGAAGTATAGTGGCTCTCACTCACGCTAAAGAGAGCCTCACCCGGCTCTGGCAATATTCGCCCGTGGGTAGAATTTAGATAGGCCCTCCCTCTGGCCACTTCAGTAGACGGAGGTTTTCAAGGAGTATGTGCAGATGTTGATTCTCAACGGATATGGAGAAAGGAGAGAAAATGCCAACATCGGGTGATACCGTAAAAACTTTGCAATATTAGTTACAGAAAGTCAGACCACTCACGTGTTCAAGAGCCACCAGGGCTCAAATAGAGAAGCCCAAAGGTTGTTTTGATGGGCACAGACCTTAATGAAAGCCCCAATGGATCCGCGTGGCAGCATGCAGTGGAAGCCAAATAGTAGTGAGAACCAATTGGTAGGTTAAAAAATGAATGGGGATAAAAATAAAAATAAAAATAAATAAAATAAGTAGAATTAAAAATGTATTTTTAATACATATTCATATTCATATAATGAAATAAAAATTGAGCTGAACGCGTTTCGCCTGAGTCTAAATAGACTGTATGGCTTCCTCAGCAGCAGCAATAAAAATGAGCAGCAGTAAAAGCCCCATTCATTTATAACTAGTACAATCTAATTGACCCTCCAATCAGGGAGGTCTAAAAGTGCGGGAAAAAACAGGTCATTGATCTTCCCTAATTAAAGTCGCTTTCCCAGCGTCAACAAAACGAAACCAAAAACATACGAAAATATACGGAAGTATACGAAAACAATATCCTGTGAAAATTAATCAGAAACGAATCAGAAACGAAAAGAAAAGCAAAAATCCGAAGGCATCTCTGAGTCTTCCGGAATCATGATCTTATGAAAAATACAAATCGAAAACAAAAAGAAAAACAGAAATCCGAAGGCATCTCTGAGTCTTCCGGAATCGTTGTCTTGGAACGCAAACCGGAAGTAAAAAAACCTCTATCTTTGCGTCGCAAAACGATAGACATACGAAAATATACGGAAGCATACGAAAACAACATCCGGTAGAAAATACGAATCGGAAACGAAAAGAAAAACAGAAATCCGAAAGGCATCTCTGGGTCTTCCAGGATCATGGTTTTGGAACGCAAACCGGAAGTAATAAAACTTCCATCTTTTACGTCCGAACATCAACAGTGAAAACGAAACCAGAAACATATGAAAACATACGGAGACTTACGAAAACAACATCCTATAAGAGATACGAATCGAAAACGAAAACGAAAAGAAAAAACAAAAATCCAAAAAGTGTCTCTGGATCTTCCGGAATCGTGTCCTCGGCGTTGTCTTCCTACGGTCCCGTTGCTCCACCGTGAGGGAGAAGAGGAGATCCATGGTGACATCCAATGGCAATGAAGAATGGAAGAGTCCATATTAACGTCCAGTTAGCAAAAAGACTACACCACTAAATTGGGGATATCTCGTTTTAGATCCACTCCCCATAGCAAAGAAAATAGCAACCACATAGAAAAGAAAAAGAAAAAACACAATTAACCAGTAATAAAATCCCTCATAGGTTAACATACAAAACATTAAAATATAAAAATAAAAAAGAAAAAAATGTGAAAGAAGAATGAAACCCCAAAACCTTCAAACAAGGGGAGCTCTATTGATTACAAAAAATGAGAAAGCTCGAAATCTAGATTCAATCCTCCCAGTTGGAGGGTACCAAGGTTATAAACCCACCGCATTTCCTCTCTATTGATCTTTTTGTTAAAGTCTTCTCCCCTCCAATTTTTACTGACTAGTTGAATTCCCACAAATGTGGAGCCGTTTGTGCAGCAACTATGGGTTTGTTTATAATGGTAAGGAACAGAATGATGTTCGATGCCTTTTCCTATATTATAAATATGTTCTCTAATACGTATAAACAGAGAGCGTGTAGTATGACCAATATAATGAAGTCCACAAGGACATGTAAATCTATAAACAACATTTTTGGTTCTACAAGTAATAATACCCCGGATTCTAATTTCCTTTCCATCTCCTTCCCTCCTATGAAAGGTAGGAATAAAGGCTCTGGAAAGATGCAGAATTTTACAAGCTGGACATGTTCCGCACCGATAGAACCCCGGTTGTAAACCGAATAGGTTGTTCCTTCTAATCGGGTTCACATGGCTTTGGACTAAATGATCTTTAAGGTTTCTGGCCCTCTATTTATAACAGTTGGATTATCATCCAAAATTTTATTAAGAAGAGGGTCCTGTTGTAAAATAGACCAATGTTTTCTTATAATATTTTTAATTTTGCCTGCTTGTGTGTTGTAGTTAAATACAAAGGCTACTCCCTCATTATTCTGCTTTTCTTCCTTATATTTAAGGAGTTGTTTCCTTTCAATTTGTTCTACTTCTAATATGGTGGCGTCAAGTGTTGCCCCTTCATAACCTTTTTCCAGGAAGTCGTTCTTTATTTTCTCAGCCTGTACATGGAATTGGGATAATTCCGAACAATTCCTCCTCGTTCTTTGAAATTGGCCCTTAGGAACCGCCCCAAGCCAGTGTGATGCATGACAACTGGATTGATGAATAAAGCTATTAGAATCGACCTTTTTAAAGAACGTTTTAGTTTTGACAAGGCCATCCTCAATATAAATGTTGAGATCCAAGAACTCAATTGATTGCGAATGGTATTTAGTATCCAGTTTTATACCCCATTCATTATCCGCTAAATGTGCAAAGAACTTATGTAGACTAACTTCTCCTCCCCTCCAAATGAAAAAAATATCGTCTATGTATCAGCCATAGAGGACCAAGTGTCGCGCCCAGCCACGCCAACCATAGACAAAACTGGATTCCCAGTCTGCCATAAATAGGTTGGCGTAGCTGGGCGCAAAACGGGTCCCCATGGCCGTGCCTGACTTCTGCAGATAAAAAGTGTCATCAAAATAGAAATAATTATGATGTAAAATAAATTTGATAGATTCGATAATGAAATCGACCTGAGCTTTAGGTAAAAGTGGGTCCATAGTGAGTATTTTCTCCACTGCCCTACAGCCTAATTGATGAAGTATGATTGTATACAGCGAACTCACATCACATGTTACAAGTAAAAAATCGCTTACCCAACAAACTCCCTCCAACGACTGCACAACATTAATGCTGTCCTTGAAGTGTGACGGAGACTGTTGCACATATGGCTGGAGTTGTTTATCAATATATTGAGATAATAGGCTTGTTAGAGAATTGACACCTGATATAATGGGTCGACCAGGGGGATTAGAAATATCCTTATGGATCTTTGGAAGCCAACAAAAAACAGGCATTTGGGGATATGGAATTCGTAAATAATTATATTCCTTTTCACTTAAAATTTCTTCTGATATCACCCGATGTTGGCATTTTCTCTCCTTTCTCCATATCCGTTGAGAATCAACATCTGCACATACTCCTTGAAAACCTCCATCTACTGAAGTGGCCAGTGGGAGGGCCTATCTAAATTCTACCCACGGGCTATTATTGCCAGAGCCGGGTGAGGCTCTCTTTAGCGTGAGTGAGAGCCACTATACTTCCAAATCATATATTTGTATATTAGCAATATTGTACTATGTGTGTTTTCTTTTTGAGGTATTGATCCTCCTTCTATTGAAGACGCCTGTTACTTATTGAGTAACTAATTTTTTCATACCTACTTGCACTGGGAAGCGCCGTACCCTTCTTCTTTTTTCTATTGTTCTTTCTGTCTTTTAGGGATGACACATATGGGTACAGTGGCGATCGTGCTTTAGGCTCTATCCCGCATAATCACTTACTGTTGCGCCTACCTTTTTTCTATTTTTTGTTGTTTATACTAAATATTATGACCCTAAATATTATGTTTTTGCAGGAAGTCATCCAGTCTTTGTTTAAAAGTCAGTACAGTCTCTGACACAACCACCTCAACAGGCAGAGAATTCCACAGCTTTATTGTTCTCACCATAAAATAACCCTTCCTATTCTTTAGGCTGAATTTCCTTTCGTCCAGTCTAAATGGCTGACCTCGTGTCCTGTGTATAGTCCTATTAATGAAAAGGTTTCCAGAAAATAGCTTATAACAGCCCCGTATATATTTATATAAAGTTATCAGATCCCCTATAAGGCGCCATTTCTCTAAACTAAACATGTTTACGCTTCTTAGTCTTTCCTCATAACTTAAATCTTCCATTCCCCTTATTAATTTAGTCGCCCGTCTCTGCACTTTTTCTAGCGTTATAATATCCTTTCTTAAGACAGGTGCCCAAACTTGCACAGCATATTCAAGGTGCGTCTTACCATCGATTTATATAGAGGCAAAATTAGGTTTTCATCCCGAGAGTGAATTCCCCTTTTAATGCATGCCAGTACCTTGCTGGCCTTGGCGTCTGCTTTTTGACATTGGGCATTGTTACTTAGTTTGAAGTCTATGATTATTCCCAAATCCTTCTCCTGCTTTGATTTCCTTAACTCAGTACCATTTAGGTTTTAAGTTGCTTGTGTGTTTTTTACTCCAAAGTGCATAACTTTGCATTTATCTACATTAAATTTAATCTGCCATTTAAGTGCCCAGTCCCCTAATCTATCTAAATTCCTCTGCGGCAAAGTAACATCCTACTCACATTGTATTACTTTTCCTAGTTTTGTGTCATCTGCAATCACTGATACATGACTTTCGATGCCTATTTCAAGGTCATTTATAAATAAAAAGAATAGAATTGGTCCTATAACAGACCCCTGAGGGACACCACTTACCGCTGGTGTCCATCTTGAAGATTTATCATTTATGATCACTCTCTGTACCCTATCAAAGACCAAGAATTTTCAGCTAGACCAAATTTTTATAATTTAAATAGTAACCTTTTGTGTGGAACTGTGTCGAAAGCTGTGGCAAAATCCAAATAAATCACATCCACTGCGACCCCCTGATCTATACATCTACTTACTTTTTCAAATATTGTAACACTATGTCCTAAACTACAATAGTTTGCAGGAACCAGAGCTTCTACTCAATCTCACTACAGTAAAATTAAAGGGATCAATGTTGCACCTGATTTTATTGAAAAATAGACACCGTATAGGGCTAGATCTTTCATCTAATATAATTTGACTCTATCATTGTCCTCTTTTCCATCCTTCATTCCATCTCATCATTTCTAAGCAGTAATTTCCTTCTGACCTCCCAATGCACTACCTGCCCCCTTGAATGCTTTCCTTTGTAACTAATCTCTTTCCCTTTCTTTTGTGTCAACCTTGTTGTTGTTTTTTCAGCATGGTTCATGTTATTGTCATTTCTATTCTAAATAATACTTCAGTCCATCCAAATTTCCCTTACTCCTTATTACCACTATCTTTGTTCGTTTTGCCTCCAAAAGTCTTGAATAGCTAGTTTTCACCTAATTACCTTATAAACTGAATTTTGACTCACTCCTTGACTCTTTGTATTTGATTTTACTCTCTCACAACAAATTCTTCACATTGGCCTTCAGGGCTCAGTTTCTTCCAGATTTTCATGCTAACCATCACAACTTCCTTCTGTTTCTTCTTTTTTGAAAGTGCCCCACTTAACCCACCTTGCTTGGAGTCCTCCGAGGTTCAGTTCTTGTTCCTCATCTCTTTTTTATTTATACTTTCCCTCTTTGAAAACATTTCATTCATTTTGATTTCAGTGCCAATCTATATGTTGATGAAAACCATGTATGACTCTCTATTCCAAATCTCTTCCCTACCCTTCAGAATTATATATATTTACCTCCCATTTGCCTACAACTGGATGTCTTAACACTTCTTGAAACCCAACCTTTCCAAAACTGACCTTTTTCTTTTCTTCTTAAAATCAAACCTAGAATTCCAGAGTAGACTAAATCTGAAGGCCTTTCTCTGTCTCTCTTCCTGTGCTGTGTGTATCTCATTCTCTATGTGTCTCTATGTCTCTGCCTATGTGTGACTCTAACTTTCAGTTTGTGCCTCTCTGTTTGCAGGTGTCTGTGTGTGTCTCTGTGTGTACATGCTCCTGAGTATATGCTTCTGTATATCTGTGTGGGTGTTTCCAAGGCGTTTTTCCGTGTGCTTCTATGTATATGCCTGCATGAGTGTCTCTCTCCTGAGCAGGGGCTTAAAGATTTTAACCTCCCTGACGGTGTTCCCGAGTGTGGCTCTGGGTTAACTTTCATTGTTGAAAGCGGTAAACCCGAGCCACACTCAGGCTGCATACATTACCTGTCCTGCGCTCCCTCACTGACCTCTGCAATTGCATTCTCCTCCGGCGATCACGGCGTTTTGCTTCCTGATTCCCTTCTCACGAGAAGGGAACCAGGAAGTGTGACGTCGCGATCATCCGGAGGCAACAGCGGGGGACAGCGAGGGAGCGCAGGGCCAGGTAATGTATGCAGCCCGAGTGGGGCTTGGGGTTAACGCTTTCTGAAATGCATTGAACCCGAGCCACACTCGATTACCACCAGGGAGGCCAAATAAAGCGTTACGATTCTGACATATAAAATATGTCAGAATCGTAACGCCAGGGAGGTTAAAAAGATCATGTGTTTCATGGTGGAGATAAACAGAGAGCCTTCCTTTATGTTCGTTTTGCGGGTTCTTAGTTGTCTATGCTTATTAGTATGGTATGAAGTATGTCATGTTTACCTCAGCACATCCAAATGTTCACCTTCTTATTTTCCCTTAGAAAAGATATTGCTTCCCAAGACCTTCCCTGTCCAATACAATTTATAATGAATGCTGCTTAAACCCCTCAAATATCAAAATTTTAGATAAGTCGATCTTCCCCCATGGTTTCTGTTCTTCCACCTATTTTACCTAAATTATTAGTGGTTTCACAGGCTGCTTCACTCCTCTACCTTTCCTCAGTAATTTCTCCTACACTTAACTTGAAAAATCTTTTCTGGGCACAAATATTACTAACAGTGGAACTCAGAGCTTCTGATGAAACTGCCAGTAGCTCGGCGGAGAAACCCGCGTTGGGCTGATGCGGGTCAATAGGCAGAAATGATTTGCAATGAACTGTTGCGCTTAGCAAGCTATATTTAAAATTGGGTCGGCTATTTTTTGTCAATGGACAGCAATTGTGACCAGTATCAATCGTTATGCCTAATGGTTGAAATTCCGGTTTATTGGTGGTATGCCAACGAAAAAGCAATAATATATTTATGAAAAGCAGATTATTGTGGTGATATGGTGGTATTCCACTACATGAGAACTATGGAATCTTACCAACCTTGTACTGGCATGTGTGTAGGAATGTCATCATACTGGTTTAGGGCCAGCTTGTGAGTCCCACGACAAGAAGACTGAAAGGGCCAATTCGAGTTCCCTTATACAAGAGTAAGGTTGGTGGTGAATGATCAGTATATTGGTGTTGTTACAAACACAAGCTGAAACACAATGGACCACTAACAAGATTATTGGTTTGATTCTGATATGTTCAGTAAGCAGGCGGATTGCATGGCTAAAATACAGATTTCTTTATAAAGAAGTCTGAAGGAATATAGCCAGAGAACCACATAATTCTGCAAATCAGTCATTAACAAACCAATATAGTTTTACTATGCACAATGAGTGGTTTTAACAATATGTAATAAAAGTTATATTTTATGTAGCACTAAAGGGGAGCTCCTGGGGAGGATTTTTTTTCTCATTCTTGTTGATGTCAGCTACCTAATAAATTATAAAGAATGGTTTATCTCAAAGTTTAATCTCAAAGCAGAACAAAGGTTAAAGATCTCAAACTTCTCATTTATTAAAGGGTATATTCAAAAAATGGCGAACGGTGAATTTCGGTGCAGTTTCGTAGCAGTTCATCTATTCAGTAAACTGTCAATTCGCCAAATACTGGCGATTTTCTGTTGTTCAGTTCAACAGGTTTAGACAGGCGAATGCCATAGGATTCAATGCAAACAAATATTATCATTTTTAGCATTCTTTTATTCAACCAATTTTTCTTGTCAGTGTCAGCAAAAAGCCTTTTTATTTATTTAATTTTTAGAATATTTCAGGCATTTTTCAGGGTTTTTTAAGCAAAATTTTTGATTTCCATTTTTTTATGGCATTTTTTTTCATTCTGTAAAAGACCTTTTTATTATTTTTTATTGGATCCTTTTTTATTATTTCCACACATTTTCATGCATTTTAATTGTTTTAAAAAATAACAGTTTCCCTGAAATTTCGGTGCTCTTTGAATGACCCTTTAAATCAAATTTTCCTAAAAGCTTAGGGGCCAAGAGGCAATCTCTCTTCATATCGTGACTTGATTGATAATGGTGATTTTCTTCTATTGCAGCATGGATATAGTCAGGCTGTAAACATTAAGGTGCGATTTCTGCATTTAAATAGAACCTGTCATTGAGAGGTTAGCTTTGGCTTATTTCATAGGAAATATAACTTCATCTATATATTGTCGTAGCCGACTGCCTATCTGATGTAAAGTTTTTATTTAATTATTAAATGAGCTGCCCCTCCAATCAGGGTCGGATTAAGATCTCTATGGGCCTGGAGCTGAATATTTTCGTGGGCTTTTTTTGGAATTCAGTGAAATGAAAACATATTTTAGGTTATTTAATAGTGCAGATACAGATATATCTAACCAGTTAAAGTGTGAGTAAATTTCCATTCAGATTTCAATTATTTACAGCATGTAAAATAATTTTTTCACATTTTGTCATCCAAACCTTTGTGGTTATATATTCTATAGGGCATTCTTGTTAAAAAAAATGTGAACCCAGAGGTCCAGATTGCGACGAGCTGCGAGGATGGAGGGCCCCTGTCCTCCGGCTGCTGCTGTTGGACCCGCAGCAGAGTTACCAGGGGTGAAAGCGGACCGGCGGCAGCTGATCTGCCCGCCCCCCCACCAGAACTTTGGGGTGATGCTGGAGGACCTGGAGGCTTGCCTGGCGCTGATGCCCAGGGACGATGAGAGCCCGATCACGCGTGGCATGTGGTGTACGCTCATGGAGGTGCTGGGGACCGAACGGAAGACAGTGGTGGAGGATGCGGCATTGCCGGTGGCTGAACCCTCGGCTTGCGTGGTGGAGGAAGTCTCCGGGTCGGAGGCTGTGTTCCCGCAACGAGAAGGTGAAGTGGAGTCTACCCTGGAGGACGAGACTGGGGTGGACATACTCACCGAGGATGTGGTGGATTTGGAGGACGCGGTGGTGGTCAGAGGCAGGGAACCGGGAAGCCTTGGAGAAAAACGGATGCTGATCCCCCTGTGTGCAGTGGTGATGTCTGATCCGGGTGTCGAGGTGCCTCAATGTGTTGTGAAGAAGCGGCCGGGGGCTGGGGAACACCATCCTGGGGGGGGGCTGCGGCACGTGTCTTGGTCCCGCAGCGTGGTCCCGATCCCGGCTGCAAACCCCCGGGGGCTATCTGTCCGGTCCCTCCGAAGAGGGCTCGTTCTTGCTGATGCTATCTACAGCTTTCTGTCCCTGGTTTCTTGTGTTGAGTTTGGGTTTGCTGACAGGCCGGGCTTGCCATGTTTCTCCCTGCCTGTTGCACAAATATTACCTTTTCGGGACGCTGGCTGAGAACTCACCTGTGGCCTCCTCGTGCGATACCTTCATTTGTTGACGATCTCCCCCGCTTTAGCCCTTTATGCCTTTCTGATGTCCCTCGGCACACGTTTAGGATGATACTGATGACTTTTGCTTGCTTATTTTTGGTCTTTTTGCAGAGACTATTTTATTTTATTATTTTTCTCTTTACCCTTCCCCCATTAAGCTGGATGTTTTTTGCTGTCTCATCATTTTGTTTATTGGTTTTAATTTTTCTTATTATGCACTGTCTTTCTGCTGACAAGTTTAAACCCTGCGTGTGAAGACATTTTCGACTTTTTATTGGCTGGTCTGCCTTTTGATGTTAATTATTATTTCTTTGTGGCGTTTACAGGTTTTCTCGGGGTTTGGACCCCAGAATGCCTGGGCCTTGTGCCTTACACCCCCTTGGCCTCCCGTGGTCCCTTGGACTAACGGGACGATACCAAGGTCGGCACAGTATTGGCCTTTGCCACTACCCCTTGTTTGTTTACCCTTTCCTCCCCCATTGTACTCGATGTCTACAGCGGGCTATTTGTTTGCCTATTTGTTGATTTGTTTTTTCTTCTTTTTCCCCATGAAGAGCTATTGTTGCGGACACTATATGGCCCTGCGAGGCCCTTTCTCTTCGACTGTACGCTGACACATTTACCAAATAAAAATTTTGAATATAAAAAAAAAGGTGTTCTAAAAAATAAAAAGGCTTTTTGCTGAAAATGGAAAAAAAAAAAAAAAATTTGAAATGGGAACCTGTTACTGCATTTTTCTGAGAAAATATACAATTTTAACCCAAAAAATTTAATTATTTCCCTTGTGTTTTGGAGGACGGTGTTTTATGCATAATATGATTATGCATAAAACGCTGACCTTGCTCCCAGCGTGGGAAATTAAAAGGTGAATAATGGTAGTGGTATTGTTCATTTTACACGTGACAAATGGACAATACCATTGCTTTGTAACTAAAAATAAATTAAAAACAAAAAATTCTCTTTTAGATTTTACATGGTAATGTTTGGTATCAATGGAAAGGCCAGACTCTGACCTGTTCAAGGACACCTCGATTAACTTTGTGAGGTGTAAAGATTAGTAACGCAGCTGTCCAAAGTCCCCTGCAGTTCTCTTCGCTGCAGTGAGGTGGTTTAGGTTTTTGATGTAACAATTGAATGTGCCATCATCTCCACACTTGTTGGTGACATGAGAAATGTGATGGTTAGTTACTGCAGCATCATTGTTCACTTTATAATTGAAAAGTGAAAAATATTGCTGTTACTAAAAAAAAAGGAAAAAAAGGAAATGTAATTTTATTTTCCTACTTAAAACCTGGTAATGTTTGGTATAATTGGAAAGGTGATGCTCTGGCCTTTCCAGTGATACCTCACATGATCCTGTAGCTGCTACGGCATTGGAGATACAGGGGTCCAAATGCAGACATACTTATCCATTCTCTGGGCGTATTCTTGAGCTGCTGCTCCATCAGCCCCTATGTTAATCCAGCCCTGCCTCCAATCTAACATTTAGTTCCATTGGAGTGACAGTGGAGAACAGGAGAGCTCAACATGACAGCTTAAGTACGGATGACTAATCATCAATTCTTGTGTGATTGCACTCGTTAATGCACCGCCACAGAGGAGTATGATACTGGTGTCAAATGATGGAGCATCGTGAATCAAGCATTTTGTTGCATTTTGTTGCTTAATGTTGCTTTTATCTTTTTTTTAAAACAACAAGGCAATATTCATAGTCGAGATTTCAATTTCAACAGTTTCCTTCATCTTTCCATCTTTGCTAGTCTATATAATACACTGATCAGCCGCAGAATTAAAACATACCACCTAATAACATGTAGGTTCCTCTCACTACACCAACCTGCCGGATCTCGCGAGGCTCCTGGATTTGTGCCAGCACTGTAATATCATGCTAAAACGGTGTAAGGAGCTGGTTCCAGGGGTGGTAGAATTGAGAGAATCTAATGTGCAATGATATTTGCTGAGAATCGTATATGTATAAGCAAAAGAGGGTTTATTAGGAAGTCAAGAATAGAACATAAAGGCAATAGATAAATATAAAAGGGATTGGTAATACTGAGGGGAAGGGAGCACACTGAATAAACAATAAACAGTAATAACGTTAACTGAAGGCAAGACAAGAGAACAATACTAAACTAAACTAAACTATGACAAAGAGAGAAGATATATAGAAGCAGAGTCTTTGCAGGCAGAGGGTCCTTGGAAGACAATGGTGTCTTGGAGCAGGGGGTCCTGGAGAAATGAATCTTTTGCAGGCAGAGGTCTTGAAGCAGAAGGTCTGTAACAGGTGGAGCAGAGGTTTTGTAGCATGTGGAGCAGAGGGTCTCAGGAGCAGAGGGTCCGTAGCAGGTGGAGTGGAGGGTCTCAGGAGCAGAGGGTCTGTAGCAGGTGGAGTAGAGGGTCTCAGGAGCAGAGGGTCCGTAGCAGGTGGAGCAGAGGGTCTCAGGAGCAGAGGGTCTGTAGCAGGTGGAGCAGAGGGTCTCAGGAGCAGAGGGTCTGCAGCAGGTGGAGCAGAGGGTCTCAGGAGCAGAGGGTCCACAGCAGGTGGAGCAGAGGGTCTCAGGAGCAGAGGGTCTGCAGTAGGTGGAGCAGAGGGTCTCAGGAGCAGAGGGTCTGCAGCAGGTGGAGCAGAGGGTCTCAGGAGCAGAGGGTCCACAGCAGGTGGAGCAGAGGGTCTAAGGAGCAGAGGGTCTGCAGTAGGCGGAGCAGAGGGTCTCAGGAGCAGAGGGTCCTTAGCAGGTGGAGCAGAGGTCTCAGGAGTAGAGGGTCTGTAGCAGGTGGAGCAGAGGTCTCAGGAGCAGAGGGTCTGCAGTAGGTGGAGCAGAGGGTCTCAGGAGCAGAGGGTCTGCAGCAGGTGGAGCAGAGGGTCTCAGGAGCAGAGGGTCCACAGCAGGTGGAGCAGAGGGTCTAAGGAGCAGAGGGTCTGCAGTAGGCGGAGCAGAGGGTCTCAGGAGCAGAGGGTCTGCAGCAGGTGGAGCAGAGGGTCTCAGGAGTAGAGGGTCTGTAGCAGGTGGAGCAGAGGGTCTCAGGAGCAGGGTCTGCAGCAGGTGGAGCAGAGGGTCTCAGGAGCAGAGGGTCCACAGCAGGTGGAGCAGAGGGTCTCAGGAGCAGAGGGTCTGCAGTAGGTGGAGCAGAGGGTCTCAGGAGCAGAGGGTCTGCAGCAGGTGGAGCAGAGGGTCTCAGGAGCAGAGGGTCCACAGCAGGTGGAGCAGAGGGTCTAAGGAGCAGAGGGTCTGCAGTAGGCGGAGCAGAGGGTCTCAGGAGCAGAGGGTCCTTAGCAGGTGGAGCAGAGGGTCTCAGGAGTAGAGGGTCTGTAGCAGGTGGAGCAGAGGGTCTCAGGAGCAGAGGGTCTGCAGTAGGTGGAGCAGAGGGTCTCAGGAGCAGAGGGTCTGCAGCAGGTGGAGCAGAGGGTCTCAGGAGCAGAGGGTCCACAGCAGGTGGAGCAGAGGGTCTAAGGAGCAGAGGGTCTGCAGTAGGCGGAGCAGAGGGTCTCAGGAGCAGAGGGTCTGCAGCAGGTGGAGCAGAGGGTCTCAGGAGTAGAGGGTCTGTAGCAGGTGGAGCAGAGGGTCTCAGGAGCAGAGGGTCTGCAGCAGGTGGAGCAGAGGGTCTCAGGAGCAGAGGGTCCACAGCAGGTGGAGCAGAACGTCTCAGGAGCAGAGGGTTTGCAGTAGGCGGAGCAGAGGGTCTCAGGAGCCGAGGGTCTTTACCAGGTAGAGGGTCTCAGGAGCAGAGGGTCCATAGCAGGTGGAGTAGAGGGTCTCAGGAGCAGAGGGTCCGCAGCAGGTGGAGTAGAGGGTCTCAGGAGCAGAGGTTCTGTAGCAGGTGGAGGGTCTCAGGAACAGATGGTCTCTGGCAGGATACAACAGGAATAAGGAATTTAGAGGCAGCTTCCTACTAGTGTGGGGTTCACTATAGCAATGCAGAAGCATTGTGCCTTGGTAGTGGTTCCTTTTTATAGAGGGGAATCAGGATGCATTAGCCAGCTCCTGGTTGCTGGATCAGCCTAGTTTAGTAGAAGGATTACCAGTCTCATTACAGGAAACCTGCTTGCTTATAGGTTTCCTGCGGCACTGGCGTCCAGTTTCCTGACAAACGGGGACGCTAAGGAGAAACCTGCAGGCACAGGTTTTTCTCCTTAGCTTCCCCGTTTTACCATTATGATTATAATAGTGCCCTAAATATATTAACTCTATATTTCTTCACCAGCCTTGCCCTTACGTGTGTCTAACATGAGGACACATCAGGATTTTTACACGACAATCAATTCTATGTAACATCATCCATCACAAAATAGGAGGGGAGATAGAATATTTTCTGTGACTCTACAAATTGCACAAGGGTCAGCAAGTTAAAGTCTCGGTTGGCAGCATAAGCATAGGCCCGAGGAATCAATCCCAACTCTTCCAGCTGTTCTAACCCATATGGGTTCAATGAAGTGTGGAGAGCACGAGTCTATGTTCATTGACTATGCAAGTGAAACTCTATTTCACGTTAACAGCCTCATAAAGCAACCGTCGAAAAATGGTGTGTACAATCCATCAAAAATTCATCTGGTAGCCAGCTGCTGACAAAAGTAGAAATCTAGGCATTAAAGCAAACAGATGTGTTGGTGTCGACACAGGTGCATGGGACATTCATGAAACCTAAATTTTGAAGTATGAGGACCAGTAGGCAGTGCACCTGCCCTTCCTTCCTCTAGCAGTTGGCAATATCACTAAGAACGCTGCAATGAAGATGATGATTAGGAAAACTCCATACGTGTAAAACCCAGATCTTAATCTGTTTAACCCCTTCTCTACCAACCGATTGTTATTATCAGAATATTTATTTGAAACATGGGACTTAATAATTAAATATAGGCTAAACTGGCAATTTTGCACAGAGATTGTTATTCCAAAATATAATAATGTAAATTTGCTAAATTTAAATATTTTCATTTATTTAACCTGTGCAAATATATTGTTGGAATGAAAGGTTCTAAACTCCACATGGCATCCCTTATTTTGCACAAATTCTGCATTATCGGCATACAGGCAGAAATGGCATATGTGTTAAATCTAGAACATGTAGTAAAGATAGATTTAGAAAACGGTCAGATATCCTGCTTATGGGGGTTTGCATTGATCATTATGAGATTAGTAGCAATGCAGTTTCAAAAAAAAAATACCAATAGAATATAAGCATAATATCTGTATGTGTCATAATGTCTGCACATGCAAACAATTAAGTCTAATATCTGTACTGTACAGGGATTTTCAGAAAATATAAAACACTAACTCTAATCCTTGTACAGCAGTGAGTGACTCCAAGGCTCTCCATGTATTGACCCTAATCCTGACTGTTGTAATGCAGCAGTAATGTTTATTAAACTTTCTGTTACAGTGAGGGTGGGGGCTGCTCATTGTATCTTCTTTACAGTAGTACAAGGCAACAGGAGTGAGAACTTACAGGCAATTTTGTTTATCCACAAGGGGCACAGTAATTCTGCATTAAATAGATATACAAAAGGAGTAGTATATGTTAATTACTGATATTTTTTTATTACAGTACAAAATCTGGTTTACAGTTTACTTGTAGTGAAGCCGTTAAGCAATGTGTTGATAATGCATTTTTTGGAGGTAGACTTTCAAAAATCTATAGTACTATCATGTCTGCTTTTGAGGCTAGGTACCTTTATACCATATTCAGGTTTGTGAGTTTTTTAATGAAACATTTTAGTGCAAAAGTTACACGTCCTACATAGATTTTCTACTCCTCTAAGGCTAATGTCAGACGAACGCATTCTGTGCGGACTGTGCATCCGTGCACAACGGACGTACTTTCTGACTGACAACAAGGTAGTTGTCACGGTTCCCGGATCCCACCACGCAGTCCTTAAAGCCCAACACTCAACAGAGCCAAAAAACTACCAATAGGGTAGCCGTAAAGGAATCCCTAACTGTCTGGTCCTTAAAAATTGGCCAGGTATATATATACTAGCTAGACAGAAAGGGTTAATCAAAGACAATGTCGTAATACAAAACCAGGTCAGCAACACGGGGGTAGTCAGACGAGCCAGAATCAGGAATACAGAGTATAGAACAGTCAAATGGAATAGCCGGGTCGATATCAGTGCAGAAGCGTAGTACAAGGAAATAGTCTAGGGCAACGGAAGGCAGAATAGTCAGAAAACAAGCAGAGGTCAATAACAGGTTAAATCACGAGAGAATTCAGGTACAAGGAGCTCAGGTATGGATAACCACGATCTGGCACTGCTTAGAAGGAGCTGTTGGTTTTTAAAAGACCTTCACCAGACTGCGCCCCCCTCTCAAGCCGCGCCTCATGCAGCCACCTCCCTGCCTGTTTCAATTTAAACCGGGCGCACACCGGAAAGGCTGGAGGCCCCCAACGTTACAGTAGTGGCCATACAATCCGTTTTTGTGACTGATGTTTTTTTGACTGATGTAGAAGGTAAAATAAATTAATATGAAAAACATTTTGTCCGTCAAAAATGCAGTCGTCTGACTAGGTTCCATCACTCACACACAAAGCTATGCAGACGTTGCGGACGCAGTGCACTCTGTGCGTCCGATCTAGTGGATTTACATTCTTGCCTAACTTGCGTCCGTTTGCCGCGTCCTTTGTGCGTGCGCACTTCTGTGGGGACGTACTTCGTGTGTAGGTCTCTATTGATCCTAATTGTATGCTACCACGGACATTAAAATGTGCGGCAACACGAATGTGAACACTGCGCTCGTCTGACCTGAGCCTTAGCAGGGATACAATTCCATAAGTCATTTGAATCAAAATGATATGCTCTACAGAAATTATGCAAGCTAGGAATGTACTATACTAGAATATAATAATAATATATGGGCATTTTATTTTGGAAGGTTTAATTATACATATTATAATAATATACACATCTGCATGTTGGTTAAGGATAGGGATGTGCATGGCTGAAAAATTTGTTTCGTTTAGATTCGTTATGTTTTTAAATAATTTTGTGTTCGGAATTTTGTAACTAATTTCATTTCGTATTTCGTTTCGTTTCGTTTTGGATCGATTTGAAATTTCGAATCGATTTGCATCTCATATATCAATTAGAAAGGTGATATCAATTCAAATTTTGGATCACTAAATGTAACCCCAATTGATCAAATTTTGCTGTTAAAAGAAAAGCTAGGGTTAAATTTTAAGCTGTGTCACAGATTTAGTATTTGAGTCAAATTAAACAAAATTTATCTGTTTCATAAAGTCGTTTGCTGACTATTACTTGTAATTTAAGTTAAGATCAATTCGATAGTTGATATCAATTTGATAGTTCATTTCAAATTCAATAGTTGATATCAATTTGATAGTTAATTTCAGATTCAATAGTTGATATCAATTTGATAGTTAATTTCAGATTCAATAGTTGATATCAATTTGATAGTTCATTTCAAATTCAATAGTTGATATCAATTTAATAGTTCATTTAAAATTCTATAGTTGATATCAATTATTCAAATTTTTCTTTTATGATGATGACACAGTGCAAAACTAAATAAATTCCTTATATACCATTTTGTTTCCTTTCAAATTCATATCGTATTGATTTGTTACTTGGAAGTACTTCTGAACTACGAATTATCAAATTTCGTTCCAAATTCTGAATTTTTCCGAAACAAATGCACATCTCTAGTTAAGCCCAGTAGCTAGAAATGACATAATAGCACTTCTCTATGTTTAATTAGCTTGTGCTATCCTGAAATAAAATCCTCCTCTACATTACAATAGTCGCAGATCCAATAAGGTCTGGCAGCCTGTCTCAGTATCTTCATTGCTACAATACACTTTCAAATTGTATCCCTACCTGTTCGCTGCCTTGATAAGGTTTTACTATCAATTGCTAAGTCTTTTGCCTACTCTACCTGTTGGTGGAATAATATATCCACACTTACTCCTGCCTCTTTATCCTCCCATGTGAATTATAATTTTTGCTGGTTTACCAAATCCCACATATTTTCTGGTACACATACGTATAGAGATAAACAAAATACGTATCTGGTGGCGCGATGACAGTGGCTCTTGGATCGTATGGTGGTTCTCTTAAGATATATCGTCCACATGTATCATGAAAAACAGTAAAGAATACAATAGTGCAGCACGAATATAAAATGTGAGATATATATGTACAGTTTACATGTCCCACTCACAAAGAAAGAGCCCTGACGCTGGCTCTAAGCGGGTCAGCACAAATGGGTCCTTTATTCCTGTGTCAGGAGAGGCGACCCACGACCTTCAAAAGCGGGAATCTTTTTCCAATCTCGATATATGAGAAGACACAAAGCAAAAAGAGAAACTTCCTTGTGCAGGTCTACTGACAGTATGTTGGAAGAATTTATATGGCAGTTAAACTCAAATGTGTTGGAGCTTATAGCCAAGCTCTGGAATAAAATGCCTGTGGACTTGTTAAAGGTCAAGCCCATAGAAACCCTCTGGATTCAGCAGCACACCGGGAACTGATGCAAATAGTTGGATTTATTAAAACATAAAAACAAATTAAAAAGAAATTAACCTGGCACAGCCAGGTAACCAGACGCGTTTCGCGTCTTGTATACACATACATATAACTTACACATGCTAATGGTTTTATATGAAAGTGCTACCCTGGAGTGTTATGGAACTCATGCTACAGGAGGCAAAGTCTGTTCACCAATAAAGGCGATGAGATCTCCATTCTGGAGCATGTGACTTCTATTTACTCCTGGGGAACTCTTTCATGTGCTGCCATTAACATTTAGAAGAAACAAGTGTCCAAAAAACATGGTCAATATGGCAACCTTAAAAGTGCCTTTTGCCTCCTGATGGGGACATTACATCCAGTTATCCAGAGTCTTGTGTAGGGAAGTGACGTTGCCTCCAAAATTTGTTAGCAATTCTACTTAGTCCTCTTGATATTTCTGATGCTTTTGATGTAGTAGATCACCAGTTACTTCTCTTCACCCTTTGTAAACCCAATCTCAGTGACACTGCTCTCTCCTGGTTGTCAGTGTATCTGTGTCACCAATATTTTCGAATCTCCTTTACCTGCTTGCATACAGAGCCCCTCTGCTAACAGCTCTGCCTTTTCCTTCATTCAGCTCATCACACACAGCCACAACTCCAGACTCTGCACGCTTAAGGACTCCAAAGCTCATCACACACAGCCACAACTCCAGACTCTGCACGCTTAAGAACTCCAAAGCTCATCACACACAGCCACAATTCCAGACTCTGCACGCTTAAGGACTCCAAAGGTATCCACGATTCGACCATGACACCATTCAAGCCATTCCACTGCTTCACTCCTGCTGCGTGCATACTCTTCTGCATTTTATGTATCATCCCCAGGCTCATTATTTTTCCCTTTAATGTCTTCCCTCCATTTTTGTTAGGATTTCATAGTACAAAAAACTTTTGTTTTCCCACCATGCTTCTGCCTCCCCTCCCCACCTCCTCCTCCACTTCCTCCCCTTCCTCCCCCTTGCACCTCATTACCTGCTTGCATACAGAGCCCCTCTGCTAACAGCTCTGCCTTTTCCTTCATTCAGCTCATCACACACAGCCACAACTCCAGACTCTGCACTGCCACCCCCCCATCCACCCTCCCACAGTTTAGTCCTAGGCCCGAACTTATTCATTCCCTCCACCTGTAGCCACTTTATTCTAATCAACCTGTGGCTTGCTATTCTCTCTCTAGCCACCAGATCCACACTCCCCAGCTCCCCTTCTGTTTCACTCACCCCTGTCCTTTAGATTGTAAGCTCATGGGATGTCTGGCTGAGCACTTGTGTAAAGTGCTGTATCAGTAGGACAATTATCCTAAGGGCAGGGCCATCTGTTCCTTATGTGTTCTAGTATGTCTCATGTCTGCACTCCCCCATTGTACAGCGCTGCGGAATATGCTGGCGCTTTATAAATACAGAATAATAATAATAATAATACTAGCTCCTCTTCTCTTCTGGTAGCTCTGTCATTAGCAATTTCTCAAGGTTCTGTTCGGATTTCCTCCTCTTATCAATTTATACCACCTCTTTTGGTGATCAAATTTCTTCATTTGATTTTCAGTATTGCCTCCACACTGATGATTCCCAGGTCTACCTCTCCTCTCCTGACCTCAATGCCACTCGTTAACCACTGTCCTTCTCCTGTTTCGTAGACCATTTGCTTCTTAAAGCTCAACATTTGCTCAACTGAACAACTTGTCTTTCATCCTTCTAAATATAACCCTCTTGCACCTGTCTGTTTTCAGTTGAATGGTGCCAACATTACTTGTACCTCACAGGCTTGCAGTCTTGGTGTCCTCTTTGACAATGAGCTCTCTTTTGTTCCAAACATTCACTCACTAGCCAAATTGTGTCACTTTCAGCTAAAAATATATTGCACGCATATGCCCCTTTCTAACCCTGAGCTCTACTAAAACTCTCAATCTTTTATTATCTCCTACTTTAACTACTGTAACCCTTTTCTCAGTGGTCTTAACTGATCCCCCGATTATCCCTCTACAGTCTACAATGAAGGCCTATGCCCGACTCACCTACCTCACATTCTGTACTACTTACATATAACCACTCTCACCCTCAGGACTTGCCCCCTATTTGTAGAACTGCTTTCCACACCATTTATGACTGTCCTCGTGCCTTGAATCTTTCAAACCATCTTTATAAACCCATTACTTTAGAGAGGCCTGTCTGCTCACTCTGTTGTCCCCTTATTACACCCTTCTTGAATTATCTCCCACACAGTCCTGATGCACCCCATTATTTCTCATACTCTGCACTCTAGTTAACTTCACCTCAGTGTGCCACCCCTCTCCTCTTAAATTGTGAGCTCACTTGAGCAGGGTCCTCTTTTCCTATCGTTCTCAATGTGTCAAACTTTGTTAATGTTATCTACAACACCATTTGATGTCCTGAGTACCAGGGGATACAAACTTCTCTGCCTGTGAAAAATAAAACTTTTATTAATCAAGTAACTTAAAATAAAAACACAATTGAAATCACAACCATAGCGTCAGAAAAATGAAAAATGATACGATCAAAAATTAGTAGTCTCAAAATCACATGGGCTGAGACTACTAATTTATTGGTTAAACTAAAAGGGTTATTCAGAGAGTACCGAAATGTCACCGACATTTTGGTGCTCTGTCATTCCCTGCACTTCGGGGGAATCAAATTCCCTGACCCTGTGGTGAATTCAGCCCTCACTACAGGGTCCCTGAAGTGCAGGGATAAGCAGCCGCAAAGCCGCCGAGTTAAAAAAAAAAACCCTGCAAAACTGCTGAAATTATCGGTTCTGATAATTTCAGCAGGTCCAGCGGCTTTCCGGAACAGATCTGATAATTTCGGTGGCTTATCCGCAGAAATTATCGGATCAGATTCGATAAGCCGCCACAAACCCACCGAACATGTCCAGAGAAAGCCGACGATCTGCTGAACACAGCGCCGACCAGCCGTCAGAAAAAGCCGACAAGCTGACGAACTGTATACGTTGTTTTACCATTGTCTTTTTTTATCATATTTTTTTCATTTTTGTGACGTTATGGTTGTAATTTCAATAGTGTTTTGAGTTTAAGTTATTTGATCAATAAAAGTTACGTTTTATATATCAGAGGCAGAGAAGTTTGTATCTCCTGGTACTCAGGACATCAACTGGTGTTGTAGGTATCAGATATAGGGGTCAATCCCATAGTCTCCTGTGATTAGTATTAATTTACCTCCCCTCGCATATTTTTGTTACTTTTCCGGTGATAGCAGTAGTTGTGCATTTGTTAATGTTATGCTTAATTTTTTTTCCTACCGATTATACAGAGCTGTGGAATATGTTGCCGCTTTAGGCTAGGGTCAGACGAAAGCAATGCGAACGGTCGTAGTAGCAGCAAATGACGGATAATGACGGGCAATGTACGAAGTACGGCCGCACAAAAGTGCAGCCGCGCAACGCAAGCGACAAACAAACACATTTTTTTCGAGAACGTGATACCGCTAGTACTGACGTACAGAGTGCGCTGCGTCCGCTAGCAGCGTGTGTGCGTGATTAGGAGACGTCAGACGCTGCTAATGTCCGGCCAACATAACGTCCAGACGTAAAAAGGGTTTTATTGATGATTCGTACAAAATCACGGACAAAAATGCGCATCATATGACCGCTATCGCGTATTCCGTGAAAAATTACTTCCATTCGCTCGAATGCACTTTTTCACGGACGACGCGAAAAATGCGTTACCTGACCCTAGCCTTATAGTGATTGTAATTCTATCATATTTAGATAAATTATTTACTATCAATCGAACAATCAATTTTTTATGTTTTGACATATTTGTACACATTATTTTGTCAGTTATGTAATTTTTACTGGATCCTTTTGTTGCAGTTGCATATTTTGTTGTTTCAGTCTGACACACATTTAAGTATCTATGTGCATAATTGAGGGGTTATTCAGGGAGAGACGATCTGGCCCCGAAATGTCAACGAACAGGGAATTTCTCCATACGATGACATTTCGGGGCCATTAGGCTATTTAGAGAGCAGGCAGTTCGCCAAATTTTGCTGAATTGCCAGCCAGTATGGTGCCAGTTTCGAAGGCAGTGAAATCCCCCATAGAGAAGCAATGGTTAATCTATTCAGAGAACACCCAACAGCAGTGAAAAGTTGCCGAAATGCCCTGCTGTTCAGTGGTTTCATTCAGCAGGTTTATTCAGGCGAATACCATAGGCTTCAATGTTAAAAATAATCCCGGTTTTATTCAATATCTAATAAACCGTTTATTATTTTATTCTGCAGTAAAAAGTTTATTTACCTATAGATTTTTTTAGGATCTTTTAGGCATTTTTCCCGATTTTCTCTACAATTTTTTTTTTTTTTTTTTAAAAAGCGTTTTTATTTTTTTTCTGTAACAGACCTTTTTATTATTCATAGGATCTTCTATGTAAATTCCAGGTATTTTCGTTCATTCGTTTTTTTTGCAAACAGCGTTTAAATTTTGACACTTTCAAAGTCCATATTGTTTTTTTTTTTTAACCTCGTTCGTCAGCTTGTCGGCTTTTCCGGCGGCTGCTCTGCGCTGTGATCAGCGGCTCGTCGGCTTTTTATGATGTGTTTGGAGTTTTTTCTGCAACGGTTCCGGCGTATGTTCGGTGGACTTGCGGCAGGTTTACTGGTGTGTTACTCAGTATTCACAAACGGTGCCATGCAAGAGCACAAAAATAATAAAATATATAAGAATATCTGCAGCCAAATTACAGTTGCCAAAAATTAGCAAATTACATAATCCTCGAATGCCAGGCAAGTTCTAAGTATTATTTTGTCAGGAAACCACTGAGAAACACACGTTTATTTCACAATATCAAAATATTCTTCTAGATTTATTCAGAATATTGATTTGCACAGTGTTCTACCAGTGTCTTAAACCCAGCTAATGGTACCTTCTTATCTTCAGCTGTGGGGATTATTGTATGCTATTGATTTTATGTCACAGAAAGGTAGTTAAAGCTCTAAGCATTAAATAATGTCCCCGTGACACTTTTCAGTATGACCGGCAGAAGCAAGAGAGCACGACATATTTAATGATGTGTAGAACACAGCCTCCGAGAGGTCAATCATATGTACTTAACCTTTTGACTTTCCATGTTGTCTGCTTGTCTAACTGGTTTATGAAGTATATGTTAACATGATTGGGGATTTAGGCCCCTGATAACTTGATCTCTCAAAAATTCAGAGCAGCTGTATAAAAATGTGGAAGTTCAGAGAAAAGCCATTTAAAGTCCTTAACCTGCGCGCACGAGACATTATAACCTTTCTTTAAATTCATTGTATGTGTTCGCAGAATCCCACTAATGTGTTTCACTTGATTTGCTATGGGATGGAAATGACCAGATGTGCCGAAGATTACTGGGAACAGGAAGATTGGACTGTCTTCAGCTGTGCTGAAAATGAATTGTATAATAATACACACAAGGCTCTTTTAATATGTGATGGTCTGTATTATCTTTCCTGAAAGTTACAGAATGGTAAATATGACTAAAATTACATAAACTTTTTGAAAATGTTTTAACCACATAGTGAGCAGGTGATTTTACCATTGTTTGTCCAAAAGTAACCACTGCTGGTTTGACATTTCTGCGCTGTTTGTGTTTAGCTCTAATTTTCCTCTTACTCATTTATGGAACCCACACATATTATATACAGTTTTTCTCGCCATTAAATGGACTTTCTAAAGATACCATTATTTTTATCATACCGTATAATTTACTATAAAAAATTTATGAAATATGATGAAACAAATTGAAAAAACACTTTTTCGAATCTTAATTCACAAAATCTAAAACTGCCAAAAAATACCCCAGCTAAATAGTTTTGTAATTTTGTCCTGAAGTTAGAAATACACAATTTTTACATGTTTTTGCTTTTTATCCCCTTCACTGCTGAGCCATTTTACCTCTGTGCACTGAGCTCATTTTGACCGTTTTATGCTCATCCTGTCTAAACGTGACTTGAAGTCCTATTTTATTATACCCCAAGAAATAGTTTTTTTCTTAAAACAACCTACTTTTTTATTTATTTATTTATGTTTTTATTTTGACACCAAGCAAGGCTATGGTCATGCCTTTCCAATGATACCAAACATGACCCTCTAGCGGTCATCACACATGTGGGGACAATGTCAGTGGGCAGAGGCTTGACTGACATCCAAGATTGGTGCCAAATCGCGATCCGGCAACTAAGGTGTTAAAGAGAGACTACCTCTCCAGTAATACCTCTCTTTTTTATGTGCCTCCATTCGGGAGGGAGAGGGATCCAAAGGACCCCTTTCGGGTTCTCCTCTGCATTCGCAGGAGGATGCCTGAAAATGACATCATCACACCCGGCGATGATGTCATCGCTACAGCTGGGGCCCATAAAATGGTGGGGCCGGCTTCAAGGAAGCCAGATCGATGTGGGACCCTGGCCAGAGAGATGACTATAGGGAGGGAGGGGGATTAAAGGACTATGACGTACATAGTACGTCCTTGGTCCTTAAGGGGAAC
Organism: Leptobrachium leishanense; assembly: GCA_009667805.1. Lineage (NCBI taxonomy): Eukaryota > Metazoa > Chordata > Amphibia > Anura > Megophryidae > Leptobrachium > Leptobrachium leishanense. Next base: position 72,535,574 of record CM019065.1, read on the forward strand.
TTTTCCCAGGATGTACTATTTATGTCAGTGGTCCTTATGAGGTTAAACTTGTAGAATTGTACTCTTTAGAAAATATACTTATTTTTCTAACATTAAAATGTTAGAAATCATGGGGCCCTTCCTTCACCTCAGGTTGGGGCCTCCTTTGCCCTACTTGGCCATTTCAGTCAACTAACTAAAAATAAAAAAATGTGCTCCTCTTCTGCTCATCTGATTTTAAAGGGGGGGGCTAACCCCTTAGTAGTCCAACCAGAGGTAAAAAGTGTTTCCTGGTGGGAGAGCACTCACTCGTCACCTTGTGCAGAGTGAGCACACTCCTAGTGATGAGTCAGAGTGTTGTTATCGACCCTAGAAGCCTTGGCCCACCGAGAAATTTCTTGGTATCTTGGTGGTCCAGTCCTGGGTGGCACGGCATGTAGGGATCTTTACATCTGTGACACTTAGACAAGTTGCACGGGTTTGGCAAGGACCAGGGCCCCTGGTGGCACTGGGTTCCTAAACTTATTGTGAGCCATCACCCTCTTGATGGCAGCCCTGCCTGTCAAAGAACCTGGTTTTGTAAATGAACCACCATGTCAGTTGCTGACGCCAATCTATAGCTGGCTTATTGTACACAGGACTATTATTGCCCATCCTCTACGGGAAGTGAAAGGTGATGATCTCTAACGTGTTATCTTATTTCTGTTTCCAATAATGACAATAGAAAATACCAGAGAATGATTTGTGTAAACAACACACTTAACCTTATGACCTGAGTAGAACAATCACATGTCACCTTTGTGGATTTAAGATACCATGGAAACACCTGACTAACAAACTATACAGATATTCAAATGACAAACTTAAAACAATCATATGATATATACAAAAAAAATTAAATAAACTCTGAAATCAGCTGAAAAAGATTGATATGATGGTCATCTTTATTGCACCCCATCTAAAATATCTCGCAGCATTTTTTAAGAAATTAGATTCATTATTGATTGTCACATAAGGCAGGTAAGAGATGTACAGGGCAAGCAACAAAGACTCACAGCATACAACTCAATACAAGAGGGGCTCTATTACATTATTCACGCAAAAACACACAGAGAACGCTTGAATTTTTGCGGGAAGCGTTAAACGTTATTGCGCGTAAAACAACGCTGGTATTACAATCCTTGCGCATTTTTTCATCTGTCAAAAAATAACGCACTTAAAACGGACGCGCAAAAACGTGTGCACAGCAACACGCAGAAATCAGTGTGCAGACTGTTTTTTCACGCGATTCAGACAATCAGAATTAAGAACCACGATTGTCTCATGTTAAGTTTTTGCACCTGTCAAAGTCAATCTGCGCATATATGCTGCATCAATAAAAAATGCAAACACAACTTCTCAAATTTATTGTTTGGGTATGTGTAGAATGTGTAACTATACTTTGCTGCGTATTTTTTTGGGCTGGTGTATTCGGTTTCGGCCAGGTTGATAGAATTTGCCATTAACACCAGCTTTTAGGAGTTGCTAAAATTATGCGTGCAAAGGCTGTGCGTTACAAACTGCGCATAGATTGTAATACCATCCACCTACAAGCGCACAAACGCATTTGCGCTCCCAATGTTAAGTATAAGACGCGCAAAGTACAGTAAGCTCATGCAGCGTTCACGCAGGTTCATCCGCGGTAGACGTATACGCGCGTTTGTTGCGCTGAGATTGTAATACGACGTTCTGCGCAAAGGGTTTTGCCCCTCGCGTTAATACGTTTTTGCGTGGGCACAAACGTATGCGCGAAGAATGTAATAGAGCCCGAGATGTTTTAAATGGCAGACTTAAACTAGATAGATACTTAGATAATATACAATATAAAATAGATATATACTGTACATAGATAAACACATAGGTTGATAGGTTGAAGATATACAAAAGAAAGAAATATAGGTAGATACATATAAACATATATAAGCGATATAGGTAGATACATATAAACATTGAGAAAATACAATACAATCAAGAGACATATATATTCTGAGAAACAGATAATACACAATATATTATATAGAAAGACAATGTACAATAATACAATATGTGATAACACTTGAGCACTAAGAATGGGTCAATTCTGACTTGAGAAATTTCTTTAAAAGAACAAGAGAAATGGATTTGTGTCATTATAGTAAGCATCAAGAACTTTTAAAAGAACCTCATTCCTGTAATTCTATTAAAAAAGATAAAATATCAACATAAATGCAATATATATTCTTAATGATTTCAGTTTATGAATAGGATGATTTTTTTGAATCTTTTTATTTATTTATTTTATTATTTAATTAAAAAAAATTCATTTAAATTTACTATTTATTTTATTAAAATGTTACTATAGTTACTGTGAATTAAACTCAAACCATGAAACCTTTACATGATTTAACGGCAGGAAAATGTTATCTAACCTTTGAAAAAATTCCATGAGTACAACTCGCATGTAAAGCAGGCACACCATGGAAATTTTAATTTTAGCATTCCATAATGCCGAATATGCTTTGTGTGTTTTATTGCAGATTACACATTTGTATAAGAATAAAAATCCACAAACAAAAATATAGAGGAAACCAGCATTAGTGATTACTCTGGCTGTTCCAAAAGAGAATGGAAATATTTCAGTTTTTATATGATCTATACTTTAAAATTCAAACACTTGGCTTGTCGTCCAGGCATTCAAATGATTGAATCATAGAAATTCCATTCAGCTGTTAATATATGTTGCTACACGTCTAAATTAAATATATTAAAGGCCTAAAGAAGCCTGTGAACATGTACACTGTTACATAAGTAGAAGAAAACCCATATTCTTAAAATCTAGATTGCCTCAAAAATGTCCATGTATTGATTTATATATATATAAAAAAATATTGCCGTGATTTTTGTATGATTTTATTTCATTTTCGATTGGTCAACTCAACAAGATAAATAAATCCAAACACACTAAAACATTTAATTAACGCTGAGATACACCGTGCAAGAATTTGTCTTTTTATGTTGTGAGTAGGACAGGCAATGATATGATGAAAGATATGGAAATACATCCCTTCTGGGCGACTGAAAAGATACTAGAGACAGATGAAAGGGTTAGCCGTTCACTACAGCGATTACTAACAAGAGAAGCTGCACTGCTGTGGGGTTCTCACAACAATCTCATTAGGAAACATGCATTGTTTTAATGCGTTATGTGATACACGTGGGCAAGAAAAATTGTGCCGTTCGATGCAAGACCATTCCAGAAAACGCAAAGAACAACATATTCTTCTCAACAAGTAGATGCCATGATTGCAGTACCTCTAATATACAATGGAGTATTTCCCTAAACAGTGGAATGATGTACGTCCGAAGCAGCTTTTCTCATGTTCGTTATGGCCCCAATGGACGTCGTCCAAGTTGTAGGGAGACTCTCCAATATCACAATAGATCATATATGGCAAACTGTAACGGTCGAGGGTGGTCTGTGCCCAGTAGGCAGGGACACACAGGTAAACAGACAGGAGGGACCAGGATTCTTGGGAGACACGTGGAAATGTACCGTGGGGTGGTAGACAGCACACAAGGAGGACTCCAGGCGAGGTACAAATGGGTACTCCTAGGAGAGGCACTGGTAAATGGATGGTCTGTAGGTCAAGGGCTGTTAGAGGGTGGCAATCGCTGAGCAAAGCAGGGGGTCTGGTACACAGGAGTTCAAGAGTAAATCAGGGAGCTTCAGGAAGGGCAGTCAGGTTAGAAACAAAGCTAGAACATTAACCCCTTAAGGACCAAGGGTCTTTAAAGTCAATGCAGTTATGACGTAAACGTTACATCTTTGGTCCTTAAGGCTGAAGCCCTGAGTGAAGGGGGCAGTTGACCCTTATTCAGGGCAGGGGTGTGGTGTGTGTTGCTGTGCTTAACTGTTTCATGTTCAGCTGAGTATGGGAAGCACTTTACATGTGCTGCCTGAACATGGATGGTGAGCATGGAGCAGTTAGCAGCGGGGACATGACACAAACGTTCATAATTATCGCAAAAGACAAAAGCTGGCTGAGATGCTCGGAAGCTAAGGCTAGGGTCAGATGAACGCATTTTTTTCTGGACTGTGCGTCCGTGCACAACGGACGTACTTTCTGACTGACGACAAGGTAGTGGCCACACTGTCTGTTTTTTTGACTGACGTTTTTTTTGACTGATGTAGATGGGAAATAAAATTAATATGAAAAACCATTTTGTCCGTTAAAAATGCTGTACGTCAAAATGCTGGATGTATAAATGCAGTCCGTCTGACTATGTTCCATCACTTACACACAAAGCTATGCGGACGTTGCGGATGTGGTGCACTACGCACATCCGTTCCATCGGTTTTACGCTCTTGCCTAACTTGCGTCCGTTTGCCGCGTCCGTTGTGAGTCCGCACTTCTGTGCGGACGTACTTCGTGTGTGGGTCTCTATTGATCATAATTTTATGCTACCACGGACGTTAAAATGTGCGGCAACACGGACGTGAACACTGCACTTGTCTGACCCGAGCCTTAACTATGGCCCAATATACGATACCTTCACTTGTCTACCAGAAAGATTGAGTAAACTATTTTGTTTTTTAAAGAATTTTGCAAAAGTGCACCATCAACACACTGCTGAATGCCTCTGATCAGTTGCCGAATGCCACCGAAAAAAGTTGACCCACCGCCGAACAGGGGTAATAAAAAAAAAACCGCAACTCTTAAAAGGCGTTTTAAAAAAAATAAAAAAATAAAAGCATGAAAATGCATGGATATAATATATAATGTACTATGAATAACAATGATAAGGTCTGTTTCAGAAAAAATTTCATTTAATTTTTTTTGCATTGAAACCTATGGGATTCTAGAGAACAGTAGGTCCCTATAGGAGTCTCCTGTTTAAACCTGTCGAACGAAACCACTGAAAATCTGGGCATTTCACCTACATTTTGCTGCTGTTTGGCGTTCTCTGAATCAGTGGTTCTCAACCTGTGGACCCTCAGGACCCACAATTGTCCTTGATCCTTAGTCGCGACCCAAAAATAATTGAATTTCTGAAACATCATAATTTATTCCACAAAACCACGTGTGCAATATTCTACAATGTATATGCACTTTTTAAACAATTTTGTAAACAAACAGGGATTCTTTCCAAAATGGATAGTGCAGTAATCACAGAATTAGTGAAAACGAAAGCCAAAACCCAATGTGATAAACCGTAATTGAAACATATGAAATTAATTAGAACTTATGGGAAAACTGGGGATGCTTGTTGCTCTTAATAAATGTCTCAAAGTCTGGGGTGATGGTAGACAAAGCAACTCTTAGGTCATGTTCAATGTCTAGTCTGTTCCTATCATGCTGAGGCAGCCCAGCAGTGCACCTCTCTCCACACTCTCTCCTCTTCCATGCTCCTTTTCCCTCACCCCTCTTTCTGGGGGCACTTGCACCGTGACCCAGCCTGCCCCCGGTCGTGACCCACTACTTGAGAAACACTGCTCTGAATAGATTAACCATTACTTCTCTATGGGGAATTTCACTGCTGCTGAATTGCACCAAATATTTGGCGAATTGCCAGCATTTTGAATAGCCAAATTGCCACGAAATTGCACTGTCTGGTGAAATTCACCATTCGGTGCAATTCGGTGGCAAATTGGGCTCTCTTTGAATAACCCTTTAGGTGACTCAAGTTGAACTGAGCGTAAAACATTCAAACATGCACACCCATATTCAGAGCTTAGCGAATAGACATTTATTGTAATTATATTAAGGATACAGATACTTGAAACTGATGAGGACGCCTTAAAAAGAGCCTTGACTTTACAGATATCCAAGCTCACCAACATGAACCTTTCGCTGCTTCTCTCCACCTCCTTTATTTGACTAGACGCTTTATGCAATTAAAAATAAATAAATGTTTCAAACCCACTCTATCTTGTTAGCGAGATTTTTGGAAAACAAAATTTAATTTACTCACATTCGCTGTGGTTCGGAAGATTACAATTACTTGCATTCTTGCGGCCTTTGATTAGCTATGGATTAATAAAATTTTTATACATTCCTTGTCAGCCTCATTTTGAACTCTGTTTTTGCATACTGTTACTATTAAATAAATGAATTAGTGTCCAGAAATGTGTCATGCATATTACCTAGCAGCAGGAAGCCTAATACAGTGGTCAGCTCCCCGAGAGCGTTATAAATCCGAACACGCATACTAACCTGCTCATGTGGACCTATTAAAAGCATGGTGATTTAGTGTGAAGCTCTATTTGTGCTTAACAATGGAATTTCAGTTAATTCAAAACAATGTAAATCATCTCCAATTACAGTATTTGAATATTCACAGCCGCTATAGAGGATTATTTGCTGTTGCCGAGGAAAAATGATGTAAAGGTTGATCAGGGTTTATTTTCCAACATAGAATGCTCAAACAGATTGTTTTACGGACACATGTGATTTATTTTCCCATGGGAAAACATTCAGTGCCGCAGATTATTATAATCCTTTATTATTCAAGATGCAACTTTGTATCCAGCACCATTCACTGAGATGTTTGGTGTGATATTAATTGTAAGTTCAGGAAGACTGAACTGGGGTAAATATAAGTAATATCACTCACTCATATGAAGCAAAACACGGGTCAACATCAATTTAAAATACCTGTTTCCACGATTCTAGAAATTGTTGAGCAAGGCTACGTGCTGCATTTTTCTCAAGACATGCCATAACACTCATAGACCATGATTCAATTTCTAAAACACACAAAAGTGCATTAAAGAAAGAATGGGATATTAATCCCTTCAATACCAAGGGATTTTCCCAAAAAACACTGTCAGGAATCAGTGGGTTTTTGAAAATTCGTTTTAATCCCTAAACAGTAAGAAATGTTTGGAAATATTCCCATTGTATTCCTTACTGTATAAACCCATTCGTCAGGTAGATGTTGCCATCAGTTTACGAAACTGAATTACTGTGGTACTGATCTCCATGTTGGTCTTTGAAAGTATTAGAACCTCAGGCATCATGCCCACGGTGCGAGAACTTTAGATGCAAATGCATCAAATTTTGTTCCTTTGTATTTCTCCTGTGGGTCACCATATTGACCAGTGTTTCCCAAACCCGTCCTCGGGACCCTCATCCAGGCCAGATTTGGCATGTCAGCGGGTGTTGAGGACAGGTCTGGGAAACACTGATATAGACTATACTAGATATCAGGGCAGTAGGAGGTATCTTGTAGATTGAGTCAATATAGTTTATCTTTTTAGTGAAGGGGTTAAACTAACAAAATTACAGATGTAGGAATCAGAGGTAAGAGGTTAGAGGGCACTGTTCAGATGAGCCTACAAAGTAGACTCAGTCCTATTTCACACAAAGTCAAAAAAGAAAAGTATAAGACAGCATTCAATCTAGACATGGCTACACAGCACGGTGCATTTTGTAACTGAGTTGGAACTTCCAGAGTACAATTGGAAAGATTAAAAGAAGTACCTCTACTCATGGGACTAATACAGGTGTCTTTAGGCTTGATTTGATTTGGCTCAGTCGCCACAATCTGCTGCTTTTTCAAACGATAATTCAGCCATTTTTCAGTTCAGGAGATTTCATTAAGCTTTTTCCGGCATTTCAATTCTCGTTAGCTCAATTATAGGCACTCATTGCTATAATTTATAATAAAAATGTTGGCTTTAGCGATTCAATTAAAATTTATCGGTATGCTGGTTTTGAAAAAATGTCCTGAAAGGAGTTGATAAATGTATTCCCAGGCCGGAAAACAGAGAAAACCAGATTGAAACCTTCATTTAACCCTTTTTCGCCGTGGGGTGTACTATGCAGTCCCCAAGGTGTCACGGACGTCCGGGGCAGATGCCATGGAGCGCCCTTGGTACTTAGTGTGGTTAAGCACTTTAGGCTGTATGTGCTTTGCATGATGCAGAACCCTGCACACAGTATAACAACAGAAGTTAGAACCAGAGATGACAGGACAGGATACAGAGACACAAGGAGGCGCTGCACTGGGTAAGGTCTTTGAATAGTCTTCTATCTCTATACAGATTACAGGGTTGGGGGTAAACACTAGAACAGCAACAAGGGTTTGCAAGAAATACCACAAAGCGATATCCAGTAGGAATACAGGCCATAAGCTAGAAAAGAGGTCCTTATAATTGGCCTCTATATATTCTAATATGCTGCTGGACAACAATACATAATATCAGAATATGAAATACAGAAATAGATAAGAATAACAAGAATTGTCAGGGAATAGCCAGGTCTAGAAGCAAGAGTAGATAGTCATATAAGCCAAGGTCAGCAACAAGAGTGGTTCTCAGACAAGCCGGGTCAGTAACAGGATATCAGAATATGCGGAACAGGGAACAGACAGAGAATAACCAGAAAACACGCCAATAGTCAAACACCAGAATAACAGAACCAATATCACAGATGCAGCACTCAGTAAGAAAGACCTATCCTGAAGCAAGGATCTGATCCACTGCTGGCCATATACATAGGGCAGGGCTGGTCATGTGACCACAGACTATCAGCCACAGGGGAGATGGTCTGCAGAGGCTAGCCCAAATAACCCAAAAGAACTGCTGAGCCTCGCTCTCACCAGCAGGGGGCCTGGCTGCAATGTGGAAATGAAACACAAGGTGGATGGGCCTTGAAGCTCTGGGGCGGCATAGCAGGCCCCTTTAGCTTCAAAGGGCCAAGGGCCTCTGTGCTCCCATCCACCAATTGGCGCACAGCACACACCATTAGCTGCCGTGGGATGACCTGAACTCCTTGCTCGACCCACTGCAATCTGGCTTTCGCTCCCAACACTCAACAGAAACCGCTCTCACAAAGCTGCCTTTAATACACTCGACCATCCCCGCCTTATAGAGACCCTCTTCTCTCTTGGTCTCTGTGATACCACCCTCTCCTGGCTAAAATCATACTTCTCTAATAGATCCTTTTCGGTATCCCTTGCTGGCAATTCCTCCTCTTCAATGCCTCTGTCAGTCGACGTACCTCAAAGCTCAGTCCTAGTTCCTGTGCTCTCCTCAATCTATACCTCATCTATCTATTGTCACGGTTCCCGGATCCCACCACGCAGTACTTAACCCCCAACACTCCACAAAACCCAGAAGCTACCAACAGTGTAGCTGTGAATGATCCCTATCTGTCTGGTCCTTAGAATTGGCCAGGTAAACTAGCTAGACAGAAAAGGGTTAACAATACGGAGAGGAGTCAGCCGAGCCAGAATCAGGAATACAGAGTTCAGAATGGTCAAATGGAATAGCCGGGTCGGTATCAGAGCAGTAGCGTAGTACAAGCAAATAGTCTAGGGCAACAGAAGGCAGAATGGTCAGAACACAAGCAGAGGTCAGTAACAGGTTAAATCAATATAGCAGTCAGGTACAAGGAGCTCAGGATGGATAACCACGATCTGGCAACTTCTGAAACTATACTGAGGGTTTTTTTAAAGACCTTCACCAGACCACGCCCCCCACTCAAGCCACACCTCATGCAATCACCTCCCTGCCTGTCTCCATTTAAACCGGGCAGTGGTCAGCGAGCAGCATCAGACTTGCTGTCCTCAAGCACACAGGTAGGACTGGAAGCCCCCAACGTTACAGTACCCCCCTCTCCACGAGCAGACGCCGGATGCTCAAAAGAGGACAACAAGAAAAATGACAAGAAAAAAGTCAATGGGTCTTGTAGATACGTAGAGCCCTCTCATACACCTCTCGGTCCTCAAGGCATATAATAGCACCGTTAGAGGCTCGGAAACATCCAGCAGGGACAGGACTCGACTCTCGGGCTTGCGGGCCTGAGGTACAGACCTCTTGGGAGCCAAAGCTGGGTCCAGGTTGGAAGGCACTGGCACCAGTCCTTTTGCATCTCCTACCCCTGGTACAGGACGCGGAATGGACAGCAACAGTGTCCTCTCTGCACTGCGGCAACACGAACACGGCACACAGTGGTACGGATCTGTGGGTCAGGGACCTTGGCACGGCTCTGCGGCGACTGGACTGGAACCACTGGGCTCGAAGAACGGGACAGCTGGCTCGAAGACGCCGGGACAGCTGGGCTCGGTGGGGCAGCGCCCTTGGTGTGGACCGGTTGGGTAGCACCCTTGGCAAGGACAGGAGGGGCAGCGTCTTTAGCACGACTCTGTGGTGACTTGGACATGGCAGCAACAGCACGGCTCTGCGGCGATTGGACATGGCAGCAACAGCACGCTCTGCGGCGACTCGGACATGGCGGCAGCAGCCAGCTCGGGTGAGCGTGGCTTGGCAACAGCCAGCTCGGTGAGCGTGACTTGGCAACAGCCAGCTCGGGTGAGCGTGGCTTGGCAACAGCCAGCTCGGATGAGCGTGGCTTGGCAACAGCCGGCTCGGGTGAGCGTGGCTTGGCAACAGCTGGCTCGGGTGAGCGTGGCTTGGCAACAGCCGGCTCGGGTGAGCGTGACTTGGCAACAGCCGGCTCGGGTGAGCGTGGCTTGGCAACAGCCGGCTTGGGTGAGCGTGCTTGGCAACAGCCGGCTCGGGTGAGCGTGGCTTGGCAACAGCCGGCTCGGGTGAGCGTGGCTTGGCAGCTGCCGGCTCGGGTGAGCGTGGCTTGGCAGCTGCCGGCTCGGGTGAGCGTGGCTTGGCAGCTGCCGGCTCGGGTGAGCGTGGCTTGGCAGCTGCCGGCTCGGGTGAGCGTGGCTTGGCAGCTACCGGCTCGGGTGAGCGTGGCTTGGCAGCTACCGGCTCGGGTGAGCGTGGCTTGGCAGTTACCGGCTCGGCAAAATCTTGATCTCACAGTGCTTTGCAACCACCTTGGCTTGGCACTGTGGAGTGGTGACCTTGGCTTGGCACTGTCTCTTGAACTGCTGTGCAGTGGACTGGCTCTCAAACTGGTTAACGGCGGACCAGATCTCGCACTGTGAGGCAGTGGACTTGATTTGTTCGTGCTGCAGGACAGCACTCTTGACTGGAACTGCTAGCTTAGGCACAGTAGACATGGACAGGACTTGAAGCTGACAAACAGCAGACTCAGATTCTTTGTGCTGCTGAGCAGCCACCTTAGATTGTTCATGCTGCAGGGCAGCACTCTTGACTTCCCACTGCTGGGCATTACACCTGGTCTCTCCCTGTTGGGCAGTGGATTTTGGACGTCCTGCGACGTGCAGGGCAGTGGACTCTGGGGCCTGGTAAGGCTGGAACATGGAGGGTAACTTCTGGGGGCGCAATTGACAGTCCATTCTTTTATGCAGGAAAGAACCGCAATAAAAGCATAAGCCCTGAGTCTTCCTCCATACCTTTCCTCCAGGGTCAGGGGTCCTCTGGAACCTTTAACTGGAACTGGAACAGGCTCCTTTGGGAAGACGTCCCTAGGAGGTTGCAGCAACCTTGCATACAGGATATCCAGGTGCTGAGTAATGAGCTTGTTAGCCCCTCTCAGGATCTCCAGCACCTCTAGAATTACTGCTTGCTCACTATGTACTGGCTGCCTCATTATGCGTACCTGGGATGTCTGAACGACAGGGGGCACAGGTATAGCAGGCGGGGGTGCAACCCCAACTGGTTCCAGGTGTGCAATACGATTCAGGATAGTTTGTAAGGCAATGGCAAACTGATCCATCCTATGATCCTGCTCATCCTGTCTGGATACAAAGGTAGCCAAGTGCTGTGTTAAATCTGCGGGATCATATTGGCCAGATCGTAATGTCACGGTTCCCGGATCCCACCACGCAGTACTTAACCCCCAACACTCCACAAAACCCAGAAGCTACAAACAGTGTAGCTGTGAATGATCCCTATCTGTCTGGTCCTTAGAATTGGCCAGGTAAACTAGCTAGACAGAAAAGGGTTAACAATACGGAGAGGAGTCAGCCGAGCCAGATTCAGGAATACAGAGTTCAGAATGGTCAAATGGAATAGCCGGGTCGGTATCAGAGCAGTAGCGTAGTACAAGCAAATAGTCTAGGGCAACAGAAGGCAGAATGGTCAGAACACAAGCAGAGGTCAGTAACAGGTTAAATCAATATAGCAGTCAGGTACAAGGAGCTCAGGATGGATAACCACGATCTGGCAACTTCTGAAACTATACTGAGGGTTTTTAAAGACCTTCACCAGACCACGCCCCCCACTCAAGCCACACCTCATGCAATCACCTCCCTGCCTGTCTCCATTTAAACCGGGCAGTGGTCAGCGAGCAGCATCAGACTTGCTGTCCTCAAGCACACAGGTAGGACTGGAAGCCCCCAACGTTACATCTATAAACTAATCACCAACTATGGCTTCAAGTATCACTTATCAACTGATGACACTCAGTTAGGAGGAAACACTAACGAGACATTTACATATGAGTTTACAGAGGAGGAGGTTCTACATCAGCTGTCTAAAGTAAAGACAAACAAGTCAATGGGGCCTGATGGGATCCACCCTAAATTATTAAAATAGCTCAGTGGTGTAATAGCAAATCCGTTAACAGATTTATTTAACCAATCCTTGTTAACGGGAGTCGTCCCAGAAGACTGGAAATTAGCAAATGTTGTGCCCATTTACAAGAAGGGTAGTAGGGAGGAATCGGGGAACTATAGGCCAGTTAGTCTTACGTCAGTAGTGGGGAAATTAATGGAAACCATGTTAAAGGAAAGGATTGTTGAACATCTAAAAACACATAGATTACAGGATCAGAAACAACATGGGTTTACCTCAGGGAGATCATGCCAAACTAATCTTATTGATTTTTTTGATTGGGTAACAAAAATAATAGACACAGGTGGTGCAGTAGACATTGCTTATTTAGATTTCAGTAAGGCTTTTGATACTGTTCCGCATAGAAGGCTTATCAATAAATTGCAACCTTTGAGCTTGAATTCCAATATTGTTGAATGGATTAGGCAGTGGCTGAGTGACAGGCAACAGAGGGTTGTGGTAAATGGAGTTTATTCAGAGCAAGGTCTTGTTACCAGTGGGGTACCTCAGGGGTCAGTACTTGGACCCATTCTCTTTAATATTTTTATTAGTGATATTGCAGAAGGTATTAATGGAAAAGTATGTCTTTTTGCTGATGACACAAAGATTTGCAACAGGGTTGACGTTCCTGGAGGGATCAGCCAAATGACAAATGATTTAGGTAAACTAAAAAAATGGTCGGAGCTGTGGCAATTGAGTTTTAATGTGGATAAGTGCAAGATAATGCACACGGGACGTAAAAACCCAAGGGCTGAATATAGAATATTTGATACAGTCCTAACCTCAACATCTGAGGAAAGGGATTTAGGGGTTATTATTTCAGAGGATCTAAGGGTAAGTAGTCAATGTAATAGAGCAGCAGGAAATGCTAGCAGAATGCTTGGTTGTGTAGGGAGAGGTATTAGCAGTAGGAAAAGGGAAGTGCTCATGCCACTGTACAGAGCACTGGTGAGACCTCACTTGGAGTACTGTGTGCAGTACTGGAGACCGTATCTCCAGAAGGATATAGACATCTTAGAGAGAGTTCAGAGAAGGGCTACTAAAATGGTGTACGGCTTGAAGGAGAAAAGTTACCAGGAAAGGCTTAATGATCTTAACACGTATAGCTTGGAAAAAAGACGAGACAGAGGAGATATGATAGATACATTTAGATACGTAAAGGGAATCCACAAGGTAGAGGAAGAGAGTATATTTAAACGGAAACAAAGTAGCAAAACAAGAGGACATAGTCTTAGATTAGAGGGGCAAAGGCTTAAAAGTAACATCAGGAAGCATTATTTTACTGAGAGGGTGGTGGATACATGGAACAGTCTTCCAGTTGAAGTGGTAGAGGCCAAAACAGTAATTGAATTTAAGCAGGCATGGGATAGGCATAAGGCTATCCTAAACAAAAGATAAATCCAGGTAAAGTATCCATGTAATTGGGCAGACTAGATGAGCCGAAAGGTTCTTATCTGCCAACATTTTTCTATGTTTCTATGTCTACCTCTCCACTCCCGATCTCTCTCCCTCTGTTCTCTCTCAGGTCAGTGGCTGTCTGTCTGGGATCTCTGCCTGGATGGCCTCTCATTACCTGAAGATCAATATGCCCAAGACCGAGCTCCTTCTAATTCCCCCCTCTAACTCTACTCCAATTTCTGACTTCACTATAATTGTTAACAGTACCGCTATCCTTCTTTCTGCACAAGTCCCCTACCTCGGAGTCACTCTTGACTCCAGTCTCTCCTTCAGCCCCTGCATCCAATCACTGTCCTCATCTTGCCGCAATCACTTCTGCAATATTGCCAAAATTCGTCCATTTCTGACTGCCAACACCACCAAGCAACTTATCCACTCATCACAACATTCCTGTGTAAAGTGGTGTCACAGTCATCACTACATGATTAAGCTGTATGTCACAATTATCACCTAATTGATGCATATTGTGTATTAAGACAAGAAAGGTATATGATCGTGCTCTGGTTGTGTACATTGCTTTCTCAGTATTTTTCTTTTGTGCAAGCTTTGGGGATTCTTTTGCACATCACATCCATTAGAGCTACATTATATTACCATATAAGAGATTAATTTGGAGTGTTTCTATTGCTTGGTATTGAGGTTGCTAGAGAAGCATTCCCAACCTATCCACTCGCTTGTTATCTCCCGCGTGGACTACTGCAACAACCTCCTGACTGGCCTACCTTTCTCCCACCTCTCCCCCCTGCAGTCCATACTAAACGTATCAGCCCAGCTTATACATCTCACCCGTCACTCTGTCTCTGCCGCTCCTCTCTGCGAATCCCTACACTGGCTTCCCATCCACAGCAGAATCAACTTCAAACTACTCACCATGACCTACAAAACCCGCACTAACGCCGCTCCTCACTAATCACCAAATACACCCCAGCCCGTCTTCTTAAAATTGGATTTTCAAATAGGCATGTTATTTTGCAAAAATCAATATGATGCAGGCCAAAACTATGCTTTTTTTAGGTATTTTACCTGCCAGATTTTGATATTTGATATTTCTAAAAGAAGAATTCATACTGGCCAAAATAATGAAATTGAACTCTTTATTTGATGCTCACAAACAAAAAAAGTGATGTTTTAGCCTGTGGTTTATTCAAGCTTGAGGAAAGCCGATAAGCTGAAACGTCACTGATGTCTCTTTTCTGTGTGAGCACCAAATAAAGACACCTGTAGAGATCCCATGAGCACATTTTCTATTTCATGTTCACAAACAAAAAGAATATCACCTATATATTAAATAGCACCTGATTTTATTACACCGTGTGATATGCTATTTAAAGAGCCAGTAACATTTCTTGGCACGGTTCACTGTTGAAAAATTTCAATGAACAAGAAATAGTAGAAACAGCATCAACTGTGCTACTGCTTAAACTTCCTTATATGTTATAATTATACTATATATGCCATTATCACATAATACATTACTTTATTAGGGATGTGCGTTTCGGGTTTCGTAATTTCGGAATTTTCACGAAATTTCCCGATTCGTGCATTCGGATTTGGCTGATTTTTTGAAAATTTTCGGATCCGAAAACGACAGATCCGAACAAATTTCAGAGCCGAAACGCAAACTTTTTGGAATTTTCAAATGGACTAGAAATGTGTAAAATCGAAATTCATTTTCGTTCCATTCGTGATTTCGGCTCCATTCCTGATTTCGGTTCCATTTCAGTAATTTCGGACATCGTATTTTTCGGTTATATCGCTGATTCTGTAATTTTGTATCATTCCCATCTCAATGTATCCTTCCTGGAAAACCAGATAAATCTCAAAGTATCCTTCCCGGGAAACCAGATAAATCTCAATGTATCCTTCTTGTAAAACATGAGAAATCTCAATGTATCCTTCTTGTAAAACATGAGAAATCTCACTGTATCCTTCTTGTAAAACCAGAGAAATCTCAATGTATCCTACTTGTAAAACCAGAGAAATCTCAATGTATCCTTCTTGTAAAACCAGAGAAATCTCAATCTATCCTTCCTGGGAAACCAGAGAAATCTCAATGTATCCTTCTTGTAAAACATGAGAAATCTCAATGTATCCTTCTTGTACAACATGAGAAATCTCACTGTATCCTTCTTGTAAAACCAGAGAAATCTCAATGTATCCTTCCCGGGAAACCAGAGAAATCTCAATGTATCCTTCTTGTAAAACCAGAGAAATCTCAATGTATCCTTCTTGTAAAACATGAGAAATCTCAATGTATCCTTCTTGTAAAACCAGAGAATTCTCAATGTATCTTTCCTGGAAAACCAGAGAAATCTCAATGTTTCCTCCTTGTAAAACATGATAAATCTCAATGTATCCTTCTTGTAAAACATGAGAAATCTCAATGTATCCTTCTTGTAAAACATGAGAAATCTCAATGGCAGAATTATCGTATCAGCAGAATTATCGTATTGACAGAAATATCGGATCTGAAAAACCATTAGTTTACGTCAAAACGAATAGACACTTTGAAATGAGGAGAGCAGACGTTCCGAAAAACACTAAAATTTCCGAAATCACGAAAAAAAGTCGATACGAAAAACGAATCGAACCGAACCGAAACGGAAATTGGCCGAAACGAGCAGAAACAAAATATACAAAATCCGAACGAACCGAATCGAACCGATAAAAAAATCGGTGCACAAGTCTATCCTTTATGACAGATTCCCAATGATTCAACAAACATCAATATTAAATGACAAACATATCTATGTTAGTATCAGAATTTTAAAATTTCAGTTATATGTCAAAATGTCAACATCCACCTTAAACGTCTCCCCTTGGTAGTTTTCTCTCTGGCCCTCATCTGCCAGAAATTGGGGATGTCACAGATGACACCACTAATGACATTATTGATTGAAGAACTAACTTCATTAAATCAAGAGTAACTCCATTTTACAAAGGTAAGCTGATCGCATACATTTTTACTAAAGAGTAATATTGTGCATGAAGAATGTGAACAGAATCTGCCCACACAAGGGCCTTATCTACATATTTTTCTCAAGTATGATTTGTTTCCTAAAACTTTGTCACACCTTACTGCGTCAAAATGTAACCATTCATGGTAATGGTAATGGTATATTGTTAGTAATATATACCACTGTGAAGCCACTAGCTTATCTTCCTATGGGTTCCACTTGACCTGCCAGCATACAAAGTATATAAGGAGTAGCATGGAGTTCTAACATATTAAAGAATTCAGTTTTATCCATAGATCAGTTCTTTGTTCATACAGAATAGCACGTATCCTTATTCCTATCTCATGCTGTCCCTTGGGATATACATTGATGAGACATGTTTTAGAACAAAATCAACACTAAGGCTGGGGCCACATTGGAGTGTTAAGTATGTCTGTTTTGACCCTAACTCCAAGCTTCTGTCATAGTGTTTCCATCGATCATTTGGAAGGACCACACATGGTATAACGTAAACGTGCATACTTTTAACACACGTTACAAGAAACGTGGATTTTTCCTCCTCGAACAGCTTTAAAGAATGCTAGACAGGTCTACAAAGATCAAGCCTCCGTAGAAGGTTGGTGCTTTGTAGAGCTGTGTGCACAAATGTCTGCACAGAGAGACAGCCACTCAGGCATCTGAGTGGAAAGAAGTCTGTTCTCATGGACATTCTTACCACGCCCGTGTGGCTCTAGCCTTGGACCCACTCTACAGACATCAGTGCATTTTGAAGCAAAAGATAATTGAGTTGTTGTATCTCTTGTACTATAAACCACCACGCTTAGCAATAGTGGTCATTTTCCAAACTTAGAAAATCTGACGAATTTGAGAAACACGTTTTGTCCTTTTCACATTCTAACCACTTAATAGCGATCTTACAATTTTTTGAAAAATGATCTGTAGCAGCACATCACCTATAGCAAATTCCTTATCTCTGAAGAAGCTCCATACAATCTTGCAAATGTTTTTCTTCAAAACCGCAACGCTTCTTGAGAGCTTGAATTTTCTTTTGGAATTGGTCATTGTAGAGTTAAATTCCTTCCGTTTTTACCTTGTGGTCCCTGGATGCAAGGTGTAACAACTGTCTATATGACCCCAATATCCACCTACTTATGTCGTGATCCTGGGTTTGTCCATTTACCTTGAAGAGCATAAGATAATGTTATAAAAATTTGATTTACACAGTGTACAATACCACACTTAGAGTTCCAATATAATATCACTTAACTCTTGTAAATTGCAATTTAATTTGATTGTGTCCCTGGGAAATTTTGTATTTTCTCCAACAAAGAATTCTGAATAGCTTCATGGCTACCATAGGTCTGATCTAGATGATTCCTTACTATTATGAGACTTGCTACTGGATAGTTTAGAACAGGAGTCAGCAAACCAAGTCCCTCCAGATGTTTTAACTCATTAGGTTGACTGGGCTTCAATGGAAATGTAGTTCCAAAACATTTGGAGGGCCAAGGATGCTGACCCCTGTTTGACAGAGACTGCTCTAAGACTTCTTAGAAATCGAGACACTGCACACAGTTGGTTTACACATCAACAGATATATCCTTCAATCCTGGTTCTGCTGGAACACAGAGGGGACAGTCTCAGCTGTGTATAGCTTCAAAATGAAGGGGTGTCGCGACTTCATTCCAAATTTTGACATTCTATTCAGGTACCAAAGGAAATTTTCCTTTATCAAACTTTATTTTTAAAATTCTCACTTTGAATTTTTCATGTTGTTATTTTGTTCTCACTTTGAATTTTTTCATGTTGTGATTCCAAAGTACACAGGACAAAAGAAGATGATTTTTAATAAAACTTTGATATATGTCAAGTTTGCTTATGTTGATTGTGATATTTTGTGGCTGGTTAGATGTGGACTACAAATACTGGAAGTTCCTGCTATGGCTATACGTCTGCTGCAAGGTACATCAGCAACGGGTTGACCTCCCTCGTCGGCCTTGGGCCACGTGGACTAAGGTCTTCCTATGTTATTTTGAAGCTTTCTGCACCTGTTGCCCAATTGCTGCGAATCAGCTGTCATGGTATATTGAATTTTCATAAGGTCTAATTTTCTATCCAAAATTGTAATATATGTCGAATTGTCATGTTGCAGTTTCACCGTTAATGTTGACTACTAGATTTATCCTTCCCTCTTTATTTCATTCTGTACCCCACTGTTTTATTATTATATATTTAAAAAATATATTTATTTAAATATATATTTAAAAACCAAATACTGGTAGAAAACAGTGATTAGTTACAACTTACATGTGTGACCGGTGGATCGTTCTCAATATTATTATTTTTTAAATCCTGTAACAAGACACTACAACATGGAAGGAGTTCATATAGCTGTGTCAGTCATGAGCTTGACTTTCAAATATAACTATACAGATAAAAAGGAAAAAGAGTTACTCAAGTCAATATCACAAGATCAGAAAAGCTATAGGGCCAAATTACATTCTTCACGCAAAAACGCTAGCACAACGCGTGAATTTGTGCGCAATGCGTTAAACGTTAATGTAAATCAACGCTGGAATTACAATCCTCGCGCATTTTTTCCTCCGTCGAGCAATAACGCGCGTTAAACGGACGCGTACAAATGCTCGCGCAGTAACGTTGCGTGCAGAAATCATTGTGCGGACTGTTTTTTTCACACGATTCAGCCAATCAGAATTAAGAACCACAATTATCTCACGTTAAGTTTTTGCGCCTGTCAAAGTCAATCTGAGTATATATGCTGCAGCAATAATAAATGCACACACAACTTCTCAAATGTATTGGTTTGGTATCAGTAGAATGCGTAACTATACTTTGCTGCGTATTTTTTTTTGGGCTGGTGTATTTGGGTTCGGCCAGGTTGTTCAGATTTGCCATTAACACCAGCTTTTAGGAGTAGGTAAAATTATGCGCGCAACGGCTATGCGTTAATTCCTGCACATAGATTGTAATTAGGGATGAGCTGTTCGGTTCGATCAGTTCGGAGTTCGATTCGAACTTTGGCCGTTTGCAAGTTCGCGAACTTCAAACTTTTTTGGCGTGTTCGGTTCAAGTTCGCAAAAAAAATAAAAAAATACTAAAAAAATCGAGAAATAAAGAGACTCTTTACTGCAGAATATTATAAGCAACGGTTTATTAGATATTGAATTAAAAACTAATGTCTAAGTGCAAAGATTCTCACCTCTAAATGACCTGTGTTTTCAAACGGCGAAAACAGGTGTTTTAGTCCGGTCTAATGAATTTGATACATTGTATGTACAATGAGGGTGTGGTGTGTCTCCTGATGTGTCAAACAACACCTGTGCTTCTGAGAAGTGTTAATTTCTCTCCTAAATCTTCTTCTAATATGCTGCATTTCAATGCTGCTCAGCTCATTTTTACCGCTTTCGCTCATCATGTTTAAACGCGATTTGAAGCCACATTTTATAAAATGACGCAGACATATTAGATATCGTTCTTTCCGGCAGACTACACAGATTCATAATATATCATTTTTATATGTATACGTCATGTCCTGCCTGTATATTATGACATAAAATGCAATAAAAATTGAATTTTTAATCATCTGCAGTATGTAAAGTGTTTTTTTTCACATTTTAGCACATGAGCGTTTGCGGTTATGTTTTTCATGGGGTGCGCTTGTACAAAAATTAGAAATGGGGACTTGTTACATTTTGTGGGGGGAATTACGTGATTTATAGCGAACGCACCCCATAGAAAAAAATCATTAGTGCATCATCGTTCACATTATAATTGAAATGTGAACAATATTGCTGCATTAATAAAAATAACACACAAAAAAAAATACATGTTTTTATTTTCTTTTTTTTACTTTATACCTGGCCATGCTCAGGCCTTTCGATTGACACCCTCCATGACCCCCTAGCTGCCTGGAGATATCGGGGTTCAAATGAACCCCCTATCTCCACCAGGGGATTGGCCTGGGCAATATATATATGCATGATGTGGGCTGGCCTGGGCCTGGGCAATATATATGCGCATGATGTGAGCTGGCCTGGGTAATATATATACTCATGATGTGAGCTGGCCTGGGCAATATATATATACGCATGATGTGAGCTGGCCTGGGCCTGGGCAATATATATATGCATGATGTGAGCTGGCCTGGGCAATATATATACGCATGATGTGAGCTGGCCTGGGCATGGGCAATATATATATATACGCATGATGTGAGCTGGCCTGGGCAATATATATATGCATGATGTGAGCTGGCCTGGGCCTGGGCAATATATATACGCATGATGTGAGCTGGCCTGGGCAATACATATATACGCATGATGAAAATTTGCAAAGGATAAGGCACGCAAAGTGAAATTTTGATGTGTCTGAAATTGAAATTTACGTGACAACTCTTTTTTTTTTTCCTTAATTTATATTTGTTCAATACAGTTAATTTGTTTAATAGAGTTAATTTAAAATCGTTTAATACAGTTTATTCATATTTATTTTACCTTTACTATTGGTGCTTTTTAAACTTTATTCTTAAATAAAAAGAAATTTAGCAGTTTCATGTTGTGTCATTTTTTTTTTTTGGGGGGGGGGTGCAAGTAGCTAGTCTTGCCTAGGGCGCAAAATAGTCTAGCACCGGCCCTGACTGCATGGTCCACCCCTGCACTCTTCCACAATACCACAGAGGGGTTGCTGTATGATGGCACTTGCTGGCCTGGCACCAAAGGCACAATATTTGGGTGCACTGACGCCTTTACCAGAATCATATCTTTTTAATATAGGACTGCATGGTCCACCCCTGCACTCTTCCACAATACCACAGAGGGGTTACTGTATGATGGCACTTGCTGGCCTGGCACCAAAGGCACAATATTTGGGTGCACTGCCACTGACGCCTGTATCAGATTCATATCCTCAGAGGGGTTACTGTGTGACGGCACTGTTGCCGACGCTAAAGGCCCAATTTTAGGCTAGGGTCAAACAAACACATTTTTCGCAGCGAACGTCATAAAGTGCGTCCGAACGCATTGAGGTTTTTTTTTCACGTCTGTTTTTTCATACGATGCTCATTTTTGTGCGTGATTTTTTACGGATCCAAACCAGGAAACTTTGGGTGTCTGGACGTTATGTTGGCCGGACATGAGCAGTGTCTGACGTCTCCTAATCATGCACACACGCCGCTATGCGGTCGCAGTGTACTCTGTACGTCAGTACTAGCCATTCAGCGTTCTCAAAAAAATGCGTTAATTTTCCACTTGCGTTGCGCGGCCGGACTTTCGTGCTGCCGTACTTCGTATATTGGCCATCATTGCGCATCATTTGCTGCTAGTGCGGCCGTGATTAAGTGCGCCTAAACGCACGTTAAAAGTGCGCTAGTCTGACCCCAGCCTTAAAGCACCTATTGTTACTTTCTGTCAGGAATCTGTCCCAGACTAAGCCTGTGCCCCCACCTAATCCCTGGCAGACATCTATTTACCTACATTTGCTTGTCATTAACCTGCTTATATTCGTATACAGGTTTCAGGATCCTCTCTGGCCGTTCATCTGCTATCGTGGTGCCTTCAGGTGTTTGCCATGACTCCTAATGAAGCCTGTTTAAAAGAGGGATCCACCCTTCCATCAGGGCTTCAACATTAACTTTCTGGTAGTGCAAGCAACCAGTCTAGTCCCTGAAGCTCTATGCTACTTGAATCTGAACTCTTCCTGTGAACCTGGCAAGTGCACCCTCGCTTTCAAGACTCCTCGCTGGCAAGTGCACCCTCGCTTTCAAGACTCCTCGCTGGCAAGTGCACCCTCGCTTTCAAGACTCCTCGCTGACAAGTGCACCCCACTCTCAAGACTCCTCGCTGGCAAGTGCACCCCACTCTCAAGACTCCTCGCTGGCAAGTGCACCCCACTCTCAGGACTCCTCGCTGGCAAGTGCACCCCACTCTCAAGACTCCTCGCTGGCAAGTTAAACTCTGCTTTCCAGCAAACCCTAGAACCAGCATACAGTCTATTGCTTGCATCATATAGACTCTGATCCATTTATTTACTGCTGTGTTTATTCTCTAAATAAACCCTTTATGCCTGGTAACCTACGTGACTCCTCCATTCACTGCATCATGGGCTCACCTCACCAACCGTCGCATCCGGTTCCTGACACTTTCATCCAAAGCCTGCATAAGTTTCACAATAATTTAGCTCAAAAAAATCACTAAACTTTTTCTGCGTGTCCGAAAATGTCTCCTCTTTTCATACAGACTGCCGCCCCAAGCAGTTGTTTATGGATAGATTAAAGGAAAAGCATTTACCGTCATTTGAAAGGTCATTTTTTGGTCTTTACATATTTCTATACATCCTAGAAATCCGCCACTTCACGGGCAGGTTATGGGGACCTCCTTGGCACGATATTTGAAGGAATTTTTCATTTTTATTTTTAACCCTTATTTCATGGAAAACTCATTGTCCCTTTAAAAACTTTTTGAACTTTTTGTCCTTGTTTCCTGTCCCCCAGGGCACTACCCGGACCCCCATACACCTTTTATGGCAAATATCTAGCATACATGCCCTCTTGGAGGGCACTCTAAAAATCGAATTTTCAGCCCCATTGACTTGTATTGAGTTCGAGTTCGAACTCGAACATTTGGAAAGTTCGAGTTCGAATGCGAACCGAACTCGGGTGTTCGGCTCATCCCTAATTGTAATACCATCCGCGTATCAGGGCACATTCGCGTTTGCGCTCACAATGTTAAGTATAGGACGCGCGCAGTAAAGTACACTCGTGCAGGGCTCGCGCAGGCTCACCCACAGTAAACGATTACGTGTGTTTGTTGCGCTGACAATGTAATACGACGTTCAGCGCAAAGGGTTTTACCCCTCGCGTTAATTTTTTTTGTGCCGGCGCAAACGTTTGCGCGAAGATTGTAATTTGGTCCTTAGAATTTACACAGTGTGCTTTTTGTTCTTGCAAACAAGGCGACTTATTCAATGAGGATCTGGTGGTATGATACAATGTGGCCTAGATTCACATGGACCGAGTCCACAATCAAGGATGAGACTTCCAGGCAGGGCAAGAAAGATGAATGCAAGTAAAACTGATACACACATCCGAACAAGCTATACATGTTGCACAATTCACTTTTTGGCACTCAAGTCACATAAGGGACAAAGTGAACTTTCTGTAAGAAGAAATTAATTTTAAATAGAATTTTAGTAAATAATAATGTATTTTTCTACTTTAACACAGAAAAGTTCCCTCCTGTGGTGGACACCTTTCTCTCTAAAAAGTTAAAAAAAAAATTCTAAATATAAAAAAGGAATCGGGAAAGAAATAAGTAAATTTTTTTTAAAAAATGATCTCTTGTTTTTTCCCCCACATTTTTTATTTTTTATTATTTTGCAAAGAATGGCACTCCCTGTGGTGGGCAACTTTTCCTATAAGAGTAAAACATTAAAATATATTCTATGGAACAATCAATGAAAAAGTAGCATCAGATGCTGAGGTGGAATCTTGACACTCAGAAATCTGTATACTCCGGGCAGAAGTGGAAACCTAATTTTCCTTTGCTAGGGATAAAGATTTTGTTTAGGGTTAGAAATTAGGGTTACTATGTGTGCTTGTTTTAGGGTTAGAGTTAGGGTTAACCCTAGCTTTAACATTCTGCTCCACTTTTTGCTTATTTTTTGTTTCCCGCAAAAACAAAAATTAAAAAAGCATTTTCCCCAGTTTTGGCACTATTTATTTGGGTGGCGGGGTAGGGGTGCTCTAGATTTCTGTGCCTACAGTTTCCTGAGATGTAAATCTGTCCCTGCATACACTAACAGGGTTATTAAAAGAGCACTGAAATGTCATTGACATTTCATTGCTCTCTTGTTCCTCGCACTTCGGCGAGTTCGCTTCACCAACCCTGTGGTGAATTCAGCATTCACCGTAGGGTCCCACGAGGTGCAGGGAACGAGCTGCCGAACGCATCCAAAAAACCGTTGCAAAACCACTGAATCGGTCGGAAAAGCCACAATAAAAAAATGCTGAATCGATCCGAAAAAAGCCGACGGCCCACCGAACAGAGCGCCGCCCAACCACCTGAAAACCCTCCCCAAAAACTGCAACTTTTAGAAGATGTTTGCAAAAAAACTACTGCACAAAAATGCCTGGAAATAATATATAAAGTACAATGAATAATAAAGGTCTGTTACAAAATAAAAGCCATTTTAAAGAATCGGGGAAATTTTTTTTTCAAAAAAATCCCCAAAAAAATGACTAAACAAATCCTAAAAAAGAAATTAATAAAGAGACATTTTGCTGCAAGTGAAAAGAATAAACAGTTGAATAAATATTTAATATAAACAGGGAATATTTTTTAGATCAAGATTTAGGTCCTTCATAATCAAAACACTGATCTAAATAAAATCAGCACCTGATTTTTTGGACTATGATGTGACTGGCTTTTCTAGGTCAAAATAGCCAAATCAGAAAAATTCGCCCATTCATCTCACTTTCCGAATCAGCTGTTTTGACCTAGAATTTTCCATTCTCCAGCCATTCTCGTGCTTTTAACCTCTCTCTGAATAACCCTGTAAATTAAATCTAGACAATCCCTTTGTCTTGTTTTTAATTAGACATGTGCATTTCGTTTCATTACGAATACAAATTCTGATGAAAATCACCGTTTTTGTTATTTTTTCGTTTTTGAACTACAAAAATTGTCCGTCCAAATTTTCGATTCGGCCCTAAAATACGAATCGCGATAGCATAACGAAAAAACAGAAAGGAAAAATAACGAAAATTATCTGAAAACAAAGAAATGGACGAAAATGATCCGAAATGAAAAAAAACAGAACGAAATGATCTGAAAAGAAAAAACGGAACTAAATGATCTGAAAGGAAAAAAAAAATTAACGTACTGATTTAAAACGAGTTTTTTTGCAGTGCACATTTAGGCAGCAACAGCTTTATATGTGTATTCAGTTCAACAGGTTTAAACAGGCGAATCCCATAGGTTTCAATGTAAAAAATATTCCACATTTTTATTAAATATTTATTCAACGGTTTATTTTTTTCACTTGCAGCAAAAAGTCTCTTTATTTATTTTTTAGAACTTTTTAGGGATTTTTTGGGTTAAATTTTATGTTTCCAAATTTATTTTTAAAGCAACGAGGCTTTTTCGGCAATGAATAATACTATCAGGGTTATCCAAAGAGATCCGAATTGCTTGAGAAAGGTAACCGAACGCTGAAAATCAGCGTTCGGTTACCTTTCCTGGCCATTCGGCTATCCAGAGAGCAGGCAATTCGCCAAATCCTGGCGAATTGCCTGCACATACGGTGCCTGTTCGGTCCCTGTTCGAGGGCAGTGAAATCCCCATGAAAAAGCACTGCTTCGGCTATTCAGAGAACACAAACCAGCAGTGAAAGGTTCCCCTAATGTCCTGCCATTCGGTGGTTTAATT
Organism: Leptobrachium leishanense; assembly: GCA_009667805.1. NCBI lineage: Eukaryota > Metazoa > Chordata > Amphibia > Anura > Megophryidae > Leptobrachium > Leptobrachium leishanense. The sequence goes on from CM019065.1 coordinate 72,561,874, forward strand.
CGGCAAATTTATTCAGGAGAATCCCATAGGCTTCAATGTTAAAAATATTCCCGTTTTAATTCAATATCTAATAAACCGTTCATTATAAAATTCTGCAGCAAAAAGTCTCTTTATTTATAGATTTTTTAGGATACTTTAAGCATTTTTCTGAATTTTTAAAAAAAATTAAAAGTCCGATTTTTTTTTTTTTTTTTCAGTTTACTTATTTTTTTGTAACAGCCCTCTTTATTATCATTCCCTGGACCTCCTGTGAAAATTTCAGACATTTTCGCTCAGTAGTTTCTTTGCAAACAGCGTTTCTTTTTCCCAGATTCATACAAATGGTTTTTCTAATTTATTCACTGCCTCCTCTACGTCACAGCTGCTTCGGCTCTGTGTGATTCGGCTCATGTTCGGCTCCTGTTCGGCTTTTTCTAAGGTTAATCCAGATGTTTTTGCTTGTTTTCAGCGTGCATTCGATGTGTTTTCGTCAGGTTTGCGGCAGCTTTTCCCTGCAATTCGGGGATCCTGTGGTGCTTGCTGAATACACCGCAGGGTCACCGAAATGCAATCGGCAAAAGGAACCGAATTGAAGAGAACGAAAAGTCACCGAACGTGCGGTGACTTTTCGAATCTCTTTGGATAACCCTGTATGTTTCAGCACTAAAGATAGCTCCCGAGCTCTATCTACCATAGATAGCTCCGTAGCCCCACGGGGCTGCTGTCCATGGTCCTGAATCAGCACCATGGACAGCAGCCTCGCGGGGCTATGGAGCTATCTATATAACTCATAAAAACAAAAGACGAAGTGGTCCGAAAAACAAAATACCATCCGTCTGAAAATACAAATCGACCAAAAATACGAAAACCCCATAAAAACAAAATATGAATCAACACGAAAAATGAAGTATCTCCTAACAAGGAAAAACATAGTGATCCAAAAATCGAAAACCGGCCATCTGAAATTTTGGATCGGTCTGAAAATACGAATCGTGGTAACATAGAAAAGTTACCAGGAAAGGCTTAATGATCTTAACATGTACAGCTTGGAAAAAAGACGAGACAGAGGAGATATGATAGAAACATTTAAATACGTAAAGGGAATCCACAAGGTAGAGGAAGGGAGTATATTTAAAAGGAAAGAAAGTAGCAAAACAAGAGGACATAGTCTTAGATTAGAGGGGCAAAGGTTTAAAAGTAACATCAGAAAGCATTATTTTACTGAGTGGGTGGTGGATACATGGAACAGTCTTCCAGTTGAAGTGGTAGAGGCCAAAACAGTAATTGAATTTAAACAGGCATGGGATAGGCATAAGGCTATCCTGAATAAAAGATAAATCCAGGTAAAGTATTCATGTAATTGGGCAGACTAGATGGGCCGAAAGGTTCTTATCTGCCGACATTTTTCTATGTTTCTATACCAAATGAAACTAAACAGAAAAAAAAACAAACGAAATGATCCGAAACTAAAAAAAATGGCCGTGCACAAGTCTAGTCTACAAAAATGACAATAGATTTTTGTGATAGTTTTAATCATTATAACTTAGTTATCGTCTAATTTTCATCACTGAAAAAAATGTAGTCATCTAAATCTTTGACGTAATTTATTAGTCGACTAAATCAACACTACACATTAATTACCCACCTCGTGATTTCACTGCCATACCAGGGTATTATTACAATATATATATACATACATATAAAATGAGTGGAAAACACAATGGAATTTTTTTATTTAAGTTTACAATTACAGAACTTCCTATTACATAAATATGTGTGCTTTTGTGCATAGCACTTTAACGTTTAATGTATTTATTTACACAAAATTTGTAAACATTCCATAGTGAAACAATGGGCCATTATTGCAAGATTTTCATGGTCTGTCTATCAGGAGTTGCAGATTTCAAAGCACATTGTGTAACTATACACACAATGATATATGCATTCTGGGAATGGAACGCACAATGGTGGAAGGAATGTTGCATACATTAGTGGTCCAATGTGCCGGGTGATGTGGTTTAATCATTTACAGGGGCTCTCTGTGGTACTAGGATTCTACCCTGTGCTGACTTGAGTCTTTAGCCTGGCAGCAATCATCCTCATCATATGCAAAGAATTACTTTTCACAGGGTGCATTACTCCACTCGTTCATTCATCTTGATTGATAGATAATTAGAGCTGACAAAGAACAGATCAACACAAGGCTACCAGGACAAAACATCTGGGACTCTCTCTAATAAAAATGCCCCATCTTCTCTTTAGTGCTAATTGCACAGTATGCAGAAGATTGTATTCACAGTTGTGTTTGCAAATGGCACAAATTAACACATCATAAAGCACTAAAGTGTCTCAATATGCTTCTTTAGAGATGTTACGTTGGCGCATATTAAGTTATCAGAGCTTAAATATGGAAGGCCGTTATGAACTTTCCATGCATGACAGGTCCTTTTCATGCAAACATTGGGTAGACTCGTTAAGTAGCTCTGTCTGCGCTCACATTAGTATAGTTATGGCTGCTCAATGTCAGTGTTTCAAAACCAATTAAACAGAGCTCGCCAGTGCATCTCATTACCCAAGAATAATCATTCGGGACTGTTCACTTGAGGAAATCAACATCAGTCTGGGTGGTTTTTGCTACATTAAATAGAAAAGTGTGTAATAATAAAAAAAAAACACACACACAATTTTTTTTATAGAAATAGTGGCTTATAAAGATGTAAATATAGATACATATATTTTTTTCCAAAATAGATTAACCAAATCCTTACCTTAAAACCTTGCAAATATGTATTTATTTTTTATATATTTTAGTTCGGGCTTCTGTTTGTTTGTTTATTTATTTATTTAGAAAGTATTTTAAAAGGAAAGATACAATTGAATTGAGCCTATGAATAGCCTTTCTACTATATCTGATACCGTTTTTAATTCCCGAGTAATGAGAATGTGGCATGCGCCAGGTCGTTCCAGAACCACAACAAGAGCATCAAGTTAAAAGGTTCATGACTAATGCTACAACTTATATTCTTTCCGACGGTTATAGCAGTGAAGAACAAGTGTGTTTCTATTAACCAGAATTTTTTTTTAATGTTTTATTTTCCAAATGATCGCCACTCACGGTCACGATGTAATATCAGGAGGACTTTAGCCTAGCGGGCTATCCGTTTCGTATCCGTGAATACATCCCAGCCGCTACCGAAATATGTTTTATTTAAGATAAGATGAGATTGTACACTTTAAACGATCAGATAATATGGAAACACGGGTCAATTTCAACCACCATCTGCGCTTAGCATCTGTGTGATGCTCAAGTACAACATCTGGATTTCCTTCTTGCTCCTGATAGATATACATCCCATTAAAACTGTATTAGATCAAGTTGCCTAAAGTGCTAGTCTATTGTATTCAAAAAGAGCAAAACCTGAATAGAAGTGTTTATCATCATGCAAAATGCAGCAAGCTATTCTCCCACAGGGTGAGCATCTAGCATAGCCTTAGATGCGCTTTTAAACTGTAATGAATTCCCAGTCTAATTCACTATGAGGTTTCAATTTATACCACGTTTAAAGTACTCCAGATCCAAGTAATCACGGCAGTAATTAGCTTATTTCCACTCCTTCAAAATGAACCCACTAATTTTTGTAATCAGCCTTCATTTGGTTAATCACCAGTTTAATTGATTTAATTAGTTTGATCTGCAAAATTAGTCAAGTGTAAATACTGTTTTGTAAACAGAGTTTAGCTTCAAGCTGTAATATGGAGAATTCTAATTTCCCACCTAAAATTAGAGACAAAACCAACAATATGTATGATTGTGGTTTATTCTGCTGTCGCACCAGATTTGTTTATTACGGGAGATGCAAAGCAAATATTTGTTTATATGAGTATTCCATTCTCTAGGATCTATTTCGCTGCAATCACGTTATTACACTCACACAGCCCGGTATATTAGAGATAACAATGGGAAGATGAGTCTGACAATGCAAAAGAAAAAGGATAATTATTTTAATGAAAATGTAAAGAAATAGGTGTCAATTCAACCACAGTTTATTGTAAGAAGTCTGCACACCCCTTTGAAACTGAAGATCATGTAATTGTAATTCCTGATCTTTTTGCATCATGTAAAGTAAATTTTCAACAGTCAAAAATCCAGAGGGGAAAAAAAAAGATGATTAATAGTTACATTATTATTAAAACAATTAACAACACCCTGATTGCATAATTTTAAATATCCTGCCCAACAAATTCCTTGTGGAAGTATCGTTGCATTATTTCTGTGCTCTCGTAGATCTGTTTTTGTTCACGATGAGTTCTGTGGGTATGCAAGACATGAATCCTTGCTCAAAGGTCTCAGAAAGGAATCAGCTCTACCCTGCTGGTGAGGCCTTACAAGGCCGAAACGGTCTTTGGAGGGTGCTGAATCTCTTGTGCAGAGGAGACTTCCTTGGCATTTGTTCCAGCTGCTCTTTTTGGGCAGCACCGTACTAGGGATGTGCAAGGCTGAAAAATTTGTTTTGTTCAGTTTTGTTTCGTTACGTTTTTAAATCATTTAGTTTTCGAAATTTCGTAACTAATTTCGTTTCGGATTTCATTTCGGATCGATTTGAAATTTCGAATCGATTTGAATTTCATTTATCAATTCGATAGTTGATATCAATTCGAATTTTGGATCACTAAATAAAACCCCAATTAATCAAATTTTGCTTTTAAAAGAAAAGCTAGGGTTAAATTTTAAGCTGTGTCACAGATTTAGTATTTGCGTCAAATTAAACAGTGAAACAAAATTTATTTGTTTCATAAAGTTCTTTGCTGACTATTACTTGTATTGTAAGTTAAGATCAATTCGATAGTTGATATCAGTTATTCAAATTTTTCCTAAATTTGTTATATACCGATTCGTTTCGAATTCGTATCTTATCGCTTCGTTATTCGGAAGTACTTCCGAATATGAATTATCAAATTTAATTTCAAATTCCGAATTTTTTACGAAACAAATGCACATCTCTACACCGTACAGGTTTGCATATGGTAATGCGCTACAATCATGGAAAGACAACCCGATCCCACTCAGAAGGCACCACCAGCTAGTGTCCTTGGGCAAGACACCTAACGATATGGATGCGCCTCCCTCACAAAATTCTTGTAAATTTCATAGATTGTAAGTTTCCTTGAGAACAGGGCCCCCCTGAATCTGGCCGTATCAGCCATGTGTGGTATTCTAATGTATTAACCCCTGTACAATGATCTTGTAAAGAACTGCGGAATATCTATGTAATGTCATCATCAAGCTTCCTGTAAGAACTGATTGTGGACACATCGTAAGGTAGGCCACTAATTTATTTATTTATAAAGGATTTTACCAGGAAGGATACATTGAGATTTCTCTCGTTTTCAAGTATGTCCTGGGTTCAAGAGCATTGAAATTTTACAGTTGTTACAGAAATACAAAGTAATAAATGCAAGATATTAAAAACAAAACACAAATATACAGATTAACACGGAAAATAAATATGTAAGTAATATAGTTACTATGTTACATGTTTACAGATGCATTCTGTATTGAGGTATGTTAATAGGGAGCTCTTGAGAGACTTAAGACTGGGGGAAGATTTGATGGTGTCTGGAAGGTTATTCCATAAATGCGGTGCTCTGTAGCAAAATGAGGATCGAGCCACTGTCTTTTTGTATTGTGGTATTGCAAGTAAGGTGCTGGTCTTGGATCGGAGGTTATAGGATGAGGGAACTGCTAGGGGAAGCAGACTATTCAGGTAGGGTGGCAGCTTCCAAGAGAAGCTCTTAAACACCAGGTTGGAAAGGTGAAGGGTGCGTCGGCCAGTTTAATTCTTTTAACATGTCACAATGGTGGGTCATGTAGTTATATTGTAGCACAAAGTGGCTGAATAAGTTATACAATGTAGTAAGTTTCTGAAGGTGTGTTTGTGGGGCCGCTGCATACACTACATCTCCATATTCAATAGCCGGCATAAGCATTTGTTGTACAATCTGCTTTCTTGCCGTTGTCCTATTTTTACTGCATTTATTACAACAATAGGTCTTTGCGAATACGTCTGTATTAACTTTACACATGTAGACTCTGGAGTTCATTCATATTTTCTTCATACCACGAGGGAATCTTCCACATTGCACTATTTAAGTCATTCTATTGGATTTTGATGGGATTACAGTCTATGCTATCTCAAGTCTTTTATTTTTCTTTTCTGAAGTCATTTCTTGATCTACATGTTGTGTCGTGTTGGAATGCAATGCCATCGGAAGGGAGTTACAGCTTAGCTTTGATGGGGAATAATTCAAAATTCTCCAATATGTCTGGTAGCTAGAGAAATGCTAACACATGTATAGGGAGAGATTATCCACCAAATGAGCCTAGCTTCAGTTGGGCATGACAGGTGCACTTTGGTTAGATTTATATATAGCATTATATAGCCCTATATCTTGTGTCGATAATGTTATTATCGTTTCAATGGATTTTTCTAAAATAAAAAATGTTTTGAAAAAAAATAAAATTTAACTCTTACCTTAAGCACAGAGTGTCATCATAAACTCATAAACTTCAGAAAAGCATTTCCTTTTCCCTGCCCAGTGGGCATTTGGGGCACTGTGAAAATCCCAATATTATTGACTGTCGACATCCCTTTAGTCTTATTTTTCCTTTGGTAACTGTTGTTAAGGAGTTATTTCATGAAATGCTGCTGTTTAACATTGTTGCTGACAGCTGCAAACACCAATGTTGTTGCAAATACATTAGCATTTTCATTGTAATACAATAAAGAATGAAAATTAGCATATAATAACCTCTTTGCATGCCTTTTAAATGCAGGGTTGGTGTGCTCCGTGGTCCACCCTCACCGTAATAAAATGTTCAACGAACTTTACTGCTGTATTTCAGCAGCCAGGGAGAGGACAGAATGCAGGGAGAGCTCTGGGGTCACTCGATACTGTATAGGGATAAGATTCAGAGTATTTCAAACATATTTCAGTTGAATAAGAAACTCTAAACTATTATCGTTTGATTTTTAAACTTCCTCTGCTTGAGAATCTCTCAAAATGTCTCACATCACATATTGTGGAAAGAGACCAAAAAGTGATGCAGCAGTTTATGCCACAGAAACAAAAAATGTTTCAGTACGGCTCATTGTGAAGAATAAGAACGGCGGTTAAAGGATGAAATAGGAAATAAAAGAAGATTGTGACTATTCTATTCTTCACAGAGAGCATTCCATCATTAAGAGTATTCCATCCCTCTTCTGCAATTAAGCAAGTGGTCATTTTATTAGACAGATTAGCTTCAGTTATGCCTCCTCAGGGACTGGCAATTATAGCGATTTGCAATTTCACATTATTTTCCAGTTATCAAGAGCACATCTTCATTAACAATAGACTTGACACGACCCACAGTGTTATTTTTAAGGTTGGTTCATTTATTAGTTCATTTATTCGCATTTTTCAAGGATGCAATTCCCTCGTGAGATCTCGTTACAGAATTGATGTATAAAAACATTTAAAAGAAAAACTATAGGGGCATTTTTTTTTTAGCTCTACCAATGATCCTAAGTGAATCTAGCCTGGGGCTGTAAAACTCACTGCCCCCCCCCCCAGATGTTGATGCTTACAATTCCCAGAATTCTTTCAATGCAATAGATGGCCAAGGAATGATGGTAGTTTTGGTTCAGAAACACCTGGGGGACTGGAGTTTGGCAGCCCCGGTCTACCCCTTTGTCTATTTTTAGCATTTATATAGTCAGGTACGATTTAAAGCAACATCCAGAAATGGTATTCTCTTAAATGCCGCTATTACATATCACAGCACAGCACTAAGATACCAAGATCTTTAGAATCTCAGTTGCCTATACACTACATATCCCATGATGCTCTTCAAATGCCATAGCTTCAGATAGAATAAAACAACAGGGGCTAAATTACAATCTTTGCTCAAAAATCCTAGCGCAACGTGTGAATTTTTGCGGCAAGCGTTAAACGTTTATGCGCGCAAATCACTGCTGGAATTACAATCGTCGCACGTCTTTTCATCTGTCGATCAATAACACGCGTAAACCGGACGCGCCCAAATTCTCGCGCAGTACCGTCGTGCACAGAAATCAGTGTGCGCACTGTTTTTTTCTCGCGATTCAGCCAATTAGAATTAAGAACCATAATTATCTCATGTTAAGAAATTGCGCCTGCCAAAGTCAATCTGAGCATATATGCTGCAGCAATAATAAATGCACACACAACTTCTCCATTTTATTGGTTTGGTATGAGTAGAATGTGTAACTATACTTTGCTGCATTTTTTTTTTGGGCTGGTACACTGTATATTTGGGGTCGGCCAGGTTGTTCAGATTTGCCATTAACACTAGCTTTAAGGAGTTGCTAAAATTATGCGCATAAAGGCTATGAGTTAATTCCTGCGCATAGATTGTAATACCATCCGCGTACCAACGCACATTCGCATTTGTGCTCACAATGTTAAGTATAGGACGCGCGCAGTACAGTGCGCTCGCGCAGGGTTCACGCAGATTCACCCGCGGTAGACGATTGTGTGCATTTGTTGCGCTGACTTTGTAATACGGCATTCGGCGCAAATGGTTTTACCCCTCGCGTTAATGTTTTTTTGCGCCGGCGCAAACGTTTGCGCAAAGATTGTAATTTAGCCCTATATCTGTAGCGATTCCTATTAATAGCATGTCCCATTCATTTTTAGTTTAATTAAGGCAATGCTTGTAAAATATCCAACGATTTACAAAAAAATTTGAGATGTGCATTTTGTTCCTGTCCGTATCAAAATTCGGACGAAATTTACCGATTCGTATTTGGAAAGTGCTTCTGAAATATGAATCGGTTCTGTCTGAAACGGAACAAAAATGAATCGATTCGGACCAAAACGGAACCGAAACGGTATATAACGAATTAACTTAGTCTTTAAGAATCAATTCATTATACTGTTTCACTTAGACTCGGCACATCATCCCTGTCCATTGGCTGGGGTGCTGAATCTGTTGTATTCAGCACCACAGGCCATGGACAGTGCCATGGTGCTGTTCAGTGCAGTTCGGCGGCAGTGAACGAAATAACTAATAAAAACGAAATCTGAATCGATTCAAACTATGAAATAACTAATGAAAACAAAATACGAATCGATCCGAAATACAAATTACTAATCTCCCAAAATATCGAATTGGTTCGAAATACAGATCACGGTAACATAACGAACGCACCTAAATTAACTAAAAAACGTAACGGATTGATCCGAAACTAAACAAATTTTTTCGTTCTGCACATGTCTACAAAAAAACCCTCCAAAATAACTCTTTGGAAACAACTAAAAAATGAAGAAAAACAAAAATTTTGCCTAATAGTCTTGTCACTACCTATCTTTAAAACAATATGTTTCATGCAGTTCATTTTTTCCTTTTATTGATTTACTGAAAAATAATATGGCGATGTATAAAAACATAACAAAGAATTTTATTTTGTTTTTATTTTTGCAAAGCATGGCCCTAGTAATTTCACAGGGAGATGTGACACCCTTATGCTAGGCTGACAGCCAGTCATTCATCATGATTTCCTACAAGCAAAATGTCAGCAGAGCCATGTCATGTGCTTAAATAGGCCATATAACCCACATATTTACTACCACCAGGTAATATGACAGCCTTTTTATTTGAGTTATATGAAAGATGATGTAACAATAGCAATTCTGGTCTCTGCTATATACAGCTTTTTGAGTTATTTTTGGTTAATTTAAATGTGGGCCATGCTATTGACGTCATTAGTGAGTGCAGGGGCGTACCTAGAACATTTGGCACCTGGGGCGGATCCTGTATTTGGCACCCCCCAACTTTAAAATGTAAATTATTTTTTTTAAAAAAATAACTAAATAAATTACACACACTTTTTTATTGTTTTCAAAAATATTTTTAGTTATAGCATTCTGGCAGGACATGACGTATACATATAATAATGATATATTATGAATCTGCCGATGGTGAATCATGTGTCCTCTGTGCTGTGCAATAAGTGTAGATTTTTTTTGAATAATTGTTATTTTTAATTGATTTTGCAAACTCACAACATATCCATCCTCATGCTATGAACAAAAGTACACATGTGGCTGGTTTTGTTGATGGGAGTTGTGTTTGTGTTGGGGTGGCTTGTTTTGTTCGATAGGAGTTGTGTGTTGGTGTCTGGGTTGTGTGTTGGTGGCTGGTGTTGTGTGATGGGGTTGTGGGTTGGTTTTGTGTGATGGAGTTCTATGGGTGGCTGGTTTTGTGTGATGGGAGTTGTGTGTGGGTGGCTGGTTTTGTGTGATGGGAGTTGTGTGTGGGTGGCTGGTTTTGTGTGATGGGAGTTGTGTGTGTGGGTGGCTGGTTTTGTGTGATGGGAGATGTGTGTGTGGGTGGCTGGTTTTGTGTGATGGGAGTTGTGTGTGTGGGTGGTTGGTTTTGTGTAATGGGAGTTGTGTGTGTGTGGGTGGCTGGTTTTGTGTGATGGGAGTTGTGTGTGTGGGTGGCTGGTTTTGTGGATTGGAGTTGCTGAGCAGAGAATGGGTCTGTGTTTTGCAGGTATACGATGTTGCTATGGTATTTTTTCTTTAGTTTTCCATTTTTTTAAGACTCCCTCTTACCTGTCCCTGTTTACCCTGGGCTGCCTATTCACTGGTGATGCAGTGAATGCAGCCTGGCCCCCTCTATGCCGGACCTCACCAAGAGTCAGGCAGCTCAATGACAAATTTCTGATCACTGCAGTGCTGGTTAAGGAAAGGTCCACTTTAAACAGCAGTAAGCAGACACGGCTTCATATTCTGCTGATACCCCCCCTTTACCTGCCGTTTACTGTCATCTTCTCTCTCTGCACACAAATCACATCCTCCTCTCTCCTGGAGCTGCTGCGGGGCAGGGGAGGAGCTATGGAGGGAGGAGAGGGGGATTTTTATTCTATTCTATTTTATTCCTAATGCAAACGTCCTGCTCCACTGCTCGTTGTTTGAGAACACAGCTCAAAGCTGACACACAGTGACAGTGGCACCTACTAGTACCCCCTAATGACACCCCAATAATCACTGGTACCTGGGGCGACCCGCCCCCCACCACTCCCCTAAGTACAACAGTAAAACATCAGGAAGCATTATTTTACTGAGAGGGTGGTGGATACATGGAACAGTCTTCCAGTAGAAGTGGTAAAGGCCAAAACAGTAATTGAATTTAAGCAAGCATGGGATAGGCAAAAGGCTATCCTAAACAAAAGATAAATCCAGGTAAAGTATCCATGTAATTGGGCAGACTAGATGGGCTGAAAGGTTCATATCTGCCGACATTTTTCTATGTTTCTATGTTTCTATGTTTACACCACTGCTCTGTAATATGCTCACACACAAATTTTGGCGAACTGCCAGCACGTACAGTGCTGTTCGAAGGCAGTGCAAATCCCCATAGAGAAGCAATGGTTAATCTATTCAGAGAACACCAAACAGCAGAGAAATGTCAGTGAAATGCCCTGATGTTCGGTGGTTTCAATCAGCAGGTTTATTCAGGCGAACCCCATAGGTTTCAATGTTAAAAATATTCCTGTTTTTATGCAATATCTAATAAACCATTTATTATTTTAATGTGCAGTAAAAAGTCTTTATTTATTGAGTTTTTTTAGTACCTTTTATTCATTTTTCAGAATTTTTTTGGCAAAATTTTTCCCCCTTTTTTTTAATAGCGGTTTCTTTTTTTTCTGTAACAGAACTTTTTATTATCAATCATAGGATTTTATATAAAAAATTCCAGACATTTTCGTTCAGTGTTTTTTTTTAAAACAGCAGGCCACGGGTTTGCGGTGGCGGCATTCGGTGGCTGACTCCCTGCAGTTTGGGGACCCTGCGGTGAATGGTGAATTCACTGCAGGTTGGGGAAATTTGATTCCCCGAAGTGCAGGGAACAACAGAACACCAAAATGTTGGCGTAATTTCGGTGCTCTGTGAGTAATCCCTTTAGGCTAGGGTCAGACTAACGCATTTTTCGCGTCGTCCGTGAAAAAGTGCGTTTGAACGAATGGATGTATTTTTTCACAGAATACGCGATAGCAGTCATACGATGTGCATTTTCGTCCGTGATTTTGTACGGATCATCAATAAAACCCTTTTTGTGTCTGGACGTTATGTTGGCCGGACATTAGCAGCGTCTGACGTCTCCTAATCACGCACACACGCCGGTAGCGGACGCAACGCACTCTGTACGTCAGTACTAGCGGTATCACGTTCTCGAAAAAATGCGTTTGTTTGCCGCTTGCGTTGCGCGGCCACACTTTTGTGCGGCCGTACTTCGTACATTTCCCGTCATTGGCTGTCATTTGCTGCTACTATGGCCGTGATAAAGTGCAGCTGCACGCGCGTTTGCACTGCGTTCGTCTGACCCTAGCCTTAGTGGTGAGGTTTTTTGCTGCCCCCTGGAAAGTGCCAGCCTAGGCCTTGCCTACCCAGGACATACTTGAAAATTAGTGAAATCTCAATGTATCCTTCCTGGTAAAATACTTTGCAAAAGTAAAAAAATAATAATAATTTTTTTTTTTAGTGTCACCCTAGGGGGTGGTGCCACCCGGTGCGGTCCGCCCCCCCCCTAAGTACGCCCCTGAGTGAGTGGCAGTGAGACCTTTGGTTATACATGCTTTCCTTAACACATATTACTAATACATGATGAGGGGAGTACAGGGAAAAATTCTGCCCTGCAACATGTATAATTCATATGATGGAGGAAGGAACTCAAGACAGGTCAACTGGGATTCCTTTTTAATTTCTTACCTGTAGCATATGGATTCTACATGCTGCGGGGTTGTATTTTTCATGCAATGCCCATCGGCATGAATAAATTATATGTGTCCAGGAAAACTTGGCCGTTCTGGAAACCCTATTCAGTGCTAGTATGGTTAACAAGGAAAATATTGTGATTTATCAAAGAATGAGGAAGCAATCATACCTATACACAGGTTACACAGGTGTGCAGGGTGAACTTCTCCTGCTTTGTACCCCCCCCCCATTTACATCCCTACATATAATTATAGGATACCTAGTGACTGGTTCATGATTATAAACATGGACATTAACTGTATCTTTGCACACACATAGTGCTGATTATTATAGTGCTGAGCATTATTGTATATGTTCTCTATTTTGGAAGCATAATTTTGTAATTAGGAAGTATTCCAAGGGTCCACATCCTATTGAAATAGATGGTGTCCACTGGTACAGCCCTTATAACCTCCCAGACACCATCAAATCTTCCCCCAGTCTAAAGTCACTTAAGAGATCTCTATTAACTTAAAACAGAATGAACCTGTAAAGATGTAACATAGTGACTATATTTCCTACATATTTATTTTCTGTTAATATGTATATTTGTGTTGTTTTTTTAATATCTTGCATTTTATTACGTCTTATTTCTGTACCTACTGTAACAAATGAATGTTCTTGAACCCAGGACATACTTGAAAACGAGAGAAATCTCAATGTATCCTTCCTGGTAAAATACCTTATAAATAAATAAATATGAGGTTTGCAAATAGCTGGACTCATTTGACTCTGTGTGCAGGGAAACATAGGTTGGGCCTTTCATGTATCATATCCCATACCAGGACAAATGTTGTTTTGGTGACTAAATGTTGGTTTGGTGACTTGTTTTGGTGTTAAGTGTTCAGTTAAGAAGAAAGGTTAAGCATAGTTGAAACATTAAATAACACTTAACATATGCAGCAAGCTTAATTGGTAACCAGTCTACTTACACATGACCTCCGACAAAATACGGTAAGAATCTCTGGACTTGAGGAATGAAATCTTAGAACTAATTTAAGCTCTTAATAATGCCATATTGTGCACTGAAAAGTGTTATAGAACCTACACAATATATCAGCGATGTGTTCTTTGACATGTGCAAATGGTTCTCTCGGTCATAAAACGAAACCAACAATTACACAAATACTGTAATTCGTGCTCTATTCGGAAAATTAATTCATTTTCCAAAGATAAATACTCTGACATTTATTTTACATTTGTCATCAGACAAAATGAAAAAATAATAATAAAAAAAACATTAAACTGACCCCTTTGTTATAATTAAAAGCACAGTGAGCTAATCTATTCTCCAGTTCGAGGAAAGGTAATGCTTCTGGTTTTCTCTTCTCAAATCCTTGATTGGATGAATTCTAATTTGTTCATCTTTTCACATGGGATAGCACTTGATGTATCCCATTTTCTAGAGTCTAATTATTCCATTTGTAGACATGAATGCCATTTAGATGGAAGCTAATTCAGCATGGTAACTCAATTAGATTTGTAGTGACTAGGATTTATGAAACATCAATGAGTTCTTGGTGAGACCAATGGGACTGGTGGTTATTTATTCCTGTGTCTCACTGATATTACATCTCAGGAGTTCAATTAAACAAGCCGGAGAGGAGTCTGTTTTTGAGTAGTCGTCTTTCACAATTAGGCAGCTACTTGTAATAAATACATATAGCAAGTGTTCTAGCAGCCGAATGCAATGCAGAATTGTAGTGTCTGTCAGGAGGCAGCTGAGTCAGGGCTGAGAAAACAATATCTGCCTGAAAGCTGAAAAACGATGAAAGTATTTAACATGCATGTGTTAATTACAACAGGAGAGATGTTGGATAGATAGAAAGACACACAGACATTCAGGCGTATAGATAGATAGAAAATTAGACTACAGTTCTAGACAATGTTAATTAAAATTATAACACAATTCCTTAAAGGGATATGCATGCTTTGTCAGTGTTTTATTTTAAAAATGTGTGTTGCTTTTGAATGAGCCAGTAGTCTCATTCAGCAGGCATAAAAACCAAATAAATACAGAAAAAATGGCGTCGCGCCCATACTCACTTATTTTTGGAGCGGCGGCAACTGCCAGGAGTAACAGCCCAGTAAATGTATAAAACATAACAAGGAAGGAGGGTGTCATCTGCGCTCATTCCTATGTGTTCCATGTACAACAAAAATGAGGTTTTGTTTGTTTCAATGGCCATTGCAACGTAAGCCCACTCGCCACTTCAAGGCACCTCTTTAGAGTGGGTACCTAACAATTGTAACCAAAAGGCGCTCTACTGAGCAGCTCCAAGCCCCTCCAGCTGCTTTTCAGCAAGGAGAGACAAAGATGGTGGGTTTCATTTATACACGCACCAAGCACTTCCCATTTGGGATCAAAAACAAAAACATGGAAAGAGGAACAGCTGCAAAACGACGTACTGGTGTTACAAGCATGATATACATAAATACAGAAAAAATGGCGTCGCGCCCATACTCACTTATTTTTGGAGCGGCGGCAACTGCCAGGGTAACAGCCCAGTAAATGTATAAAACATAACAAGGAAGGAGGGTGTCATCTGCGCTCATTCCTATGTGTTCCATGTACAACAAAAATGAGGTTTTGTTTGTTTCAATGGCCATTGCAACGTAAGCCCACTCGCCACTTCAAGGCACCTCTTTAGAGTGGGTACCTAACAATTGTAACCAAAAGGCCGCTCTACTGAGCAGCTCCAAGCCCCTCCAGCTGCTTTTCAGCAAGGAGAGACAAAGATGGTGGGTTTCATTTATACACGCACCAAGCACTTCCCATTTGGGATCAAAAACAAAAACATGGAAAGAGGAACAGCTGCAAAACGACGTACTGGTGTTACAAGCATGATATACATAAATACAGAAAAAATGGCGTCGCGCCCATACTCACTTATTTTTGGAGCGGCGGCAACTGCCAGGAGTAACAGCCCAGTAAATGTATAAAACATAACAAGGAAGGAGGGTGTCATCTGCGCTCATTCCTATGTGTTCCATGTACAACAAAAATGAGGTTTTGTTTTTTCAATGGCCATTGCAACGTAAGCCCACTCGCCACTTCAGGCACCTCTTTAGAGTGGTACCTAACAATTGTAACCAAAAGGCCGCTCTACTGAGCAGCTCCAAGCCCCTCCAGCTGCTTTTCAGCAAGGAGAGACAAAGATGGTGGGTTTCATTTATACACGCACCAAGCACTTCCCATTTGGGATCAAAAACAAAAACATGGAAAGAGGAACAGCTGCAAAACGACGTACTGGTGTTACAAGCATGATATACATAAATAAAATTGGAGCGGCGGCAACTGCCAGGAGAGTAACAGCCCAGTAAATGGGCAGTTGCCGCCGCTCCAAAAATAAGTGAGTATGGGCGCGACGCCATTTTTTCTGTATTTATGTATATCATGCTTGTAACACCAGTACGTCGTTTTGCAGCTGTTCCTCTTTCCATGTTTTTTTTTTGATCCCAAATGGGAAGTGCTTGGTGCGTGTATAAATGAAACCCACCATCTTTGTCTCTCCTTGCTGAAAAGCAGCTGGAGGGGCTTGGAGCTGCTCAGTAGAGCGGCTTTTGGTTACAATTGTTAGGTACCCACTCTAAAGAGGTGCCTTGAAGTGGCGAGTGGGCTTACGTTGCAATGGCCATTGAAACAAACAAAACCTCATTTTTGTTGTACATGGAACACATAGGAATGAGCGCAGATGACACCCTCCTTCCTTGTTATGTTTTATACATTTACTGGGCTGTTACTCCTGGCAGTTGCCGCCGCTCCAAAAATAAGTGAGTATGGGCGCGACGCCATTTTTTCTGTATTTATGTATATCATGCTTGTAACACCAGTACGTCGTTTTGCAGCTGTTCCTCTTTCCATGTTTTTGTTTTTGATCCCAAATGGGAAGTGCTTGGTGCGTGTATAAATGAAACCCACCATCTTTGTCTCTCCTTGCTGAAAAGCAGCTGGAGGGGCTTGGAGCTGCTCAGTAGAGCGGCCTTTTGGTTACAATTGTTAGGTACCCACTCTAAAGAGGTGCCTTGAAGTGGCGAGTGGGCTTACGTTGCAATGGCCATTGAAACAAACAAAACCTCATTTTTGTTGTACATGGAACACATAGGAATGAGCGCAGATGACACCCTCCTTCCTTGTTATGTTTTATACATTTACTGGGCTGTTACTCCTGGCAGTTGCCGCCGCTCCAAAAATAAGTGAGTATGGGCGCGACGCCATTTTTTCTGTATTTATGTATATCATGCTTGTAACACCAGTACGTCGTTTTGCAGCTGTTCCTCTTTCCATGTTTTTGTTTTTGATCCCAAATGGGAAGTGCTTGGTGCGTGTATAAATGAAACCCACCATCTTTGTCTCTCCTTGCTGAAAAGCAGCTGGAGGGGCTTGGAGCTGCTCAGTAGAGCGGCCTTTTGGTTACAATTGTTAGGTACCCACTCTAAAGAGGTGCCTTGAAGTGGCGAGTGGGCTTACGTTGCAATGGCCATTGAAACAAACAAAACCTCATTTTTGTTGTACATGGAACACATAGGAATGAGCGCAGATGACACCTCCTTCCTTGTTATGTTTTATACATTTACTGGGCTGTTACTCCTGGCAGTTGCCGCCGCTCCAAAAATAAGTGAGTATGGGCGCGACGCCATTTTTTCTGTATTTATGTATATCATGCTTGTAACACCAGTACGTCGTTTTGCAGCTGTTCCTCTTTCCATGTGTTTTTGATCCCAAATGGGAAGTGCTTGGTGCGTGTATAAATGAAACCCACCATCTTTGTCTCTCCTTGCTGAAAAGCAGCTGGAGGGGCTTGGAGCTGCTCAGTAGAGCGGCCTTTTGGTTACAATTGTTAGGTACCCACTCTAAAGAGGTGCCTTGAAGTGGCGAGTGGGCTTACGTTGCAATGGCCATTGAAACAAACAAAACCTCATTTTTGTTGTACATGGAACACATAGGAATGAGCGCAGATGACACCCTCCTTCCTTGTTATGTTTTATACATTTACTGGGCTGTTACTCCTGGCAGTTGCCGCCGCTCCAAAAATAAGTGAGTATGGGCGCGACGCCATTTTTTCTGTATTTATGTATATCATGCTTGTAACACCAGTACGTCGTTTTGCAGCTGTTCCTCTTTCCATGTTTTTGTTTTTGATCCCAAATGGGAAGTGCTTGTGCGTGTATAAATGAAACCCACCATCTTTGTCTCTCCTTGCTGAAAAGCAGCTGGAGGGGCTTGGAGCTGCTCAGTAGAGCGGCCTTTTGGTTACAATTGTTAGGTACCCACTCTAAAGAGGTGCCTTGAAGTGGCGAGTGGGCTTACGTTGCAATGGCCATTGAAACAAACAAAACCTCATTTTTGTTGTACATGGAACACATAGGAATGAGCGCAGATGACACCCTCCTTCCTTGTTATAAAAACCAAATAAATATGATATTTTTCCATATTTACTTGCTTTTCTTAATTGGTGTTTTCAACGCCCACTGCACAGTGATCTAACCAATCATTGTGTATTCT
The DNA here is from genome assembly GCA_009667805.1 of Leptobrachium leishanense. Classification (NCBI taxonomy): domain Eukaryota; kingdom Metazoa; phylum Chordata; class Amphibia; order Anura; family Megophryidae; genus Leptobrachium; species Leptobrachium leishanense. The sequence goes on from CM019065.1 coordinate 72,580,202, forward strand.
GTGAAATGCATAAAAAAAATGCACTGAACATGTGCAACTGAGTTGCTCCTCCTCCCTCCTGCACTGTGAGCTGAGGGGAAGGAGGAGCTGAGTGCCATTCCAATCTGTAACTCTTTCACCGCCAGCTACTGCAGAGACAGGAAGGACAAGAAATCAATACACACAGGGAGAAAAAGAGACAGCAGAGTGAGGGAGAGAAAAAAACAAACACCACAGAGACAGCAAGATAAAGCAACGAGAGTGCAAGAAAAACTGCAGCGAGAGAGCGTGCGCAAGAGACAGCACAAGAAAAAGTGAGAGTGAGTGACCTGTGAGGGAGTATGAGTGAGACAGTGAGTATGTAAATCATGAAAGAGGGCAATGAGTGTGAGTGTGTGAGTAAGCCAGTAGGTGAGTGAGCGAGCAAGTCAGCGGGTGAGTGTGTGAGCGAGTCAGCGATGAGTGAGTCTTGCTCTCACAGTTGCAGAGATAGCTAGTAATTAGTTCCTCAGTTTCCCTAGTCTGAGGTCCTGAGCATGCACTGGGTTTCATGTGCACAGCTTGTGTTAGATCATATGAAGCTTTGATAGGTGGAGTGGTGGGTGGGGAGGAGGCGGGCAATATGCAGGAAGTGGGTGTTGAAGAAACACCCCTAGCTGAGGGTTGTGGCCAGAGAAGATGAAATGACAGAGTTTAAAGGATGAAAATAAACAGTTTTTATATATTCTTAAAACTTTTATTGATTTATTTTAGTTTGCCTATTGGTATAAAAGTGTTTAACTGTCAATTTAAATAAAAAAATTCTAGACATGCATATCTTTTTTAATGCATTGGCTGAAAAAGGAAATCACAAAAACATCCAGAAGCAATAAACTAAGGCACTAAATCTGTTAATAATTAATAGACATGTAGCGCTGTGTTTAAAACGTTACTGTGGCAGTACCTATTTTTGGCCACCGGAGGGAGACAAGCGCGATAAGAGACACTGAACATTGGGACTACGTTTCCCGGCATGCTTTGCGAACAGACACAGGAAGTGGGTGGGACACAGACGATGTACATCCTGAGCCTTGTGGAGATAGCTGGCAGAGCGCGCCAGGGAGTGAAAGGGAGAGGACACAGTGCTGCAGAGCGGAACCGTGACTAGGCCGGAGCGCAAGTGCGGCCTATCAGGATTCCAAGTGGGGTTATCCAGCCTTGCAAGAAGGAGACCCAGTGATCCACAGGCATTACCCAAGCTGCTGTCAAGGAAGCGGAGGACCCTCGAGTTAGGAGTACCGCAGGTCCATTGGATGGGAGAGCAGGCGGTAGCTGTACCAGTCACTGTCGGAGCAAAGCGAGCCACACAACGGATCCAGTAGCCAGTATCCCACCAAGGCACCGAGCGGAGGGACGTCCTGGGTCAGAGGAACCTTGGTGGTCGAGCGGATGGGTGAGAGGCCTCCAAGGCCGGTTTTATAAAGTCAAGAAAGCACGCTGCTGTTTATTTCTAAAACCCACAGGGCCCCAACTTGACTAGTCGAAGACATCGTTTAAGAGAGTCACTGGCCAGTTGAATAGTACCCGGGTACCATAACACACACATACACTTACAGTCCGGGACTTAACCTGTGCGGGACTCACTCCCTAATATCCCAAAAAGGGGTAAAGATTTGCATATTATTTTGTTTTCCGCTGCGCGTTTCTCGAATTACGAAATATTGTATTCTCTTTCCGCTACGCGTTCTTCGAAATTACGAAGCATTGTATTTTTCTGTTCGGCTGCGCATTTTCCCGAAATACGAAGCCTCGTATTTCTTTTTTCGCTGCGCGTTTACCGCGATACGAAATACTGTAAATATTTCTACGAACACTGTGTCTCATTATATGCCTTTTACTTTAGTAAACTATATAATTTATAAAATCCACAACGGTGCTGGAGTATATTTATTCCCTAGTGCGGGGAGACTGACCCGTGGTTCATTTTCAGCGGCTCCTCCGGGAGTGAGCGCTACAGACACATAAAGAATCCCTTTGTATTTTCTTTCAATTATTTGTAAGGGAGCATTTTCGACATTTATTTTACATACTTAAAGAAAAAATGGCGTTGCGTCTGTACTCACCAGAGCGGCTGCAACAGCCAGGAGTAACAAGCCAGTTCATGTATAAAACATAACAAGAAAAAAAAAGGATGTCATCTGCACTCATTTCTCTATATTTCCATGTGCAACAAAACACTGTCAGAGGTTTTAGTTTGCTTAAATGGCCATTGAAGCGCAAGCTCACTCGTCTCATCAAGGCACCTCTCGGTTGAGTGAGTCCTAACCAATGTAGCAAAAGCTGCTCCTCTGAGCAATTGCATGCCCTCCTACTGCTTTTCAGCTAAGGAGAGGCAAAAAAATGGTGGATTTTATTTATACATGCACCAAGCACTTCCCATTTGGGGTTGAAAACAAAAACATGGAAAAAGGAACAGCAGCAAAAATGACTAACTGGTGTTACAGCATAATATAAATACATACAGAAAAAAATGGCGTCGCCCCTGTTCTCACCAGAGCGGCTGCAACAGCCAGGAGTAACAACCCACTACATGTATAAAACGTAACAAGAAAAAAAAGATGTCATCTGTGCTCGTTTCTATATATTTCCATGTGCAACAAAACACTGTCAGAAGTTTCAGTTTGCTTAAATGGCCATTGAAGCGTAAGCTCACTCGCTCCATCAAGGCACCTCTTGGTAGAGTGGGTCCTAACCAATGTACCAAAAGCTGCTCCTCTGAGCAACTGCATGCCCTCCTGCTTTTCAGCTAAGGAGAGGCAGAAAAATAGTGGGTTTTATTTATACACGCACCAAGCACTTCCCATTCGGGGTTGAAAAGAAAAACATGGAAAAAGGAACAGCAGCAAAAATGACTAACTGGTGTTACAGCATAATATACATACAGTACATACAGAAAAAATGGCGTTGCGCCCTGAGTGTGTGAGCGAGTCAGCGACGAGTGAGTCTTGCTCTCACAGTTGCAGAGATAGCTGGTAATTAGTTCCTCAGTTTCCCTAGTCTGAGGTCCTGAGCATGCACTGGGTTTCATGTGCACAGCTTGTGTTAGATCATTTGAGGCTTTGATGGGTGGAGTGGTGGGTGGGGAGGAGGCGGGCAATATGCAGGAAGTGGGAGCTGAAGAAACACCCCTAGCTGAGGGTCTTGGCCAGAGAAGATGAAATGACAGAGTTTAAAGGGTGAAAATAAACAGTTTTTACATATTCTTAGAAATTTATTGATTTATTTTAGTTTGTATATTGGTATAAAAGTGTTTAGCTGTCAATTTAAAAAAAAATTCTAGACATGCATATCTTTTTTAATGCATTGGCTGAAAAAGGAAATCAGGTTTAATCAACTTTGTATTGATGATCATGCTATATTTTTATAAATAATAAACACAAAAGACATCCAGAAGCAATAAACTGAGGCACTAAATCTGTTAAGAATTAATAGACAGATAAAGAATCCCTTTGTATTTTCTTTCAATTATATTAAAGGGAGCATTTTCGATATTTATTTTGGTAGTTGATAGCGACCATCACCAACAATGTTCTATTCTTCAGTAGAGCTTGTATGATGTTTCCAGTTTGTTTGTGATAAGAAGAATCACAATCCAAATGGATGAAGTGAAAATATTGAGCATCATTGAGAGAAGTGCACTTAGGTTCTCTAGGGCAGTGCTTCTCAACCATGGCGCTCAAGTACCCCCTAACAGGTCAGGTTTGCAAGATTTTTCAAGCACAGCACAGGTGATATAATTTGCTGATCAGTGATTGCAGGATTCAGCCTGCATTTCCCCAAGGTAATCCTTAAAATCTGGAAAGTTAGGGGTACTTGAGGACAGGGTTGAGAACCACTGCTGTAGGGTATTCATTGCTCCAGCTTCATAGCTCTGACCTACCAGACCACCATGAGAAAAAAGAATTTGAATCCCATGTGAACTACTACATGGGTTGATTATCATTGGGAAAGTATGCTGGAGGGCGTGAGGCTTTGACATGGGCCCTGTTTTCCCCTCCCTAAGGGAGACCCTTCCTCTAACAGAGAACACTCAACCCAACCCAACCCAACCCTCCCAGATCGTGAGTTCCTACGGGAATAGGGCCCTCATCTCCTCCTGTACTGTTTGTCAAATGTTGTTCAATGTATTGTAACCCTGTCTATACTGTGCTAATTGTACAGCTCTGCGGAATATGCTGGCGCTTTATAAATAAAGAATAATAATAATAATACTCCTTTGACATTATGCGGATGCTTGAGATTTTGACTATAAATTACTATCAATTTGAACCAGGCTTAGATTTTAAAAATAAATAATGAAATGTAGTGTAGGTTTACCTCCAACTGCCAGTTCCCATTGAGAGCAACAATAAAACATGTTACTCTTGAGAATAGCACTACCGTGTTCCTGTACAGGGGAAATGTTACTGGAATCCACCTGGCTCACTCGGGAGAAGACCGGGCCGGCACGGACAATAATTGACTGGACACGAGTCTCTTCAGGAAAGGCAAACTTTATTGTGACGTCACAGATGCTCAGACAGGATTGAATCGCAAAGACTGAGCCCAGTTTATATCCAAACATAGCATTTTATACCTTGAATATATGAATCGCAATGTTTCCGACTGAAAATGTACTCAAGTTCATAGGAATTGCAGCAAAGGGGATGTAGATTGTCTCTGGGTGCAATCTGCTGCACACCCAACATGTTCTCTGTCCTGATTTCTTTGCGTATGCATATTTAAAATTTTATCAACAGATGACCTCTTGGTGTAGACATAGGCCCCAGGACACGTCTTTGTCTCCACATTGTACGATTTCTCATCACCGGGTGGGTGCCATTCCATATGTGAGAGATGTCCACTCCCTCCCCTGGCTTAGAGCACCTCCCACCACCCATAAGAGCAGAGATAAAAGTGGCAATGTACAGTATCAGGACCAAGATTGCTCCCAGGGTCAAGATAGCTTGAACAACTCTCTTGATAATCACGTATACCTCATCTCTCCCCCTACTCACCACAAAAGTGAGAGGCACCCCAGATTGGGGCTCAGAGAGGGATATTTCTTTGAAAACTTCCCCTGGGGTCTCCCTTCAGGTCTCCCCATTCTCCAGCGTTGGCAGGTGGTCAGGCATTATTATGGCCTTGTTGAATCTCCTAAGTACGTGGAACTGCAGCATTTGTCAATTTCAACTGGAGTGGATTGGTCTCGCTGAGGACGACTTTACACTCTGGATCAGGACTGGCTGCAGCTACCTTTAGTCTTGAATGGTGTATCC